>CM020518.1:10225000-10590000 GCA_009823395.1 Thamnaconus septentrionalis
CCAATTTCACCTGGATTACTACGAGCCAATGAGAACAGACCTCATTTGTGAGTCTTATGAATGGGAAATTTTTATGTTTCTTACAATTGATTTTTGCAATACTCTTTGGGGTCAGTAGTCACACTTCTCCGACGGTTATTAAAGGTGGCGGGATCAATGGTCTTTTTCCTTAAAGTATAAAACCACAGCGCATGGGAGCGTAAAACTGGATAATAGTCAACTAATGTGAAATCAATAGAGCACGATGTTCCCGCGGTAAACTCTGACCCCACGATAAAACAGAGTGAATCCGAGAATCTGGTTACCTTCAAAATGAAAAGTCCCCGCCGGTGTGGTCCCTCCGGTCTCAGATCTCATCGATGGGCCACGTCAGGTGCCGCGGCGATTAGCGCAGGGGTCGTCCGGAGGTGTCGGAGGGGTGGAGTCAACTGGGAGAGCGTTAGCATTGGGCTCAGTATGATTGGCGCCAGCAGATTCTTGGAGAAAGGGAAAGAAGAAGAACAAATAAGGGCTTCGGGTTTGTCAGGGAAACCAGGAAGCCAAACTAAGCTAATAACTCCTATGCTGAGGCTTCATGCAGCTGAAATAACAAATCGCACGGTAAAGACTGCACCAATGAGTAGGTGCGTAAAGGTGGATTTTTTTTTGTGTGTGTGGACACAACCTCTCTAATAAAACCTCCAATAAAAGATCCCCTGTTGGCCTTTCAAGCACGTTTGGCTCCAATATCCACTGACGCTCGCCTGCAAAACCGACTACTGCTCCATCACTGCGGCTCCTTCAATATTATCCTAGTCTACGAGGTATCAAGTCCTCCTCTGACGGAGGCCCATGGCTGAGGCATTCTTCTGCCCTTGCTGCAGGGTCCACGGTGGGAGGCGGAGGTCACACTCGCTGCACGTGATCCCTCTGCCACTGGGAGGTCCAAGTTAACCGCGTCTTTGACTTTTTGTGTGGACTGGAAGCAGACGGCTGGGTGCGCTGGGTTTTTTCTTTTCTTTTTTTTGTCAAAGAAAAACAAAATGTGTTTATCAAACTCATTTTCATCCACTCTGTTTTTCTTTTTAAATGTGAGAAAACATAACCTCATCCACCAGATGGAATGTTTCTCTTATGAAACATTGGAGGGGAAAAAAAAATAGAATTTGATTCCAAGTTTTCAGTCATGCTTAAGGACAAATCTCAGCATTAATTTGTACTGATGTCAAACTGTTGTACAACATTTAATTGTCGCTTGAGCAATTTATCAAAATCTAGACAAAAATTGTGATTTATTATACACTATGTCCAAACAAAGCTGTAATTTGTGTCTGGGGGTGTAACTGCATGGAGAAATTCGGGTTGGTTGTCTTGCACGGCTACATCAGAGCAGAAGGAGCTTAGCATTTTTGCCTTGATCACCATATATTTCTGTTTTTAACGCACGAGCGTCACATCAGACCGTAAGAAGGGAAAAAAAACAACAACGCGGTGCCACTTTCTTGAATCAGAATGCAGACAGGATGATGCAAATTCCTCCAGACAATAAACCCGGCGTGCAGGAACACGATGACGGCTTCATCGTCGGGGCGAGTTTTGCCGAAAGCGGTTAGTGTTGATCGGGCGGAACTCGAGCCGTTTGCTCTGCGGCGGCGGCGGCGGCGGCGGCAGAGCGGGTCAGTCAAGGATGGCTCGATACACCGGCTTAATATTGCAACAGGGGGGGCATGAATAAAACAAAAGGCTGGCGGTGACGCGCGGCTCCCTCCGTCACTCCCAGCGGTCGGAGTTTCAGGCCCCGGCGTTAGTTCCTGGGAAGTTAGGAAAACACAGCCCCCCCCCACGTAGATCCAAGTCAAACAGAGCTGTCAAGCCGTGGCGGTCCTTGACCCCGCCCGGCTGATTGGGGCGGGTGGTCTCACGGGGGCCGTCCGACAAGAACCCCCCCACCCCTCCCTCCGAATGGCAAACAGCTGGAACACGGGGAGACTGACGTTGACGGATTAAAGCGAGGAGGAGCACATTTCCGAGTGGCCGCAATTAAATCCAGATCAACTGTCAAAACAGTCGAAATAAAACAAGAAGAAGAAGAAGAAGAAGGAGAAGAAGAAAAAAAAGAGGGAGTCAGAGGAGAGTTTCTTCTCGCCCGACTCGAGCTGTTCGCACATACACACTGTGTGTGTGTGTGTCTGTGTCCGGTGTGTGCGTGTGTTTGTCGTGCGCGTGGGCAGACGGGTGGCGGCGGACGCACAGGCTCGATGATATTTAAATGTTGACAGCGTTCCCGGCGCTTGTGTCCTCCGCCATCGCCGCCGTCTATCTCACTCCTCCGAATGAGATGCCGCACCAAACCCGCGTGCATCAGTCCTCCTCGTCCTGCGTGACACGAACACGTGCGCCGCCAAGTGACGATTCGCCTTTCTTGGATGAGCGCATGAGTTCGAGACACATGGTAAGGGAGCAACGACTTCACCAACACAACTGTGCCTTCGCCCCTTCCTCCGCTCCGCACCCGCTCCGGTCCTTGCGGGCTCTGGTGACATTTTCTAATCTACAGAATATTCTGGAACGCCAGGGACGGAAACGGTTCCAACCAGCGAACGCCTACGGCGGCGACAGGCGCGAGCCTTCTGTGGGGGTCACTGAGTGTCCAGAAGACACGGCAAGCCAGAAACGTTGTTTTCTTAGCCAAAATATCCACAGTAGCCTGGCTAGCTAGACCTGCAATGTGCAGCAATGAGACACAGCTGCTCTGTTCACACGTAGCCAGAAACTGCTGCACTCAATGAGAGGTTGATGTGTAGAGTTATTTCATATTTAAAGGCTACAGCAGAATAGAATAGAACTGCGGGATTTTAGCGTAGAGGACGACGCGCATTCCTGCTAACCTTGTTGGCTAGGCTAGGACGCTAAAGTCAATATTTTGGCTCAAAACATTTGGTTGACATCAATACTTCAAGGTCATAGGTTCAAAAGACACATCGATGATACCCCACGCATAGTACGGAGACATATTATGTCAACTCACGTTACCCAGAGTTACCACACCAGAGCTACCGCAGGTGTCCAGTGGATGGAAATCTTTCAATCTGTGAAACTCTCCAACTGTTACATGCATGAGGAGGGAATGGTTGATATAAAATCAATTTTGGTCAAACTATCAAATTAAATGTAAGGTGCACATGTACAAAATACGGTGCAGATTTGCAAGTTTGTGAAATTTGGACTCTGTAAATAGAATCGCAGTGGACTGAATTCCTAATGAAGTCATTACATCACCGCTAATTCGCTGATTCGTCCTCCTGCCCGACTCGCTTCCACCTTTGCATATGCAACTTCCCCTTGTCACCAATGTCCTTGTTGGTGTGCAGCACAGTGCCGTGCCGCCCCTGTGTGTGTGTGTGTGTGTGTGTGTGTGTGTGTGTGAGTGAGGTGTCAGCATTTTATCAGCAATCGTTGGGGCTGATGGCCCTGTCACCCCGCCTTAAGGACGCTGCGAGCGGAGCCGCCGCTCACCTTTGCCACGGCTGACATTTTAATTTGTCACTCGCTGGCCATCCCGTTTCCGTCAATGGCGCGTCAATGCATCAGAACAAACGCCACGGGACACCAGAGGATTTCTGGGCTCGATAAGTATCGATACGCCCCTATGATTAAGGCTCTGCTGCTCCGACTGCAGAGGCGGGTGGCCCGGACCTGCAGAGGTGGAGGAAGGAGAAGAAGAGGAAGGAGAGGGGAGAAAAATATCCACAGATTAATGGCTGGAGAGGAAAACTAGGGGTTTCAAATTTATGATCTCAGTCCTGCTCGGCCTACAATAACCTCCCAAACAGCCTCATCCCTCTAGTTTACCCCAAACAGGGATAACTGCCCCCTGAAATAAAGAATAACTATTGCTTCAAACACAGTAATACCACAAAATTAAGTGTAATTCAGTTTCAGAGATAATAAAGCTTCCCTGAATCACTGTAGCATCTTGGATTGTTGTTGTTTCAGTGAGTTATCATCTTTATTGACCTGGCGCACCAGATGGAATGTTTCCTTTCCACCCTTTCTATTCGTCTCCTACATCCATCTGGTGAAGAACCCACAGAAAGTGTTTGAAAAAGGGGGGAGGAAAACTTTTAAAAGCCGAATTGGGTGAGCTCCCCGCATGTCCCAATCCAGAGGACCAATCAGACCTGTCACCACCAGCATATGGTCGCCGTGCACCGCAGTCGGGAGTGAAGTGAAGTGACGCTATCAGTCAAGAGAATCTCTAGCGCGGATTTTTGCTCATTTCATTTGAAAACAGGATTCTGATCTGACTGCTGTTTCCTCCTTCTTCTGTCTGCCCCATTACGTTGCAGCTCCGCACCTGGAATGGCGCCCTCTCTGGTCTGGCGCACTAGGTATTGCGTCGCGCAGTGACATCACGGACACTCAAAACCGATCGGTGTGTTTGGAGCTTTTCTGGCTGAGACACATCTGTCCAAATGCCATTTGAAACTACCTCCCGCAGGTGGTTTCAATCCTTCTTGCAAAAATCGGATTTGATGTGATATGTGACTGTTCAGATTACAAAAGAGCCATCCGGTTTCAATCTGGATGGGCGAGAAATCAGATTTTGGCTGGCAGTCTGAACAAGGTCATAGAAAGCTGATTGGATGTGGACTCCACTGAAATTTTGGGAGTGATTTAGACCTCGCCCACTGGCGGTTGGCAAGATGGATGAGAAAGAAATGATGAAGTTACTTTGGAAAGCCTGTTGGAAAGCAGCATTGTTTGCAAAAGTTGAGTTACACCTTTTTTTTCCCCAACTACTTCTCTGAATTCATTCTTGCAAATCCATCATGTCACCAACCATGAGAACCATTAGATTAGAGATTACTGATGGAAACCCGAGTGGCTATCGGGTGCGCTTCCTAAACGCGGGCCCTGCGTCGGCGGCGCAGTTCAAAAGTCCTCCGTCACTTTTTAAACTCTCTCCTCTGGCACTCGCACCCCTCCATCTGCCCCACCCCCCCTCCCACCATGCCGAGGGGACGGGGGGGTCATTAAACCCTCGTGGCGGCGTCCGTCAGCGCGGGACCCGACACACCTCTCCCGGACGTCAATACGGGTTTGGCACACCTTGGCCCGCGGCGGCGCCCTCTGAGACCCTCGCCGCCGCGCTGCCCGTGTCAGCAGAAAACGGAAGCCACTGTGTCAGGCAGCCGTCCCCCCCCACCACCACCACCTCCCCAGTCCCCGCCCTTCCCTCTGGAGCCCTCCACCGCCCCCTCCCCCTCCCTGGTCCAGCCCCAGGGGCGGCAGGTCAATCCTAATTGTATGCTAATCAGGGCATTGCGCACGTCTCCCTAACTGCTGACAATCGATGGGTGACATCAAGGTATTGTAGCCAATGCAAAAGAGAGGCTGCAGTGTAAACAAGGGAGGACAGGATGTGGGGAAGTGCCTGTCTGTCTGCGGCTCCCGGCTGCTCGTCGCGCTGTGCACTCAATTTATTTGGTCATAGATCTCCTTTGCATGTTTTTTTTTTCCTTCCAAGTTTAACAGTGGCTGAACAGTGTTTTCTTTCATTTTTTTTTTTTTTATTCCGCCCGCCCACCCAGCGTGGACTTTATGGCCACATCAATCTGTTACACTCAACAAGATTTTTAGGAGCCACTTTTATGAATAGAATATTACTCATCGTCAGCTCGGTGTCTGTGGCGTGATGCAGCTATTGTGAGTGAATGATGCGGCAGACTCAAGGTCTCCATCCGCCGCTACTGCAGGTGTCTCCCCACCCGCCCGCCGCCTCTGTTCTCACACCCCCAGACTCGTTATAATGACTCCCCGCACACCCCACCACCACCACCACCACCACCACCACAACCGCCATAAATCTGTTCCGCCTTCCGCCTCGGCCCCCAACTGGCGGACCTCAACGGATGAGACGCGGGCGAGCAGAGATGACGCTGAATCCGCTGAATGAGGCCCCTCGCCCAATATGGCGCGGGGGCGAGAAACAAGCCGCTCTTGTGTGCGCGTCGGCGAGCTGGTGGAGGACGTGGCGGGTTTCGCTTTTCACGCGCTGGCGACGAGGGGGTCGCGCTCGCGTTCGTCACATGCGGCGGGACTTTTCATCGGGAATGCAAATGTGCGCGCTAAGGAGGCTGGGAAACGGGAAGTTTAGCATAAACCAGCGGGCCATAGTTTGCCCATGCCTGGCATAAACGGTTGTAGCTGTTACTGTGTGTAGTAGACGGTTCAGTCTGTTACATGAGTGTTTGTGGGATGAATCTGCCCGATAAGGTCTTAGTGACCCCACCATGTGACGCTCACCGCAATTGCAGTCCATGTCACAATACATTCGATGAAGAGAATTAATCAAATTCGCATTTACGAGTTTCTGTGCAATTTTAGTGAAAAATAAAGAAATTCATAATAAGAGTTGTTTGGTATCAACCAGAAGGTGAGCAGGATAATTAGGGGGTTTGGAAGATGGATCTAAATGCTGGTCACATCGATGCCATGGTTGCTATTGGTCCTGGATGGATGCAGTTCCTCCTCAATGTTCAGTGGTCTTCCATCCAGGACCAGAAAACACGGCCGAATCAACTGTTTGTTGGGATCTGGAGTCGTTTCCCTGTTTCCCCTCCCCCGCTTCCTGTTGTTCTCTGTCTCCCCTGTCTGGCAGCTGGCCTGGGAGGGATCACCAACATGACCAGCTACACCTGCTCCCTAGACTCACCTGCCGCTGGTCCACCTAATTGCTTTTTTCTGCCCATCTACACCCGTACTTAAACCTGACCCGATCGCTTCGCTGTTGGTTTTCAAGCCCTTTGTTTTTTCGACCGACACCCTTGAAATCTTTTCAGTTAATAAATCGACTTTGTTCAACCTGCATTGTGGCTCGAGCTTCGTTTCGACTCCGCAGCATTTTACCCAGAACCAGCGCGAGCGCCAGAACTATGTGGCCGAGTATGACCTTTACGTAACAGCGATACTTTGCATGCACGATCATATTGTGACATCAGGTGATCAGGAGGGCGGCCGATCCTTTTCGAAAAATGTAGTTAGACAGACCAGATTTGTATCGCCCCCCCACCCCTCTCACACATGGTTTAATCCGGCTCTATGCGAGCCAGTTGTCTGTTCCCTCTCATTCCTGTTACCATTCGCCCCCCCCCCCCGCCTCGGCCCATCTCTCTAGTGACACCTCTCCGCCATCATCCCGTCCCCGAGGCCTCGTGTTCTGCGGGGGTCAGTGTAATCCCGGCGTGCGTAATCTCGATCTTAATCCCCCTCAATCCCCACGATTAAATACAAAAAAGATGTCTGAGCAAATGGCGGCGGCGGAGGGAGAGAGTAGGAATATACGGCCTGTTACACAACCGCTGGAGGCCAGTGGATGGGGGGGATTTTTTTTTCTTTCGTCTATCTGGTTTAGCGGCGGGTTTGTTGTTGTTTGTGCGTCAGCGCGTGTCTTTTTGCAGGACGAGCGTGGATGGAGCGGAGAGAAGGACGGCTGGGGTTGACGGGTGGGGCATGTGTTCAAGTAGAAGAGGAAGAGGTGGCCCAGAGGTGAACGACGCCGAGATCTTCACCGTCACTCACGACTCTTTCATCTCTCGATCCTTTTAGCCCCCCGCGCCGGCTTCGGGAGGAAACACAAAAGCCACTTCCTGGTGATACTCTCTGTTTAACATCTTTATCGTCCTTTGATGAGGAGGCTGCGGGCGTAACGAAAACAACCGGCGGGCGGGCGCACGCACGGGCGGAATGGAAATCCCGTCCGCATCGCGCGGTTCCCCTCGAAGAGCACGAAGCGCTGCAACTTCACCGGAGCGAACGCCAATCCCCGCTCCCGCCCCCTCCGGCGTGAGAGCGACCTATAGACAAGGTCGTAAACTCGTCACAAAAATGTCACGGCGGCGAGCGCGTACACGTACGGTTGCGCTGCGGCCCGCTGGGATGGAGGCGGGCCAGACCACGGCGCTCTGGAGGGAGGCGCACCTGAAGTGTGGAGGGGAAGAGGAGCCACGAGGCGACATCCTGCTGAGGATGTCTCCATTCCCCTGTGACAGCAAACAGCGGAACTGACCTAACCATGCCACTCCGGAACAATTTTCCAAGGGCAGGCTGGGATCTGGCTCTCAGAGTGACTTTTTCCAGTCAGACAAGGGACCAACTCCAGTCTCGGGTTGCACAGATCAGAGCTGGAACGTGAAGGTTCCAACTGGAGTAAAAGACGACTTTGATATTTTCAGACTGGATTCAGGCTGAAAACACTTTGACAGATTTCTTCAGTACCAGTGTAGCTAGTAACACAATCACTGAATCCTGTCCATAGCGCTTCATCTCATCGGAGGATGTGTCCTCGGAATCAATCGGCCGGGAGCTTTTTCAACGCGTCCCTGCAACATCTCAGATCTGAAATCTCAGCGATCCACTTGCATCGCCAGGTCATCAAAATTTAACTGGCCGTCGTTTAATTCATGCATGTGTACCGCGCGGCGCTCTGAGCTGCATGAATGAAGTTGTTTGAACTTGCGAGGACAGTCTCCACCGAAAAGCGTCTGAAAACAAAATATACTGCATGGGAGAGAAAACACAATCTTTCTTTTTAACTCTGTGACTTTGTCAAGAGGCATTAAGAGAGCGGCGCAACTTGGTTCCTAAAGTGTTTGTGTTGCAAGGCTGCATTATTAAAAACTGTGATTCCAAATGAGTTTTTTTTTTTTTTTTGCCTCAACTTCTTCTCTGTGCCGCAACCCTGACAGAAAAACATGGATTTCAGAATCTTTCCCGCAGCATTTTTGATTTATTTATTTTTTTGCAAACCAATGTGCCAGTAGTCAGAGGATACCTCCCAGTGAAGCTTTTCAAGAACTAGTTGTTCCAGTCACAATTTTTCACAATGCCCTTGGTGCCCTGAGCGGCAAGGACAAACATTCTGGAAAAATAATCATCTCCCATTTTTTCCTGTTTTCCCAGTGATGAATGTTTATCAGCTCCCTCATATATATATTTGTCTCTCCCCCTCTCTCTCTATATATATGAAAACATTTTTTCTCCACAGCCTCAGTCGCTGTGGACCCACTATGCACCCGCTCCCTCAAAACGTCTCACAGCTTGATGGTAACAAATGACTCTGACATTTGTCACCGGCCTCTTTTATGGCGAAACTCGAGCTTGGGGGACAGATAATAAACTGGCAGGGCTTCCGCTTCACTTCTCTTCTTTCACACACTTATGAGAATCTGATACGCCAGGCAGCGGCCCTCTTCCTCTCTGCTGTGCGGCAAGCCGTCCGTGGGGATAACGGGAGCAGGAATACAGTAGGATGTTCGAGGGAGAGATGCAGCGAGCCGAGTTTTAAAGGGACACTGGGCAGTTTTTTTTTTCTACCTTAAAGTGATATTTTCAAAAACATATTCACAATTCACCGACGTGTGAGAGGAAGAATGGCGGTTCTCCCATTGATACAGCGCTCCCAGCTGGCCTCACATAGCGCTACAACTTTAGTCGCCTGCCCAGCACCTTTTCTTGGCAACTTTCTCCTTGTTTTATTTCATTTTTGCACCTCCTCCCCTCTGAGGGTCTTTTTTTTCGGCTATATTTGGTGCTTTTAAAAAAAAATAGCAAGCTAGCTAGCTTATGCAAGCTAGATATGAGAGGTTAATGTTTGCATGTAAAATATTGGGCACATTCTTTGAATAAAAAAGGTGCTGGGCAGGTAACCAAAGTCATGGAGTCCTGTAGAAAGCCGACCCTGCCTGCTGCATCAACGGGCAGGGCTGCCATCTACTGCTTACAGTCCGTGATTTTAAAACCATCATTTGAAAATAGGAAAAACTATTAAGTGTTGCTTTAAGATCAAGATGGAAAGATGGAAAAAGATTTGGTGGGAGCTGCAGAATGTTGATAAAAGAGAGCAGCCTGAGCGGGGAGCTCAGGAGGAGGAAGGCCTGCAGATTTTTTATTATTATTATTTTGGTGTGGCTTGTGGCTGTGCTTTAAGGCAAGATAGATAGAATGGTTGGAGATGAGGAGATGGGCTTTAAGCGAGTGAGAGGCGAAGAGAAGTTTGAAGAGGAACAGAGAAACAGAGAAATGCAGCAAAGAAAAAGAAAGTGGGGGAAGAAGAAGGGAAGAAGGAGGAGGAGGAGGAGGAGGAGGAGGAGGAGAAAAAATATACACGCCCTCGTGTGAAGACGAACCTGCATAATTCATGTTCTGCTCCTTTTAGAAACAGCAGCTTCATCAGGACAGTGTTGCTTGTAGCAATGCAGCGTGTGTGCGGCTGTGTGTGTGTGTGTGTGAGAGAGAGAGAGAGAGGGAGAGAGTGACAGAGTGAGAGAGAGAGTGTGTGTGTGTGTGTGTGTGTTTCATCAGATTCTACATGTGGCAGTGTGTCGGCTGGGTCGCGCGCCCGCGCTGCCGCCGCTGTCGCACTTTTTCGCAGTGTGTGCGCGCGCGCGTGTGTGTTTCACTGGAAGTGTAGCTGTGTGACTTCACCTTGCTCTGCTCTTCACCCTCACTCTCCCTCACTGCACTCTACAAGGCCATTAGAGCTCCCTGAGGCCCGCCGAGGCTGCTCCTCTCTCTCTGTGTCCGCTTTCATGTGCCACCGAGTGGGCTTCGGTGTGTGTGCGCGTGACCGCCCGCGTCCGCGCACGTACAAGCGTGTCAAACCCCGGAGAGTGCACAGTTAAGTTGAACCGTAGTATGTTTTTTTTTTTGTACTTTTTTTTTGTAAAAAAAAAGAAAAAAAAAGGCATGAATGGACGTCGGTCGCTCTGCCTTTCATTACCGTCGCGCAGACAAAGACGGTTCTTTCCGTGGCTGCGAGGGTGAGATGCTAATGCACAGGTGCGAGAGAGACGTAACACACACACACACACACACACACATAAAAACAAACACACAACGAGCTCCGCAAACAAGGCCGCCCATGGGGGTGGAAGAGTTGAGGAGAGACTCGGCAGCGGGGAGCCGCGCTGGTCAGATCAAAAGATTCCGCCACTGCTAGCAAGCGTCCGGGTGTTTCTTTTTTTTTTTGGCTCGTGCCAGTGTTGACGGCCAGATTAACAAGCTGAGAACAAACAGCACGGCGAGAATAAACAGATAGAGCAGCCGGGTGGGTGGCCGGGTGGGCAGGCGGGCGGTCGGGTGGGCTGGCGGGGGGTTAAAGAAGTCGGCGCTCCCGCCCACACAGGCAATATGCTGAAACGTGACAATAACACAACTGAGAGACAAACAGAGGAGGGGGGGAGGAGGAAGAGGAAGACGACTTCAGGGCTGGGAAGATGGTTAAGGGTCAGTCATGCGACATTATGATTAGGGATGCACCAACGCCGATACCAAAATCGGGTATCGGTACCGATACCGGGGTTTGTTAAATTTGTGTTTGTACTGCAGTGAAACTTGTGACAGTCGCCCATGTTTTGCCGAGGAATGAAAATCAAAGTAGTTCTAAAATGTGTAATGGCCTGATGAAGTACTCAGTATCAGTATCGGTGAGTACTGAAATGCGAGTACTCGTAATCTACTCGTCCTGTAAAAACGTGGTATCGGTGCAGCCCTGATTCTAATAATGTAAAATTATTATTCAAAAAAGGGTGGTTGTGAATATTAGAAGCAGTCGTGAGCACTTTTATTCATTTATCTATCAGACAAAAATTGGAGACATTCTTGACAGGCTAAATACATCTATCCGAGGTGGTTCACTTAACTTCCACTCTTACTAGAATGGAAGTTTTCAGTTTTATTCATTACAGCGAACGTAGGAATGAATGAATGATGGATTTTCTCCACATCACCTCTCTTCATTGTGGCAGGAGAACACCTGCATTGCCCGGGCCGTGTTAACAGGCTGCCCGGGAAGAACTCCAGATATTAGTGCGGTTAAATTTTCTCTCGCCTGCTGGCGCTGCAGTGTGCAAAAAAAAAGAAGAAGTTGAAAAAAAAAGAAAAAAAAAAGAAGGAGCTTACCCCGGGGTTTTAAATATGTATTTTGAAGGTTGTTTGGGCCTTAATGTAATTCAACAGAGTGGCTTGATGAGCGCGGTGTTTGCGGGAGACCCTTCCCTATTACTCGGGATTACAGCGCCCCCCCCCACCCCCAAATGCTTTCATTAGGCCGGACCTTTGAGTTCCGAACATGGATTATAGGATATTTACCACCGTTGACCTCTGACACGTGCAACGTCCCCAGCCCCGCTTTCATGGCGGGGCGGGTGCAGCGGAGGTCATGGGAGAATACGCCCAGAGACCCCCAGCCCACCCTGCACGTGCACACACACACACACGCACACACGCTACACGCCCCCACTGGTGCGAGCGAGCGCGCCGCGTCCATGAAAATGAACCCGAGTCCTCTCCCAGACAAGAATCTTTTTGATTCCCACTAATTACGAAATGGTTAAACATTCTGCGCGTGTTTCTCTGCTGCACTCGAGCCGAGCCCGAGCCCGAGCCGCCGCCACGCGGCCGAGGCCCCTCCGCCGGCCCTCAGATGAGGCTCGTCAATTAGAGCGGGGCCGAAGCGCCGCATGTTAATTCGCGGTAAAATATTCCTCCTCCAGCGCTAATTAGGTGCTAGCCGCGGTCGAGGAGCGCACTTTTTTTTTTCCCCTCCTCCTTTTTTTTTTTTCCCCTCCCAACGCCGAGCGAGAGCAGAGTGTGCTGCATAGCAGTCCCCCGGTATCGTTTGGCTGTCCAAAGCAGCAGCGATAACAGGGAATTATTTTAATTAACCGGTGCCGCCTTCTGTAACTAATGAGCCTGGTTAAAGTGAAGCCGACATCTTGCTGCAGCGTGCGTGTTCCGCTTTGGAACCGCGGATCGTATTCTCAAACAAAAAAAAAAAAGGGGGGTGGGGGGGTGTGGAAAGCGAAATAAATTAGAGTGAATAAATAAATGGTTAAAAATACAGCGAAGGGTGGTCGCGAGCCGCCTCGAGGGGATTGTCGACCGGTGTTAGCGCTAGCGTGTAATGAGAGGGGTTAAGGGCAGGTGGCAGCGGTGAGTGGCCGCGGGAGGCGGCAGTCTTCGCCATCAGCGGGACCTTTTCATTCACAAAGCAGAAATCTGGGAAGATCAATTTCCTGCGCGGAACGCAGTTGAAGGCGACTTTTTTTTTTTTTTTTGCCTATTTTCTCTCGTCGCTCTCCTTCCCACGGAGTCGGAGTGAGAGGAGAGGAGTTTTCTTGAAACTGCGCCCGGTCTCCTGCACAGAGCGCCGATGCAGGAAGGGAAACGAGAAAAAAAAAAAAGGATTCGCCCCTCACTGCAGTTAAAACACCCCGACAGTGGAGCATTCACCTGCAACTGAGATAGAGATAGATAGATAGATAGATAGATAGATAGATAGATAGATAGATAGATAGATAGATAGATAGATGCACTGCAAGCACACATACCATAATATGAAAATATGTGGTGAAAACCTGTTCCTCACACAGTGTATATATATATACACATACATATATATATATATATATATATATATATACATATATACATATATATATATATGTGTATATATATATATATATATGTGTGTATATATATATATATATATATATATATATATATATATATATATATATATATGTGTGTGTATATATATATATATATATATATATATATATATATATATATATATGTGTGTGTGTATATATATATATATATATATGTATATATATATATATATATATATATATATATGCCAAAAATGCAGCAGAGCACCCTTGCTGTGTTCACAGAGCAGACGGCACAGCTGCACCACAGACAGGGCGGACGGAGGAGAAACGACTTGGCTTATTGTCGAGTATCGTGAGAGATTTATTAGATTGGGAAAACAAGGGGGAGACACAGCTGCCGAATATGGAAGTGGAGTCAGCACCTCCGAACGGGAATAAGGTGGAGGGGGCTTCCAGAACCGGCGGGAAAATGATTGAAGTTGAAGAAAACATTCAAAAGTTTTGGGAGAAAAAGAAACAATCCGCGTTTCTCAGAACGGCTGAACTTTGCTTCAGTAACGGCTGTGAGGCGAGCTTCACTTATATTAACACTTACATTCAAACACACACATACACACACACACCGCATGTGGAGGCTGGAATGAGGCGCAGCCCTGCAGGGACAGGCCGCTGCCGCTGCCGCCGCCGCCGCCGCCGCCGCCGCTTCAAGTCTGCGGCGGCTCTCATTACCTTTACGTGGGAGAGCTGAACTTTAAATTAGCCAGCGCGGCACCTTCATTAGCCGGCTCGAATTTTACCTCCTCGGCTCGGCTAACGGGCTGCACTCCACTCCATCTGCACATCACACATCTTCCTATAATACTTAGCCTCTCATCTGAAAAACCAAGCGACGCCGGCGGCGGCGGCGAGTCAAGGTCACTTGACGAGAGCCGGAGGTGTATGTGATGTGAATTCGCTCGCCGGATTGATCCCCCCCCCCACCACCACCACCACCACCACCAACCCCTCCCTCTGCATGTCCTAATGATCCAACCCCGGCGGATTTAGAGGATAGTCAGGTCGCTCGGTGAGGGTGGGTGGGTGGGGAGAGGGGGTTCTGGCCAAATGAGACGCTGCGGGTGCGCGCACGCCGGCGGTTACAGTGGAGCGGCGCCAAACGAGAGGCGGGCCGGCCTCGTCTGCACGTCCGCCGTCAGCCAGAAACGTCCTCGGCGTGAAGAACTTGAGACGCTCAGGGAGATTTTTGGTTGTTGTTGTTTTTAGCGTAGTTGAGGAATTTCGTGGATGTATTCGTTTTAATTTTTTTTGTTAATGCAAAACAAGGACAAGTCGTTCAAGCTGTGTCAAACGTCTAATGATAAGAAAGTGACTTTCTCAATATTCTCGTCCAACTTCTAACCATGCACGTCGTTTAGGTTCCGTTATATGAAACAGAACCCACGTCGTACACATTTTTATCTTTGTTTGAGAAGCCTCACATTATTAATCATCACACACACACACACACACACACACACACATTTTAGGGACCCGGGGAGCTTGAGGTTATCTGGTATATTTAAATGGATTGTGACAAAAAAGACTTTGCCACTGATCCTGTTATTCTTTCATCATCTGTCAGCCCATCAGATTTTTTTTTCCCTTCTTGGCACCTAATGGTGATTCATATGACAGCCAGCGTTGGAACCACTGATCTGGATTATGTAAGTAATTGAGAGCAGAGTGAGTGCTTCTTCTTCTCCTTCTTCTTTTTATTTCTGGCCATTTAGATAAATCAGACATTTTAAGATTGTTCCCATTGCTTATTTTTCCCTCCCCAGTGTGAGGTAATAAAACAAGAATTAATAAATAAGAGTTGTTAGAATAACAAAAGCTGACACACCGACCAAGTGCAGTGAGACGGAGGTCAGTGCTCCCCGTCTGGTATTTCCTGGCTCGCTCCCGCCATAAATCAGCCTGTGAGGCTGCAACACTCATTTTGGATTCAAGCAGCTCTTTGCTTGATATGATTGAGCAAGTGGCCGTGCGTGTCTGACAGTGCACCCAGGCGCTAATGAGATCCCAAACCAGCTAAACAATGCTGGGATTAGCGCTGTGTTTTTTGTGTGTGTGTGTGTGTGTGTGTGTTTTGTTTTTCCTGTTGCCGCCACCGGCTTCACCCAGCAGCCCTGGAAATCTCTCAACCCTTCAATCCAGCTTTATTATTATTTATTATTATTATTATTATTATTATTATTATTATTATTATTATTATTATTATTATTATTATATATTGGACGAAAAATGAGCTGGACTCGATCTCGGGTTCCGACGTGGACGAGGCTCCAGAGGGCGAAGGGGGAACGGGGACGAATGATGACAAGCAGCGCGCTGTTTAGAGCAAAGTTGGGTCTCCATTACAGTCTTTTTTTAAGTGTAATTGCGCTTTATACATGTTTCCATTAAAGGGAGTTATAACGGACACAAGCTTCCTCATTCCCAGGAAATCTCGCGAGAATCCACTTGCCCAGAACCTCCGAGGTGGGAAATAATGAAGTACAAATACTTTGCTTCTGTACTTAAGTCGATGTTTTCAGGTATCTGTACTTTACTTGAGGATTTCTTTCTCCGATGACTTTTTACTTTTGCTCCCTACAGTTGTACACAAATATCTGCACTTTCTGCTCCTTAGCCAGTCCCAGTCTTTGGCTCTTATTTTAGAGGGAGATTATTTTAGAGTGCCTCAGCTTTACGGTCATTGTTCAGTTTGTTTTCAATCCAGAGAAGAAAAAAAAACATGGAGGAAATAACATTGGTTATTGTAATTAAAAGTGAAAACGTGTGGAACAACAAACATGCATTTCAACGTACATTTCAGAATCAGTACTTTTACCTTTACCAGAGCATCATTTTACACAAGTATCCATAATTTTACTTAAGTGCAGACAGTGAATATTTTAGGCCAAGTCGTGTAACCTTCTAGTGCCAAAAAATACGACTTTTTGCTAGATTTCTTCATGGAAACGTGTGTAATACCCTCGCATGAGAGCGTAAAAAGTTTTCCATTACCAATTTTTGATTGTGTAATATAGATTTTTCCACATTTCCAAGGGTAGCAAAGGCCTCGCTAGCACGGAGCGTCCATCAAGACACCAGCCGGGATCCACCTGCGCTTGCGGGAAACGTCGGCAGCGTTGCTCGGAATCACTGGGATTCACAACTGAGCAAACAGTCAGAGGAGCCAAATAATCACCGAGGCGGGAGAACGGCGCACTTTAAATAAGATGAATGGACGCGGCTGTTGCGCTGGAGCTGTGGGTTCCCGCCAGATGACGGCGCCCCGGAGAGGCGGAGCAAACACGGAGCCGCCGCTAATCAAAGGTCTCCCGCTGCCTGCGAGCGCTACTAATGAGGAATTGGAGGCGAAAAATGCTAAACAAAAATGGGGATTTTGTACAACTTGGCGCCCCACCCCCACCCCCCACCCCCAACGCCCATCAACGACCCCCGCGAACATGATGATGCGAGTCGTCTTTGCTTTGCTTGCTCTCCCGCCCCAGAAAGGGCGGCGATGCTTTGTTGGTCCGAGCTATTAGCAGCGGTTCAGAGAGCGGCACAGGCGGCTGCGCGTTTCCTCACCGTTCAAGGTGCTTCGCTCGGGTCGTTAGCGGGGAAAGCGGGACTGCGAAGGACGGCGGCCGCATAAAGGGACGGCCCACCCGTCCGTTCGTCCATCCGTCCGTGGCGTCGGCCCCGACTGATGATTAAAGGCGGGAGTGACGGAGAGGAGAGCGTGCGGCCGCGTGTGCGCACAGACTGCGCAGAAAGAGAAAAAGAAAAACACAGCAACAAAAAAAAAAAAGAAGAAGATGAAATGTGCACAGTGGCGCTAGCAACACAAACAGCACGCGCGCGCGCACACACGGAGCGAATAAACAGCTTTTGATCAAAGGGACGGCAGCGAAGGCGCCGCAGACGAACCACAGGGAAATGAGAAATCCAAAAACTGGAAGTCTTCACGCCGACCTCGACGCAGACTTGTGACCAACAAAAAAAGGGCAGGAAAATGGATGAAAGATAAAGGTTTTGAAAGGGCAGAATGGTCATGATCCAGGAAAAAGAGGACTGGAGACACTGGGAGAGTTGCACCTCCTGTGAATCTGCACCTTTTTAATTTGAGTCCCGTCATTTGTCATTCTGCGCAAGCGTTGTCACCGTCGCAATGGGTTGGACCCCCAAATTCCACCTCATCTGGCAAACAAAACAATCAAACAGAAGAAAAAAGCCTCAACAGCTTCTGATCACATTGATCACTCACCAACAGCACGAGTAACAAGCTGAATTGATTCCTTCTGCCCGGCTGGGAACAAAAGGGTCCGTGGGTTCTTTAATTATGGTAGAACTTCCCCACATAACTCATGACTCATTTAGTGGGAAGATGCCAGCTTTGCAGGGGTCAATCCAGGACAAGAGTTTCAAAATCTAAAATTTCAACATAACCATCCAACTGCTTCCCGGAGCTGAGCCAGCCCCAGTCTTTGCATGATGGTGGTGGGGCTACACCCAGGTCATTTCAAATACTTCCGGTTTGCACAAATAAACAAACAAACAAACAAACACACAAACAAAAAAATCCACTGCATCTTAATACAGAAGCCTTGATACAGACGGTCATGTGACTGACGCTGTGCACATTCAGCCTGGACCCCCGACAACAGGTTAACACTTCAAAACCCAAAAATCAGACGCCGATCCACATTTTTTTCATTCCTTTTCTTTCGTCTTTCTTTTTACACTTTTGCCCCCTTTCTGTCTGTCTCCTCTCTCATTAGTCGGCCGCATTAGCTTCCCCGCAACTCCCGGAGCCAAAAGAAAAAGAAGAAGAGAGAGCCTGCGGCAAAGTGACCTTCCGGGGATGCAAAGAGAGGTGGAGGGGCGGGGCCTGGGGAATTCTCTGACAACGCTGATCTCCGCCGTGTTCATCCTCCACACAAGGCAAGAAAGAAAAAAAAAGAAAGAAAGAAAAAAAAAAGTTGTGATTTGACGCAGCCGCCGGTGATTGACGGGGGCGACGGAGTGAATTTTAAGTGTCGTGTCCGTGCAAGGCGGGATTGTTGGACTGCAGAGTGACAGCTCTGCTTATGGGTGCTGGCAAATTAACCCTTGAGGAGAAGAAGGCGGGGAGAGATCTGAGGTGAGCGCACATCTTAGGTTTGATTAAAAGGAGCGGTGCTCAAGGGACGAGGTGGATCAAATAAAAAAAAAAAAAACAACTTTCAGCTCCTGGAGTTTTCCTTCCTTCTTCTCGGAGTTGAACCCGACGAAAGGAGCTCCTGAAAAGTCCTGGAGAAAAAAAAAATGATGAGATTCTACCGACAGGGCCGAGGACTCTCGGCTCTTTGGAGAATTAGCCGCGCCAGCATAATTAAAGGTTACTGTTTGTGTTTTTCAGTCCTTCTCGGCGGCCGATATCAAATTATGTGGCCGCGGCTGCCTGCAACACCTGAGAGACCCGCAGCGGGCGGCGCTGCCGCCAGCGTCAGCACCTTGCACGCGCGGCCCGGGCTCGGCGTGTCATATAACCCCGGGCCGCGCGCTAATTCTGTTTGCGCAAGCCGCGCCGCGAAAAACGGGACGTGATGGATGAGCAGCGCCGGGAGGGAGGGAGGGGGAGAAGAGACGAGGCGGATTCCAGGTGGTTTTAATAAGCCTCATTTGATAAAAACCGGACGCGGGAAAGTATGAGAGCAGCCCACAGTGACTGGAACTCATTAGGCAGAGCGCAAAGCCAACTCCCACATTCAGCTCCTTGAACTCACTCATTTAAATACCCAGCAGCCGCACATTTCTCTCACCGACCACTGGCGTCGCAACGAGTCAATTGCACGTCTGCAGCGTTTTCTCAACCAAAGACACACGGCGAGGTATTTTGATTGGCATAAAATTAAATTCAAAGTGACCAAATACAACAAAAAAAATGCAACAACCAAAAAGAAGATGAAATGTGCGCAGCGGTGCTGGCAACACAAAACAACACACACGGACCGAATAAACAGCTTTTGATCAAAGGAACAATGGCGAAGGCGCCGCAGGTGAACCACAGGGAATTGAGAAATCCAAAAAACCCTCGACAAACCTAACAAAACAGATTTGACCACCCTGGCCTGCACAGGAAGACATCTAAAAGGCTACCTGTCACCAAGTCATCAGCTGCGTTCCCATTACCCCAAGAATTGCGCAAAACCTAAATATCGCAATACACACTTCGTAATGGAAACACCTAAATTTCGGCAAAAAAAAAAAAAAAAGAAATCTCAAATATCGCTAAATGGTGTTTACGCTCTCATGAGTTGGTTTTTCACGTATCGATATAGAGGTATATCACAAAAGTGTCATGGAAACACATACATTATTGCATTTACGCGTCACATGACCGGTTGACTTCAAGTAAAAATGGCGCGTTATGTTTGGAACGTCGCAAACGTAATTCTCGTAAATTTTGCGATACGAGATTTGACGAGAATTACGGCTTATGCGCTTCACACCATTCAATTGGAAACACCTGCAAATCGCAATTGTACAAATTTTAGAAATATCGCTTTTATTTTTCCGAAAAACTGTTATGGAAATGCAGCTATTGAATCGTTTGAGCTCGTAACTAAAGACTCACTGTGACACGAGTAACCTTTGATTCGATCACAACGGCGAGATGATAAAACGGCCCGTTGGGTCAGTGTTTCAGGACCACCGGAATCACAGCCACGTGCAGCCACTCCATCAACACACCGACGATTGAAGTCCGACCGCAGGAAACTGGTGAGTGACTTTTTTTAACTAGCAGTTCAATATTAGCCGCGTGAGATGCCTGAAATTGTGAATTTCAAGCATCTCACGAGGATAATAACGCAATGTGGAAGGAAAAAAAGAAAGAATGGCTCTGTGTTTTAACGCCGGTACTCATTCATTTATTTCCACTCTGGTGAAAAGAACCTCTGCCGCTGTTCCACTCAGATCGTCTGGCAGAGATCCAGTTTTGGCCACATAGGTTTTTTATTTTTTTATTTCTGTGATGGAACAGTGAGAGGAGGAGGGGGAGAGGCAGAGGGAAGGAGGGATGGAGGGGGGGAGGGGGTGAGAGGGGTTGAGGTGGGCTTGATGTCTTTATCCTGTCGTCTCACCGGGGGGGAATAAAGCAGGTGCTTACACGGCTCAGCACCTCCCGACGACTGTGCCGCCGCCGCCGCCGCCACCGCCGGGAGCAAACACACATCCAGTGTTAATCACAGTGTTTCCTGCCATCTCACTCGCTGGGCGCATGCACGCACACACACACACACAGAGGATTTGAAAATACACTGGCTCACTCGGGGAGCCCCAACTGCCTGCAGGGAAACCGAGGGATAATCCGACAGTGATGCAGCGACTCTGGGGGGGGCAGCAGTGAGGAATGTCGCTGTCCGTCAAAATTCCGTCGACTGTGTGTGTGTGTGTGTGTGTGTGTGTGTGTGTGTGTGTGTGTGTGTGTGTGTGTGTGTGTGCTTGCTTGCAGCGCAATTCCCATTGGGTCCCAATTTCTGGACTTTCGAACCGTTTTTCCACCAGACTCACAAATTTTAATTCACTCGCGATAAACTTATTTGCTGAAGTTGGAGGTTCGTGCGTTACAAATTTTTTTGGGCCATTTTTGGTGGGACACAATTACTGGAAGATTCCAGTAGAAGTCCATTCGCCAAACATCTGTTTTGCCTTGTCGCTTCTCGCACAAGTTGCACTGCAACGAAAAAGTGAAACCTCGGCAAAAACGCTGCATTCCAGGAAAATTTGCCCGTGAGGAGAAATCACGTGAACAAGGCCGCGGTATCAAAAACTCTTGCATTTATTTTCTTTGGGTGACAGTCGGATCACTGATCCGAATCCGTGACGTCAATTGTGAATATCGCGATGTGGATTGTGGACCTCCAGGAGACGGACAGAAGGAGCATCAGGGAGCAACGCGACCTCCTATTGGTCGATGACGTCGTAGACGTTGGTCAGCGTGTCAAACTAGGCGGACACGCGTCAGGGTTGTGTTTCCAGTTATAAGAGTGACTGAAGCAGTCTGACCGAGTCTTGGAATGTCCCGGAAACACTCTGGTGGCACGATCTGATTGGTCGACTCCTTTCGAACTGGAGCCTCGAGCTGAACCCAGCCACCTTCTGCGGGAGCCTCGTTTCTTGCATCGCAACCAATCAGTGGCTGCCACAGGCCCGTGGCCGTAGGTGAGCCTCCGACTGCGGACGGACCAGGAGGAAAAAAACAACAACAAATGGCTCAGTTCCGTCTCCGCCACCACAGTCGCCGGCCGTCCATCTCCCCGTCGCCCGCCAATAAACGAGCAAGACTCTGACATGCTTGAACTTCGCCTCCCACGTTTTTGGCAGAGAAAAACGTGGTCGTGCCGTCTCCCGAGAAATCATCGCCGCCGCAAATATTTTGCCTTCACAATAACAGAAATGATGCCGTTGAATTTCATAGCGTTTTGTTTTTGTTTGTTTTTTTTTCTACCCTCCCAGCTCACCGCAAGTTACCCAGGAAGACGTCTTCTCATTCGGCACTTTTTCACAGCAGTATGCCATGTGTTAGCGTGTCAACGCTCATTGTTGTCTTTTTTTTTTCCCCCCTTTGCTCATGTGGGTGTTTCAGTGCGCACTCGGCCGGCGGTTATTGCAGGAAAACTGCAATGAGAGGAGGTGGGAAGAGAGTGGAGAGACGGCGAGGGGCAGAGGGGGGGAGCAAAAAAAAAGAAGAGGTAAAAAAATCAAACAACGACTGAAACAGACAATGAGGGAGATCAATCGGATAAGGAGAAGCGAAAAGGGGGTCGAGCGGCGGCGAGCGGAATAAAAGCAGCGAGCGGAGGGAGGAGAAGTACCAGCAAACAAACGGCGCCGGCTCCCCCGGGGGACGGATCCGTTCATCCCACACGTGTCGAGGGATGAGGGAGAACAAATGTTCCCGGGGCCATCGAGTCACGGAGAGAAAGATCGGGCCGCGCCTCGGCTCCATCAGATTCCTCTGAGCTGCTATTGTCGGGGCACAATCCGCCCGAGACCCCCCTAGGGGGGGAGCGGCGGAGAAGCAGCCCAACCTTTAGAAAATCTGTCCCGACGACGCGGCCGCACAAAGGCTGCAGGACCTGAGCCGGAGATGTAGCAGACGTTCTGAGCAAGTGGTCATCATGGAAATTAGCCGGCAGGGGCGACGCGGAGCAAAGAGAGAGACAGACGCATTTTAGAGATGAGATGGACATGACGTCTGTCAAAAAGCTGTTGCTCCTTTGCAATCTCCATATTTTAACATGGCCCAGTATCTCCATGGGTTCATCCTAAGAACCTACAGTATCTGCAATCTATTCCACTCGATATCTGACAACCAAACCAGCACCACTGCTCGGTAAACCAGTGGCCAGGTATGCACTGTACAACACACCCAACCATGTCACTTTTTCACCTCATCTAAAAGTCCACATCATACTTACAACGGCAAGCGGCGGGATTACGTGTGTGTTGAAGGAAAATATTTCTGCTAGTGGCGCAGCAACGTTGCTCCGTTTGACGAACACAAAAACAAAAACTCAATCGATCCAACTCAGTGCCCATTTTTCCGACTTTTGTGAGATACACACACAAAAA
Organism: Thamnaconus septentrionalis; assembly: GCA_009823395.1. Lineage (NCBI taxonomy): Eukaryota > Metazoa > Chordata > Actinopteri > Tetraodontiformes > Monacanthidae > Thamnaconus > Thamnaconus septentrionalis. The sequence goes on from CM020518.1 coordinate 10,248,088, forward strand.
CAAAACAAAACGCTGAGAACAAAAGATCAGTTCGCAGCTGAAGACAACAGGTAGCGGAGGTCCGCCGGCAGATTTTCTGGCAGGTAGCAGGAAGGAGGACGAGGAACGGCTGGAACACTAATTAGAGACAAGGGGCAGCTGGGAAGGCGAGCGGCTGATCAGAGCGGATTATTAGTCACAGGTGTGGGGATGGGTTAGAGCTGGGGGGCCGGATACCCCGAATGTGCCTGCTGGTGCCGACAGATTAGCGCGACACATGGGGCAGAGCTCCAGCAAAACACTTTAGAAACGGTCTTTGGGTTTTAGATCAGATTCAGCCAGTTTTCAGCGGAAATGCTGAGTAAAATCAAGTGAAAATTCTCAATACTTTGAGTTTTGGATGTATGCGATGACGCCTGAGCGTTCCATGTGTACGGATGGTAACCGTGGTAACAACGATTGAAGCAACTCAGTACCTCAGCTTAGACATTAATTTGGATTTAAAAAATGGAAATGAAAGTGACTTTCAGATTATGGATTAAGGCTCTCTTGGACTTACAGCAGGAGCTGTACGCTAGTGTTAGCACACCGAGGCCCCCTGGAGGACAGGTAAGGAATGTAAAGAGCAAATCACAAGAGGAAGACACGGCTAGACCGACAGCGATTGCGGAAATCACGCCAATTCACATTTTAAAAGTTAAAAGTAAAGCAAATAAAGAATTAAAGCCTTCAATGTTTTCTCATCCGTCGTTATTCGGTTGTAGTTTGTTTGCGTGAGCGCCGGCAAGCAACACGACACAGTGTTCTTCACTTAAAAGGATGAAAGATATAGTGCTCTTATTTCGAGAACAGACAGAATGCTAACGCCGACAAACAGAAGTCGCACAATGGATGAACAAAAAAAAAAAAAAACACCCAGCCTCACCTCGCCATGACTTATGAATTCAACTCTGCAACAGACGTTCAAAGCCGCATTTCTCATTTGGTGAAAGGGAAATATTCATTTGAAACTTGCGTGTGTGTCTGTGCCAGAGAGGGACACCTACAACAAAAGCACTGTAGTACTTGACAACACTAAACTATAGCGTTGGATTATAAAGGAGGGACGTCTGATGAAATTAGACACCAGTGTAACTAAAGTGGAAAACAGTGCATTGATAAAACAGATTGTGACCAGAATTGGCAGCATTAATATCGCGCCACTATATCACAATATTGCAATGACAGAAGTGTCTTCTGGGCAAAAAGAGTTCTTTTTATTTCTTATTTTCTGCAGCAGTAGAGCAGCGCAGGGGAAAGTGAGCACTACATTTCCCATCATCCCTTGCCCTTTGCTCACTGGTACAGATCTGGCGAAAGTGGCTTGTCCAATTTACTGAACACTTTCGCTGCGTTCCAGATTGGATATCCTGTTAGTTCATTGGCCTCAGTGTGCGCTGCACTGGTCTCCACGCGAGAAGTGTTGCCTCACTTCATCCACCGCTTCATCTTCTGCGCTACCTCCGTTGCTGCGGTTTCTTCTTCTTCTTTTTTTGCAACGTCAAATATCAAACAAACAGCAAAGATGACGATTTAGCTCGCTCGCACACGCGCACAAACCAGATGCTATTCTCAGGAATGATGCCTGATTAAAATGTGCTTCTACAGTTGGCAGCTAGCTAGCTAGCATTTTTAACGTTTTAACGTTTTTAACACCTGAACAGTTCATCATGGATTAGTCAGACCACGTTCTATTAAAAGACATACCCATTAAAAATTTGTTTACAGCAATGCTGGTGTCATTAACCACATTTTTTTTCTCTTCGCATCAGAGCACTTTCAGTTTTAATCAATCCAGCATGCTGCAGTAATTAGAGAAAGACGACTCGCTCTGCAGTGCTACAAAATGTAGCCGTAGCGGCCATTGTTAATTTAGGAGGCACTTATTGATGAGTGATTTAGCCGCTCCAAAGTGTTCAATGTGGCTCAATGGAGCACATTTAAAAAACAAAACAAAACAAATCCAAGAAGGGCAGCGAGACCTTGGTTGCTATTTAAAGACAGTGAGAACGAGCGGAGATCTTGACCTCACGGTTCCGTGGTTTCGTTCTCCCCCTTTTAGCGGCGCAGGTCTGGCAACAAACATATTGATTGCATTCACGGCCACGTCGGAGCAGGAGGGGCCGGCCCTGCCTCTGCGGCAGTGCCGGGATCGCTCCGACGGCGGAGGGCTAATCTCCGGGCCAGACCTCCGCCCACTTCCCGCTCTGTTCCCATCCCATCCCGAGAGCGCGGGAGGGGGTTGCTCCAGCAAACGCCCACCGGCTTCGCCTCATCGCCCCCAAAGTCGGCACGCCTGTGGGAAAATATTCCAATAAACAGACGCACGGAGCCGGCAAACGATCGAGGTACGCAAACTTCAGTCAGGCAGCGGAGGGCGAGGAGGAGGTTCGGAGGGAAGAGATGCGGGAAAAAGTTGGGAATTGGATGCACACACACAAGCGCACACTTGCTCGCTGGTGCAGAAGAGAACATATCACACACTCCCTGACAAGCCATGCCCTCCACCACCACCACCATCGCCGCCGCCGCAACACAGCAGACAGACTTGAAAGCAACGCGGAAAAACCGTCCAACGCGGGAACAGGGGAAAAAAAATAATTGTGCGAGGATCAATGTTCTTTGTCTGGGATCTAATAAGGGGGGGAGCAGGAATCGGGAAGCAATACTTTTAACTCATGCAAACCTTTTGGTCTCACGCCGGAGTCACGCGCTTAACGGCGGCGCAGCGCTAATTAGCCGAGCTTCCACCCTTATAGAACGTCGCCGGTGGCTGCGGGTCCTGACGAGTCGCTGCTGGTGTCGGTTCACAGGCTTCTTTGAAGGGGTTTTGATGTCTTTGGATGGCGGGGGAGTGGGGCGAAAAAATAAGGCAAAGATCACAAAAGCCTGCCGTAGAAACAAACAAACTTGTGCTGTAAGAAGCAGGAAGTATTTATAAGTATCATTTGGTCTGATGTGCAGATCAAAACAACAGTCGGGTAGTAATCACCGGAATTATTTTTCTCTCCCGGAATTTTTTTTTTTTCCACCATCATGCTGACGGACACGATTGGCACAAACGCGCGCGCACGTGTGTGCATAGAGTCGTAGTATAAATAGAATCCTCAAACATTACCTCCATTTATCCCCATGTCCCAGAGGTTGACCCGTGACCTGTCGGATGTAGAGCTTTCAAAGACACAAGCCTCATTACCCAGGCTCCTCTATGGCTGAGCGGGGTCTTATTTACCCCAGAGGAAGGACAGAAATAAATAAAGACGCACGCCGGTCACAGCCGTGGAAATAAAACACCGCGGCAGCAAAAAGGTCAGCGATGGCCGTCTCCCCAGTTCTGTGCCCACTGGCTTTTTAATCATTAAAAAAAAAACAGCCAAGAAACAACAAAACTCACAATGACACTCATTTGTTACATTATCCCAATAATGAAAGAGATGTCACCCCGACACAGCATTTACACACCATTATATATTAAAAATGCTCATTCTGGAAGGTAGCCAGTCGGCGGTGTAGGAATGATAACGTTTGAGTTATGGGACTCTTGTCACGGGTCTAATGCATCATTAGGGTAAAATATTACAATGTTTATATGAGGGAAAATATTTAAATTGAGTCTGGAATTCGTGTCTGTGCTTATTTCAACGTCGGGTTTCACCCAAAATTACAAAAGTCCATCTGAGAGTGAGAGTTTATCAAGACACGCCAGAAACAGAACTGTGTGCAGATCTGTGCGATTTATATCACATATGTACTTGGCAAAGAGGGGAGGGACCTTCGAATGAACGACTTGGAAGGTGATTGGACAAACCTTTTGCTTGTAAACAAAAGGATGTAAGCGAAAGTGTTTCAACCTTAAGTGAAACGATGAAAGTCTTCATCTTTAACTTACAATCTACAATTATTATCAACGATGTGCTGACCCATGGCATCTACAACTTTACATCAACAGCATTCCAATTGGTATATTAACAGCAAAAACTGGGGGTTCATATCGCGCCTTTGATGCCGGTATGTCTGGACTCAAGACAGTTTAGATCACCAACCCTTCCGCTGTTATTGTTTGTTTACAACCAGTAAACCTCTGTCCAGACACCAGCTGGACTGATGGGAGACAATCCCATCCGTTAATCCCTTCTTCTGGCTCTCTTTCATCCCTGGATGTGTGGACATGAGCTAGAGCTAGTACATTTAAAATATATATACATGGCAAAAATTATGTGAGCCCAAAGTTTAAAAACATTTTTCTCTTTATCTGTCTATCCATTTTTGACACCCACTTCTTCTTGAACTCAGGGTTGCAGGGGTCGGCTGGAGCCTCTCCCAGCGGTCATTGGGCAATGGTGGGATGAAACCCTGGACAAGTCGCCAGTTTATCGCATAAGCTGCGTTTCCATTACCCCCTACGTCACGTGACCAGTTCACTTCAAGTGAAAATGGCACCTTATGTTTGGACGGAGGAAGAAACGGAATCATTTTTACAATTAATCAAAGAGAAAAATATAACAGCCATTCTTGACTGCAAACAAATGTAAACAAACAAAAGCAAACTTAATTCTCGTAAATCTTGCCGGACGAGATTTTACGAGAATTACGACTTGTGCGCTTCGCACCATTCAATGGAAACACCTGCAAGTTGCAATTGTACTTTGTGGAAATTTTTGAAATATCGCTTTTATTTTGCAAAAACTGCGATGGAACCACAGCTACAGAGAGACAAACAATTCACTCTCACACACTCACACACCTATGGTCAATTTAGAGTTTCCAATTCACCTCACATGTATGTTTTTTGGATTGTGGACATTACACAACATTCTTGCTGTGAGGCGACAGTTCTAACCACTGCACCACCGTGTTGCCTTTCTTCTTTTTAGATTCTCTAAAACATCTAAATGTCAAAAACGACCGTTAAGCTGCGCCACTCAACACGATCAAAAACACATGACCTCTGACCTCCGCTCTGGCTCCATAACGTCGCCGCCGCCTGCACTCGCTCAGAGCGGAGAGGCGCCATGCGCGGACAGGTGAGCGAGGGTGGTGGTGGTGGTGGTGGTGGGGGGGTCAGCGGCGAGGAAGAACCTCTGGGCCGCGACGAGCGCCAGGGTTGCGTGAGCCAATCGATGGGATGAAAAGCCGGCATCGATCGGGCTGGATTTATCCCACCCAATGTCAACACAGTGCGTCGGCCCTGAGGAGAGACTGCGCCCCATCCGCCCCGAGAGCGGCCGGATAAATCTCATTCTCTCCTCCACGGCTCACTTAATGAAGGATGTAATAGCGCGAGTGGGCTGAGCGACTGTTAGCGGGACCGTTTTGGAGAGCCGAGCCGTAAATCTGTCGCCGTCCCCTCGACCCGGCCTCAATTTGCTGCCACGTTGTAAATCTGCAAAGTGCGCGTAAGTGGCTGAGCGACGCAACAAATGACGAGCTCATTGTTCTCACACGGGGCGACGCGCGTCTCGACTTTAACGTGGCGCGACCGCTGAACTGAATCAATGATAGCCACCGTAAAAAAAAAAACAAGGGAGTCAATAAAGGTTCGAGTGTTTAACAATGTATCGTGAAAACCAGCGTTGATGTAGATGTTGACGAGCAGAATCACGCAACTATTTGCTAATGTCAAAAATGAAAAAAGATAATAATGTTTTGTGTCCATAAAATGCTGAGTCGTCAGTATGAGTTTGGGGTTAATTACTGTATGTTGTTGGAATTGTTCTTGATTTTCCACTGCCAGGGTCTTGAACCTCGACTGGTTTTGGTTTGTCAAAGACGCTTTGCGAAACGTCTTCAAGCTACGATGACTTGGATGACTGGCGAAAACCGAAAAAATGTGATACAAAAATATATCATAAAAGGTCAAAAACCATCTCAATTCCAAAATAAATACAATAAATAATTCTGTCCATTTTTGAGGAGTCAGGCTTTACAGGATTAAGTGCCTTCATATCACACTTCTGCAAAGCAGTGGCAAGGGCTAACCTGCAGGGGGGGGGCAACCTACCTGTCAAAAGCAAACAGCGGTTTGTCATGACAGACTCGTCGGTGAACGACCGCCCTTGTGGATCGCGACCGAAGGCCTGAACCAGCCTGCACACGTGAACGAGTGGTAGATGTGCGGCATCTGGATTATGGACGGCGACGAGGACGGCTGCACGTCGGTGACGGGAGTCGCAGTTATGAAGGAGGAGCAGGGAAGTGAGTTGCCGAGCTGATTGATCCGCTGACTAACAGAGCAGGTTGGGTTTGTTAGCCTCACCTTCAGCACTAAAGAGACGAGTGCGTGTTTGTGTGTGTGTGTGTGTGTGTGTGTGTGTGTGTGCCGGTGAAAGGCACCTCCAGAGGTTCGCATCGATCACCGGATCACACGGGGACACCGAGGAGGTTCGGCCGGCCGACAGGCAGGAAATAAAGAGGCCGCCACCGCCGCTGCAAGCTGGCGCTGTCCGACACCTGCACGCACGGATTCACCTCTCGCGTCTTTGCAGCCCTGCACGCAACTAAGTGAGGAGTACAGGGAAAAAAAAAAAAAAGGCTCAATTAGTCGAGCTCAGTCACACACATGGAGGAGCAGTTTGGCTTCTGGGTGGGAGGCGGGACGCCGACCGACAGTGAAAATCTCAGAGAGCCAAGTTTGTCTTCCCACCTTATTAATAAAGAGCGTGGAGGCCGTGGAGGGGCAGCGAGCCCTCAGGTGAGATTTCTGCTTGTTACCGCTCGGCTCTTTTGCCGCTGCACCCCAACCTCGCCGCCCTCGGACCTCCAGGGGCGAAACCCGGTGGAGAGTTCAACCTCATTTAAGAGCCTCCGACGGTAGGCAAAATTACCCTGATTTGTAACAATAAATTGCGCCTCCGGTCACGTCAGTTAACTGTGAGAGGTCCATCCCTTGTATTTCGACCGCTAAAACACGCCCCCTTGTGATGTCATAAAGGGCACGGCAAGAGCCCCGGTTAGGGAGTCAATCCTGAAGCCCTCCAGCTGCTTCGGTCACCGTCTCCTTACAAACTTGCAGACGGCGCTTACAAACATAGCACCGGTTGTAACCCGGGACCTTTAACATAGCACAAAATTAAGGCACACTGGGGCTTGGAGGGGGAAGGGAGGTTGGGGCCAGGGGAAGGAGGGGGGGAGGTGAACTGTGCGAGTTTCAGGGTCACTTCAAGGTTATTTCTGGTTTTCCCCCAGTGGGCAAACACCTGATAGAAGTGAAAAGAGCATCAATCCCAAGGTAGGACCACTAACTAGGAGTTGCTAGGAGACCCAGCAGCGTGTGTGTGTGTGTGTGCGAGCAAGCGAGCGAGGGAGAGAGAGTCAGAGAGAGTCAGAGAGAGTCTTTAATCATTTTCTGGAAGACCCATCTGGCTGCTTAAAGAACATCATATGATCACAGTGACAGGTGCTCTGTAGTCTGCGAGATTTACTCACCAAAAACAAAGAAAAAAGGAAGCAGAGAGTTTAAAATAAAACAAACGACGAGGAAGAGAAACTCGCTAAAAATACTATCAGGCGCAGTTACATGAAAGTGTTTTCATCCGCTGCTTGTTCTGTTCAAGCTGAGGCAGGAAGATTTTTTTTCCCCATCACCCCTCTGGAAAAGCAGGGAACCGTGCGTGGAACAGACATTTACGTTAGAAGTTACCCGCATATAGTGAAGCCGGGTACGGCAGATGGGACATTTATTAAATCCTTTGGAAGAGCCCGTAGAAAGCATTTGTCAAGGGGAGGCAAAACTTGAAAGGCGCTTGTAAAAACCCTCAGTCTTTAAAATCGTGAGCTAGGCAATCGATTTTTCTTTTTGTTTTCCCGCCAGGCGAGCTTGGCTAGCGACCGCTCCGGGTTTCCTGTCGGTGTGAATAACGACTATAGACGTGGCATGGCGATCCGTGGGCTAGCACACGGCGTGAAAGCGAATCACAGCTATGGCAAAAACCCCTTTTCCATCAAGAAAAAAATAAAAGCCTTCTGAAATATTTAAGCTAATCTCTTTAGCTGCAGCAAGGCTTTCATTCACTTCCTGTTTTTCTTGCTCTTCTTCTCTCGATGGCTTTTCGGGGCAGCTTTGCTGTAGAGAGTTTCATCACTGTCATCACTTCTCTCTGCCGCTCACCTCCAGATGTTTTCATCTTCAAACCGGCAGCCCCGACCCAGAGCGAGACAAGCGACGAGGAAATGATCAGATTTCCCTCTGTTGCCCGATGAGGGATTCCACCATTTTTTCCCCCCTACAAATGCAGCGCTACTCTCAACACCTGTTAACAAACTCTGATATGTGAACTCAGTGGTGTTCCCCAGCAAATTTGTACGGTGGGAGGGTGGGGGTTAGCCTTGGATATCCTTGAGTAGGTCCCCTGATTGGACAACTCATGGTTCCTGATTGACAAGCACCGCTCACTGGAACAGGCGTCTTCTGATAACATGTGAGTTTTGTCATCTAACTGAAAATAGATAGATAGATAGATAGATAGATAGATAGATAGATAGATAGACAGATAGACAGATAGACAGATAGATAGATAGATAGATTAATAGATATGACAAACTGGGCCTTTAAAAGACACTAATCAAAGCGTGAGCCAAACTGTCTGTGTGTCCAATAATTTCTGTCAGAAAGTGGAAATATTTCTAGCAAATGACCAATCAGACGCCTTCTCAAGTGTTTTCCGGTTTAGTTGTTGTTTTTTCTTTGAGGGGGGGGGTGCAACTTGACTTTTCACATCCTCCTTTGTAGCAAACAAAGACGAAAGGGGAGGAGAGAGAGCAGGAAGAAAGGCAGCGAGAGAGGATGAGGCCCGTTCTGAACCTTGTCCAAACTCCGCAGGCTGCCACGATCAAGGGTATCTTCTGTTTTTATCAAGGTCTGCCAGCTAGGCTACTCTGACAATTCAATCCTCTGCCAATATACAAACAACAGCAAAAAAAAAACGGAGGGAGCGAGAGCGATGGATAGAGGGAGCTGGAGTGTGACAAAAAAAAAGAGGAAGAAAGACAAGAGAGCGGCCGAGGGAATGTTGTCATCTCAATTCTTGCCTCACGCCAACACTGCCGTGTTTCGCAACGACTTTACGGGATTTTTCTTCCGCAGTGATTCAGCGCACATCATCTGGTGAAACAGGGGTCGCGTTCGACTCACTTCTGAGACGTTTGACGTAGATTTTTTTTTTTTTTTTTTTTTTTTTTAACGCGGCGCAGCCGTGTCAGAGAGAGGAAAGCGGCAGTGGCACTGGCATCCAGGTCTATTAGCCAGGACTGGCTGTTGTATTGTTATTGATGCCGTTATTTAGTTAGACATAATTGGATTCTATAATACAATATCACTCATTCATCATGTTGAGGGTTTGACATTTCTATCAGCTTATTGATGCACATTCAAGTAGATGTGGTAAAGTGTAAATGCATAAAAGGAGGAAGAGGAGGAGGAGGTGGTGGTGGTGGGAGGGGGGCGGGGTTAGAAAACCTGTGGGAACCTGTGGCTGAACGGCCGTGGTGGAGTTTTTCTTTTTGTTGCTGTCGAGAGAGCACAGCGCAGTAAATCACAGGAGAGATTTTGAGGCGAATGTGATCAGCGTCCCTGCCTACACATGTAATCCTGAACCATTTGTGAAAGAAACGCTTGGCAGCTCCATCACACCAAGTCATGTTTCCAGCACGGCTGACGCTCTCTGACCGTCGCTGAATCACTGACAGAGCTCGGCTTCAGATGAGGCGCGGAACAAGGAGAAATTAAAATATATATATAAATATATATATAAAAATAATATCAGTTTGGTGAACAGGGCTGAAATTGTTGCCAGTGAAACCACCTACCTCCTAACAATCAAACCCTCCCAGCGAAATATCGGCTCAGCACGATCAATGCCTTGATTGAAATCAGAACAAAGTGAAAGTAGCTGGTTAGCAACAAAATGGTTACGTGAGAAGAAAGAGAAAGAAGCAACTTTTTGTTTCTATCAAAGGTCCCATATCATATACATGTTCAGATTATTTCTCATCCTGGATTCCAGTGAAGCAGCCTCACACAATCACAAAAAAAAACCCTCGGTTTACAGCCACATGCTGAAAGCCCTGAGCTGTGTGTTGGAAGGATACGAAGAAGGCAGAACCAACACCAGGCTGGGGCTGTTGGCACCAACCTGGAAGATTGTACACTATACATGCCCTCTGTGACATCACAAGGAGCTGACAGGGAACTTCTTTGCGCACAGAATACCCAATGGTCTCTCTCTCTCTTTTCCGCCAGCATGTGCACATCAGTTTGGATCCATGTGACGTGCCAACATGCAGCAGTAATTTGATCACCAACTACATGATCCGACACATTTACTTCCATATTTACTTTCGCTGGTCTGGTGTGCGGAGCTGCATTTCAAAAGTCCAGTTCTCGTCATTTTTTTAAAAGTCGCTTTTGTCGCACAGTGACAAATGCGACAGCGTTTCATTTTCTGCTCGGAGGACGTGTGACAAGTTTAGCTGGCTACGCGTTCCATCTGCGCAAAGGCGACATGAATAAGATATGACACGGCGAGGAGACGTAAAGACATGCTAATCTATGTATATCAAGCAGCCAGTGCTGCATTTACGCCGCTCCCCCCCCTCCAGAAGGACCCACAGTCTTTTTACAGTCGAGTTCACCGCTGCAGCGCAGAACAGTGCTCACGGCACATCTGAAAGATGCAAAGGGAGCTGGAAGGAAGCCCTGCAAGGACAAACTATTGATCCGCCCCGACGAGCGCCGCCGCCAATGTTTGGCACGGGCGCTCATAATTTCCGTGGAAACCTGCTATTCTCTCTCGCTCTCCCGCTAGCTCCCTTGTCTTTTACACCTTTTTTTTATCTCCCTAAATGTCAGCAGACTTTTTTCTTTTTTTTTGCAAATTATAAGCACAACGCCTGCCAGCTCTACGGTGGAAATTGGTGTCATGACATGCTATGAGCCGGTTGCGTGCATCTGTTCGCGTTTGGCATAACGCTGGTGTTACTGACTTCAGCTGTTTTCCAGCGAGGCTGCAATAGAGCTAAGGGAAAGGGGCATTTATTTTTTAATTTAGAAGTTTATTTATTTATTTAGCTAGTTCGCTACATTAAAGCTTTACGTTTGTTGCCACCTGGGGATAAATCTGACAATTGACACCAGCTACGTCGTCTAGCAGCTGCAATCAGGTTAACAAAAAGCCCCTGAAGTTCCCCTTTTGTTTCTCCCGTGTCGGGGCCGTAAGTGTTCCATGATTTAGCCCCGCAGCGTCTTTCATTAGGCTCACCTCTACTTCTCCAGCGGCCATAAACCCAGCACGACGAGGCCTTTCAGCCATAAAACACGTCTGCGCTCTCCTCTTGTAACACTTTTCTCGTCTAACAGCTACTCACGACATTCGCCCCATTCGCACAACATTAAATTCAACATTCACGCGCCGGCGGCAAAGTGCCCAATCTGCTCATCGGGAGCGATGCGGCGCTTTCCCCATCCCGGCGTCCCTCTCGTACAGCCACGCTCAGCCAGACTCGGCTCGGCTCGGCTCGGCTCAATTCACATGGGAATCCTCTGGGCTTCGGCATTCCGAGCAGGACACTTTTGAAAAGCAGCTGCAGCCTTGGGACCAAAGCGTTCACCTTTAAATTGCTCCTCGATTTCACTGACAAAGGCTGTGTTCTTCATTCATTCTAGGCGAACGCCTAGAATAAAACTTGGCTGCTCTGCCTCTCAAACTCCTAAATGGTTCATTTGTGGCTACGAGCAAACCCAACAGAAGCCTATTGTTCGAGCGCTGGCTCGAAGATGACCTCCACAGAGATTATGAAAAACAGCTGTTAACTTTGGCGAGCAATGAAGTTATGACGCTGACATGCTATTGAAACTAATGGCAACTAGTTTCAATGATGATGGCAATCGTCTCAGAGACGACGTTTAGCCTACTAGCATAAAGCCGACTCATACGTCAAAACAACAAGCAGTCCGCCGCTAGTGTTGTCTCTGTTTGAAAGTTTGAGATCATGGAATCTGTGGACGGTATCAGAACGATATTCCTCCTGTCTGTGAAACTTCGGAACAGTCCCCGTGGATTGAGAAGCATCGCCGACTGCCAGGCAGAGAGATTTCACTCCTGGCTGAACTGTCCCTTTAAGCTTCCACGCGCATCAACGCAAAGTGAACCGCGCTGTCAGATCCACCGATAACTACGCCGGGCTGATGATTAAAATTTCATTAACTGCAGCAATAGGTAGAGTTTTTGGGGGGAGGCGTTATTGCAGGTCAGCATCCAGCGGCAGACCCACGGGGAGGAGGCGGAGGTGGAGGGGATGAAGGGACGCAGGCATGTCCCGCTACAGAGTAGAGAGAGGGAAGGCAGTTTAACGCCGGGTCTTCCCTACACACACACACACACACACAAAACCGGTCCTTTAAGCCGGGCAGGGGGCTGTGAAGCGGAGCCCGGTGGGGAAGAGAGTTTGGAGAAGAGGAGAGGGGGAACCCGGAACAGGCAGCAGAGCTCCAGCAGATAAAAGCTCAGATAGTGATTGAAAGTGATGGTAAAAGGATTTAGCCTGGGCATTAACCGAGAGGGGGAGGGAGGGAGTGAGGGAGAGAGAGAGAGTGAGATGGAGAGAGAGAGAGAGAGAGGAGGGAGGAGGGAGGGAGAGAGAGAGAGAGACAGAAAGAGGGAGGGAGGGAGGGAGGGAGGGAGGGAGAGAGAGACAGAAAGAGAGAGGGAGGGAGGGAGGAGGGGGTAATATTTTTCTCTCTTTCTGCCCTTGAGCATCCCGGGTAAACCCGAGCTTGTAAAGTAGGAGGAGGCGGAGCGGAGAGGGTGGGGGGAGCAGGGCGGGCACAAGCCTTTCCTCAAAGTCAATATTTTATACTTTTGATACTCCTTGACGCTGGATTCCAGTCTCCCACCCACCCACCCACCGTCAGCACCACCAGCCAGCCAGCCAGCCAGCCAGCCAGCCGGCTTTTTTCCCCCACCTCTTCCTCCTCCCTCTTCTCCTTTTTCTTCTTCTTCTTCTTCTTCTTGTTCGACTTCCTCTTATCCCGACAGCGATCCCAAATCTAGGACAGCGATCTCCGGGTGCGCAGCCTTGCGATCACGGCGCCATTCGCAGTAGAAATTTGAAAATAAATATCTGAAAGTGTCGGTGGGAGAGAGGAGCGAGCGAGACCGTCCGGGGCAGGAGGCGGATGACAGGCGGGAGTACAGTGAGGAGGACCGCGGCGGAGTACAGTGGATGATCGGAGGTGGTGGGAATCTCTCTCTCTATCTCTCCATCTCTCCCTCTGTATTTATTTATTTTATTTTATTTAACTGGTCCGAAGAGAGGAGGATAAAGAAGGGGGGGACGTGCGGGTACTTGCTTGGTGCAATAACCACCACCACAACAACAACAACAAAAAGTGCTGACCTTTATCCCGCCCGCGGATGCACCTGAGAAGTGAGTATGTGCGTTACGTGAAGGGGACGATGCGTGTTTTTTATACGTCTATTTTTTTGTTGTTGTTGTTGCGTGTTTGTCTCCGGAGCGAGCGGTGCAGCCCGGGATGATCACAGAGAGGCGACGGCGCGAGACTTTCGGGTTCGTTTAAACTGGTTTTATCGCGGCTATTTCTGCAATATACTATTTTGAAAATATATATATATATATCTATAATAAATAAGATGCCTATGTGATGCGTGGCGGCGGCGGCGGTGCCGCGCTGCCGTCGGTGTCGACACGCCCCTGTAGGAGGCAGCCAGCTCCGCGTTGCCGGCGCAACTCCAGCCGGAGTGCACGGCGTCGTGCGGGACAGCTTGTGCACGGAGCCGGCTCCCGTGCGTGTGGGGTGACGGGCGGATTATGATCAATGAGGGCAAGCTGTACGCGCACACACTCTCTCTCTCTCTCTCTCACACACACACACACACACACACACACACACACAAAATATCGCCGCCTTTCACCGCGCTGGTGCTTTTATTCTTACGCACTGCTTGGGATAAATCATATGAAATCAATTGAAGCAGGTTTATGTGCGTTTTCTTGCGGTTATAGTTTATGTTTGGAATACGGACTTGACTCTGGATTACTTTTTTTTTTTTTTTTTAAAGGTAAGTTCTTTATTTAACTTTAGTGAAGATCAAAAATGTTAAATTGCGCGCAGTTTGAGGTTTTTTCGATTTTCGAATAATTCTTTGGGTTTGTTTTTTTTTGTTTTTTTCGTGTATCAAATTAACATATACACCACATACCGGGGCACTGCCTGCTTTTCATCTGCGGGCAAACACAGCTGCTAAGGCACACGAGGCGCTGGGCAGCAGCACGTGTTTTTACGCACCAGGCGATCCACGCAAAAGCCGGCGCCTCGTTTTTTCAGGCACAACTCGTCACGCGAAGTTAATAGAAGACACAAAAAATTTAAAATCTGACTGTCGAAAAAGTTGTCATCCTAATCTTACAATGAGAGAAAAAGTGCTTCATATAACCTTTCATTGTAGTTCAGGGGCGACGAATTTTGCTTTCTCTGTCTGCTTTTACGGGCTGTTAAATATTTTTTAATGCGTTATACGCGGTTAGATATACAGTCAGAAGGTGAATCGCAGCCACTAAAACCCTGACTTGTCGCATCTGCAGGACAATCAGCGGAGCTCCGCAGCTGCAACATGTCCAATGGATGCACCTGAAGCAGCAGCAGCAGCAGCAGCAGCAGCAACTTCTTCTCCATCCAGCCGGGGCAGCTGCGCACTTTCCTCCGCGCTTCCCTGAGCCATGGATCCGCCTCCTCCAGCCGACTCCCAGCTGCACCATGGTTAAAGAGACTCGCCGCCGCCGCCGACTCTCCATCCACCGCCCATCTCCCTCAGGAAGTGGAAAACAGGATCGCGTGCCCCTCCCGTCGACACCTGCGGAGAGACGCTGACTTCGTGAGTCCGGCCATCCCCTTGCACGCGCCCCTGCAAGTCACAGCGGCAGCAGCAACACCACCGACAACGACAACAACTAAAAGAAACAAACAACAAACAAAAAACAAAGCCGAGCCGAGCAGCAGCATGGATTCACGGATGTCCGCCGTCTCCTCCTCATGATCGCCGCTCCACGCGCCCCTGAGCTCCGTCGCCGGACCCGGTTCCAGACCCCCCCCTGAGGCCTGCCATGCTCCTCCACACCGCCTCCCCCCCGCCGCCGCTGCTGCTACTGCTGCTGCTGCTACTGCACTGCTTGGCCTCCGCACTGGGCCAGTACGAACTGTGCAAGTCCCTGGTGAGCACGGATGAGGGCTCCATGTGGGAGCAGTACGCGTGCCAGCCCAAGCCCGCGACCATGAGAGACTACATGCGCATCAAGGTGGACCCGGCCGGGATCACTTGCGGGAACCCGCCGGAGAGGTTTTGCACGCTGGTGAGTTGATGCTCAGGACTTTGTAGTACTTTTGCTGTTGACTTTTTATTTTTTTTTTCTGCATCTGATGACAAACGCTCTGCAAGTCTTGGTTAAAAAAAAGAAAAAAGAAAAAGTTCAGTGCAAAAAAGAAAAAAGATGTGTGAATAAGATCACAAGGTCATGGGTTGTGAAATCCCAAAACAAAACAAAAAAGTGGCTCACTTAACAAAATGAATTCGTATGGCTGCACCTCCTGCTGGTGTGGAGGTACTGTTTACATTAGCGTTGGCTCGGTTGGATCCGGTTTGATTTGAGCACCCCGAGGAGCTTGGCGCTTCCTCCGGTTAAAGAAAAAAAATAAATAAAAAAGGTAGAAGAAGAAGAAAAGAGCAGGAGCTTCCTCTGTTCCAAGGACGGCGAAGGGTGAGGCTGCAGGAGAAACTCGTTAAAATGTCTTCCACAGCAATATTTAACACACTTTAGCCTGCAGGTGGGTTCCCATCCCGGCTAATGCGAGTGTAATAATTTGAAATAAGGGTTATAAAATCATTGTAATCCCAAAGAAGGCTGCTATTAAGCTTCACCCCTCCCCCTCCTCCTCCACCTCCACCACCTTCTCCTCTTCATTCCTATCCTCTCCACACACCCCCTCCCCCTCTCCTCCCCGATGGAAAGTTTTTATGTTTTGCTCCTCGAGATTTGGCACGCCCGCGAGTGCGAGACGGGAAAAGTTTGGCTCCGCCGACGGCGGCGAAGCCTTTTGCCGCGTCCTGCTCGCCAGAGTCGGCCGGAACCGTGGGCGCCAGACCCGTCTGGTCAAGCGTGAGTCAAGATCTCACAAGTTTGCAAGAGAGTCTGCGTCCGGCGGGGCGCCTGCGTGAGCTCGCGCCCGCTGCTGTCGACTCTGTGTTTGCTGGGCGTTCATTACCAGCGCACCAGATTTCATTTTTTTTTTTTATTTATTTATTTTACAAACCGCCATTACGGCCGTCTCCTTGCCTTCCAATCAGCAAGAGTGATGATAACGGGGCTGGGGGGAAGTAGAGGATGGTGGAGTGTGTGTGTGTGTGTGTGTGTGTGTGTGTGTGTGTGTGGTGGGGGGTCATTTGACAAGAGCAGGAAGGGATATTGTGCCGGCTCGGATACCTAATGGTTAATGATTTGTTTAATGTGGAGGTAGCGGAAACCGCTGTCGTCTTGAGGGCGAGCCTCTCCGATGACATGTCTTGAAATTAACAGCGAAGGCTTGGCGGCCGCCGCTGCTGGTGGGAGGCGGGAGGGCGGTAGGGTGGGAAGCTGGTAGGCGGGGGGGGATAAGAGAAACGCCCGCTGCCATAACGTATTGACGTCTGCCCCCTAATGGCCCCGGCCTGGAAACTTCTATAACTATGTTTCTGAGTGAGCAATGATGAAATATTGATGGGCTCCTTAATGGGCTTCCTTACAAGGGTTGGTTGCTCCATCGCATGGATCCAGAGTGCGCTGGCGGGCTGATGAGGGATGGAGAGAGAGAGAGAGATGGGAAGAATTGCGGCCAAGGCCGGCCGGGAGGGCGGGACAGGAAGGAGCCCTCGGTCTTAGTCAGCAACTTTGGCCATCGGACGAGGGCCTTTACAGTGGGGAAACTTCGGGTTCTTCCCGGGTCGTTTGCGGCCGCGGAAGATTGCGATGCCCCCTAGTGTCCCCGAGGGAGAGTGAAGAGCTTGCAGGGCTGAAGTTTAATAAGATGTGACGCAGCGATAACAGAGTAGCCCTTCAGCGCGGGCGATCTTGCAAAAGACCAGCGGCCTCGTTTGCACCGCTGGTGTCAAAGTGCGTCCAAGTCCTGGTGAGGGAAATCTTACTTTAAGATGCCGACAGATCAAACTGTGATTGGATGTCAATACAGCAAATAGGAAAAGCAACACGCGCACCTTTAATGTCAGGATGTAAGCCTGCCAAGAAGAACCTGGTAGAGAAGAAGAAGAATGACCTCTGACCTTCATGGCATCGTCCCACAACGGCACAGACTGGTTACACGTCTGCTAGCTAGCGACGGCTCTCGTCGTCTCGTCTCGCTAAAATAGAGAGAACGAGTTACAGACAGGCCCCGCCCACCCGGCGACCTCACACCCCGCCACGATAACGATGTCCTGCCGAGCGGCAGAAGCAACTCCGGCGCCGTTACCATGGAGATCGGGCCAGATCAGATCTTTTTTGGGGTTTTTTTTTTTTGCTCTTCCATTAGCAGCAGGTGTAAATGGGCTGAAAGACTCGACCAAAAGTGCAAGTCAGCATTTAACAGCAATAGAACTTTGAATGTTATAAAACATGGAGGGGAAAAAGAAAGCTGTAATCCAGCAATGTTTGTGTGTGTGTTTTGTGTTTGTGTGTGTGTGTGTGTTTGTGTGTGAGTCCATCTGGATGCGAGAAACCCAATCCACATGTCAGATCTCAAACCCGCTGAAGCGTCGGCAGTTTAACGAACTCTCCCGCCGCCACTTGTGCTTTTCTGCCGCCTTCGCCCCACAGCCGGACCAGCGTGAGCCGGCCGGAGCGCAAAGCAAAGCATGATGGGAAACGGGCGGGCCGACGCTGAATGCTAAACTCCCTCTTCTCTCCGCCGTGCTGCGCTGCGGCAAAACCACAACTAACTTTTTCTTGTTTGTGCAAGGAAATTCAGTCACGTATCGACGTAATAAGGAGAAGAAATGAGAACGCCGTTGCGTCCCTGGACGTCTCAAAACCAAATATCAAAGTTTGGGTCGATAAGAAAACACAAATTTAGTTTTTTTATGCACCGAAACCGTCAAAACTCATCTACACACACAGCAGTGAGGGGAATCACAGGCCCTTCACTGTCCTCTGTCCTGTGTTTGGACTCGGCAGCTCAGTATCAGTTGAGGGTTATTGCTCTACAGATCATTTACTTTCAGGGCGAGCAGCAGCAAAAATTTTTTCCCCCACCCTCAAGTCCCCCACACCACCACCCCCCCGGATGGTGGCAGCTTTACAGAGGAGCCGGTTTCTTATCTAATTGGTGTACATTTACATTCGCTCAATCAGCGATCCCACAAGTGGAGGGAAAGTCAGTCAGGGCAAAAAAGAAAAAAAGAAAAAAAAAGGCTGCATCACCCAGAGCTGCTCATCCTTAATAAGACTGGAGACGTACTGCGGAAGATGCAAAATAACCCCCCCGCCCTCCCACTCCTCTCTCTCTCTCTCTCCCTCTCCCTCTCTCTCTCCACCTTGTCTTTCCTGATGAGCGCCTTGATTAAAAATTGAAAAAAATGTTTAAAAAAAAAAAAACAAGGGGAAAATCCTCTCTTTGTTTTTCACGTTGAGGGACACTGTAGCCTGCCGACAGTGGCGGCGTACAGTAGTTTCGGGCCTCGCCGGCTCCGCCGGGACGTATTTTTATTCCACTCTATTTATCTTGCTTGTATTCTGGGGGAACGCGGCCCCCCCCCCCAGCCCCCCAACCCCACCCGCAGCTCCTCTTCCACCTCCCGCCGAACAGGCCGGGCGTGTTGGCGTCGTTCTCCGGGACGGGGCTTTGACCGCCGCTGGTGGCTCGTCAGAGTCTTTGAGGTGCCGCTAGCAGCTGCGGCCGCGGCGGCGGAGTCCTGGATTTTGCCGCTGAGGATGATGGAGCGAGCGAGGCTGTTTGAGCGGGGCGAGGCGGCGGCGCGGCGCAGGAAGGGGTGGAGGTTGGGGGTGGTGGAGGGGGGGAGAGGTGGGGGTGGGGGGTTGTAGCTAATGATGAGGGAGCGGAGAGGAAGATCTGAGCTTAGCTAAGCAGAAAGATGAAATCAGACCACAGTTCCACAGTGTGGTACACACACAGACACGCTCGCAAGTGCACACACACACACGCACGCGCAATGTGTCCGCGCAACAAACAAAAAGAACTCAAAGTGCTGCTGCGGCGAACAGCGGAGGTCTCGCCGCGCCACTGTTTGTTATTGCCGCTTATTTGATTCCGACCCAAAAACCTTCAATCAACCGTCTCTCTCTCTCTCTCTCTCTCTCTCTTCTCTTTCTCTCTCTCTCTCTCTGGGTGGGAGGGAGATAGAGGGTGTGTATGTGTGTGTGTGTGTGTGCTCGCACCCGTGCCGGTGTAGCTACAAAACCTGTCCAGGCTACGAGATCTGTCAGTTTGCCACGTCACTAAAATCGCCAGAAAGCGTGCGGACCCCGCAAAGATCTCGTAGCCGGACAGATTTTGTACCTACACCAGAATTTTAACAGGCCCTGCAAACTGGAGGAGGAGGTGGGGCGGGGGCAGGACGGTCGACGTGCACCGATGGCGACGACGACGGCAGCGGCGGCGAGGGGAAGAAAGAAAAAGCCCTCACCTGTGCCTGTTTCACAACACATTTGCCCGTTTTAGATGGCAGAAAATCAGCCAGCTCTAAAAATAGACACGGGAGGAGAGAGAGAGAGAGAGAGAGAGAGAGAGAGAGAGAGAGAGAGAGAGAGCGCGCAGCAGCGGGAGGGAAGCGTGCAGGAAGGGTGGCGGGGGCGGTGGGGGAGGGAGGGGTGCGAGGGGGGCGGGGCTAGGGGAGGGGGAGAGAAGATGGCAGCTGGTAGCGTGGATCAGACTGGGCCGCCGGCCATCCGGCCTCCTGCCTCTCTGGCCAGCGCGGCCCAGGCTAGGAGGCTGGGCCCGGCTGGGGAGGCCTGGCCTGGCCTGCCCTGCCCAGCCAGCCCGCCATCCAGGCCATGCAAAAAGGGCCGCACACACACACGCACGCACACACACACACACACACACACACACAGCAGTAAGCCACCCCTGATGCTCCTCCCTGATGTAAAAAGCAAGAGCAGGTGGCCGGCGTTTCTAATAATACACACTCGGAGGTGAGTGGAGGTGCAGCTTCGGCCGAGAGGGGCGTGACGGAGGGATTGGGGGCGGGAGGAGGAGGAGGAGGCGGGGCCACGATGCAGTGACGTGGCGGCGGTTGCAGTGGCGGTGGCTCACTTCCCCCATTAGGAGACAGTTGAAAGTGATCAGGGTGTGTTTAGACGTGTTGGCAGAGCAGCGGGATGGTTCTAAGTGAGATTTATCTCTCGCCCAGGCGACACTAAGAGGGATCGGCTGCAGGGGCTTAGACAGGCCGAAGTGTAGCGAGCAGCTTGCCTGCCCTTCCCTGATTGGGCGGCGGCGGCGGCGACGCGTAGAACATCACCGAGGGTTGTTCTCAAGAGCTCCTAGATGTGGAATAATGGCGGCGTTTGGAGTAAACGAGGAGGAAATTTGTCTGCACGGCGGTTGTCACCGTCAAGTCACGCCTTAAGTGCCTGGAAATGAATGAGAGGGAAATTTTTCTACCGCTCGAGGGGACGAACCGCCGGAGTTTCGACTCCGCTGGATGTTTTTTATAATATTTTCAATTTTATCAATCATAAGTAAGTAATATAATAGCTGTAGTGCATCCATTTTTTTCAGTGTTTTAAGAGCTAAATACTTCGGGGCTTCAAAGACATATTTTGTTTTGGTTCATTTTCAATAGACATTAAAGCACCTTTTCTACATATTCCATGATATATTTTTTTCTCCTATGAGGTGGGTCACTAAAACACTACATCTGTTCCTGCTGCAGCCCCTCTGTCAAATTTTAGAACCCACGAGTCAAAAAGTTTGCCCTCCCCTGGTCCAGTCCGATTAGAAACCAGTCCAGGACCGGGTTCTGGTCTGGTCTGGACGGACGACATCAATTCATTCCTAAAGTCCCAACTTCGTCCATGCAGACGCTTGTCTGTGTTCTTGTTCCGACAAAGACTTCCTGCTTTATTCCGTCTGGCCCACGAACACGAAACAAAGTTGCAAAGTCTGCGTTAATGACGTGACATTTACACCGCAAAACATCTGAAAGTTAAAGCAAAGACACACACACACACACACACAAAGAGAGAGAGTGTGTGAATCTTCCAGGGGTGCAAACAGCAGCAACAACCCGAAAAGACTTTTAAGGAAAGTCGAGCACAATCCACACGGCTCTCGTCTCAAAGCTCTAAATCCCTTTCCGGCCTGTCTGGCCTCCTTTATCTACATCTCCTTCTGTGTGGCTGGTTTAGATTTAACGACATCAATAAAATATTACGGCTTTTACCTGCCCGCATCAGCGCACACGGAGCAAAGAACCCGGCACTCCCGCCCGGATAACCCGTCCTCTCAAGGTGCGTGCGTTCCCAAAAATTCTGCGCCAACGTCCCGATTTAACTCGTCGCGAGGACGAGTCCCGCCTCTTTGTCCTCTTTCTTCCTCTTTCTTCTTCTTCTTCTTCTTCTTCTCTCCACCCCCAGCATAAATCA
Organism: Thamnaconus septentrionalis; assembly: GCA_009823395.1. Classification (NCBI taxonomy): domain Eukaryota; kingdom Metazoa; phylum Chordata; class Actinopteri; order Tetraodontiformes; family Monacanthidae; genus Thamnaconus; species Thamnaconus septentrionalis. The sequence continues at coordinate 10,269,751 of CM020518.1, forward strand.
CACTTGCCTACAGTAAACACTGACTTCGGCTCACATGCAAACGCAGACATAAACAACACCTGCCCACGCCAAAAAAAAAAACGCGCGTCACATTTGAAACAGTTCGCCACCGTTTGAAACCCTGCAAAGGATCTTACTTGCAGCAAGCGTCCCTTTATGGAGCGATTGAAATGTCGCAATGATACTGTAGACAAACAGACACAGACGCACCTCAGACACTCAGGTATTTCCAGTATGATGGAAAAGCCAAACAACCAAGTTTTTGCTGGAAAAGCAATGTTATTTCCTTCCTCACTGCTGTGGCCTTTTTAATGGTCCGGCCACTTTATTTGATGTCCCTTCAAATGCTCCAACCTTTATTCCCCCTGCTGGCAGTATACCTCCAAAAAATTCTCCGAGAAGAAGAAGTAAAAGGGAAGAGCGATGAGAAGGCAAGGGACAGAATTTCTTTTTTCCGAGATGAAATTGAATGGGTTTGAATGCAAAGGGCAGCTTTTCTGAAGAAAAACTGAATCGCCGGACGAAGCTGAGCCCACCAGAAGTTTTGTTTCGTTGCTGTTGTTGTTTTTCCCCAAGATTGTTCCAAGTGACGTTGTTTTCCCTCCCGAGCGAGAAAACAAGGACGTGGCTCGTCGGCGGGGGCCGCGGCGGCGGCTGTTGTCGTGGCGACGGGATCCCAGCGAGGATAATTGCCGGAGGGGCTTAGTGTTGCGGGCCACCTGCCGCAGCAGTTGGCCGGGTATCCGCGGGTATGTGTGTGAGTGCGTGTGTGTGTGTGTGTGTGCAAACAAAAGTGTGTGTCCCCGGATGTTTGTGGGATGCGCGGGTGGTGGCGTGGTGGTGTGCAGGGCGGCGCGATGGAGGACGAGGTGGGCTGGGCTTCGACGTCGCCTCATCCAGTCAGGGATGGAAAAAAAAAAGGAAAAATCTTCCTGCCTACATGACATGGTTAATCCTAATGGGAGGTCCGAGTGGACAGTTGCCAACGCTGTGCTGCCCTGTGACTCTAAAATATAGGAGATATAGATATATAAATACATGTGTATATGTAGATAAAAATATATACACGCATATATACAATACATATATAAACACATGTATATCTATATCTATCTATCTACTGTATCTATCTATCTATCTATTTTGTTTGTTTTCCACCTGGCAGAGCAACAACAACAATAACCACGAGGAAGAAAAGGGTCTTTTTTTTGTGGCACCTCAGAAGCTAAACGGAGTGCTATCTGGGACAGTGTGACAGCGTGATCATTTTCAATAGGGTTTGTAGGCTGAGGGTCATCTCCCAGAACAACAGCGTGCTAATCCACTCGGGCGTGTGTCGACGTGTGTCTTGGCTGAGGTCAGGGAGCTGTGCTCGTGGGGAGCTGCCACAATGGCGAGAGTAGGGTGGGAAAAAACCAGGAGAAAAAGCAAAGAGCGACCACTCACTCTCCCCCGTTCGACTCAAAAAGTCTAATTAGCCCCTTTTCGCTTTGTTATGAGCCATGTAGGTGATCATCCCAAGTGCGTTTGTGTAGACAGTGATCTCTGCCTGAGTCAGTGAGAGGGAGATAATTGGGTTATCAGACAGAGGACAAGGCTTCGCCGCTGCTGTGGTGAGAAGAGGGAGGGACAGATTATCAGACGGATCTTGTTTCCCCCGCAATGCACTGCACTGCACTGCACTGCACTGCACTGCACTGCACTGAAGTGCACTGCGTTTGCCGTGCAGCTAATCTCAGCAACAAGCTCAGCGTTTGCTTATCTTTGGAGTCATTTTTTTTAAATGTAATTTTCTTGATTCCCCCATTTGCGGTCTCGCAAATAAATCAAATGATGTATAATCTGGTTTCGCCTGATTGTAATTTACGCTTTAGTCAGAGTTGCCACTGGAGTGGATTTATTCGAGTGGGTGCTCACTTGTCACGGCGGCGGGCACGGCAACTTCCGCTCAGAGTGGAAGGAGGAGGAGGAGGTGACGGCCGGTGCAGCTTTCTGGCGTCAGGAGAAAGAATAAGTGAAGTGCAACGGAAAAGGAGGCGGAGACAGGCGACCGGTGCTCAACGATATCATGGAGGATTGTTTACATGCCGCTTGTCTTAAAGCGGCACCTCCTTAGATGGTGCACCTACACGTCTCTGGAGCCTCTGAGCGCTTTTGTAGATGGTTGAGTTGGCTGGATTCATTTTGATCAGCTTCACTCGATGCTACAAAAAATGGAGACACCCCCTCCTGGACATTCAAAGCAGCACTACGCTGTGTTTCCACCTCAAAATAATAGTTCTAGAATCTTTTTTTTTAAGAGTACATAAAACTTATAACAGGAAGAATGACACACGTGCCATTACTCCAGCATGACTAGCTGGCCTGGAGTAGGAGATGTACAACCTTGGTTGAATGCCTTGGAATCTGGTCCAGCCTGGACTGGCAACAATTACATTGTCCTGTACCAGGCGTGTACTCAAGTCCACCAATCAGAAAAAACAATTTCGAAATGATCGAGTTAAGGTCCAAGGACACGCAGCGTTCCTTTCAAAACCCTTCATAATCCAGTTCATTCTATTTTAAAAGCACATCATGTATCCACAAGAAGTTATCCAGACACAAACACACAAAAAAAACAACAAACGTCTTTGTCCACGACTTGTGCATTTGTTCTTCCATGCGAAGGCCCCCTGCTGACAGCCACGCGTTTTCATCCCACTGATCGCAGAATGAGCTATTTATAGGGGCTTTAGAAGCCTTAAAAGTCTTTGACAGTAGCTATGAAAGATGGATTTAAGGTGTGATGGCACTGTAAAACAAAAAAAAAAAAAACATTTTCCGAAGGTAATTTTGCAACAATCTGAAAAAATCTTTCCGATTTGGTTATTTTGGTTCAAACTATACGTCCATATGATGGATGGTCAATCATATGACCTCTGAAAAGCTGCTGGTTTTGTGCAGTCAGCTGCTTCATAACTGTGAACTAACACAAAGCGGTTCACTTCGTGAAGTCTTAAAATGACAGAAAAAAACCCTAAATTTTAAACACAGCGTCGCCGCTGCGATCTGACGTTAAATTTTTAGTGCCTTGCTCGAACAAATATTGGATGCCTGCTGCGGCTCGGATTAGAATTCCAACATGACCCACTTTGCGTCTTACTACCGTCTGTCATTTGTTCCCTGTCATACATTATTGAAGTACCTAAAAATATCCACAAACTAACGACTGGAAGTGAACGGCGCTCCTGCTAGCGTTGTTTAGTTTTTTTTTCTCGTTGTTTACCTGACACCATTGTCATTACCTCGCCGGGCAACATCATCGAGACGAGACGGCAGACGCAGTCAGCGGCGGCGGGACCGGCGACATCACTCAGAGCGAGAAAATAAAGAACGCCGCGGAGAAGAAAAGGGAGGAAGTGGAGGATATTTTAAGACTCACTCTGGTCTCTGTCAAGCGGCGGTTAAGCGGAAAAGCAGCAAAAATGCATTGCGGCTATTAGGTTAGCGTCGGCGAATGAGAGATCACGCGGGCTGCGCAATGCAATCAGGAACTGCAGAGCAGGAGGAGACGGTTGGAGACATGGGGCGAAAAGGGCTTCATCTGATGATGATGGTGATGACGATGATGATGAAGAGAACCGTGCATTAAACAATGCAAAAATAATCATGACCCCTTTGATTAGCTGTACATTAGATTCATTCATGACTAAATACTATAAAAAAGTATATCCTCTCAACCGTCTAATTAGTCCATCCTGGGGCCGCGTGCAGCTTTCACAATCTAAAGAGTGCATTACGGCGGCATTTTGCAAATGAAGCAGCAGCGAGACGGATGACTTCCGAGGATCCCTGTGCAAATATTTAACGTCTACGGCGACGTGGACGTCAGATAACTGGTTTACGATCGTAAGCTACACCCATTTCCCCGTCAAACGGGGGGGGGGATCGCGGGAATTAGAAAAACGGAATTGAGAAAGTTTGGGGCGAGACGCAGGTCACGGGCGACGCGGGTCCTGCTAGCGCCTTGAAATATCCGAGCGTATAATGAATTTGTCTTTCTCCGTGAGAGTGACAGGCGGAAATCTCCAGCTGAGAATAAAAAAGGCGGCGGCTTAAGGCAGGTAAGCAACGGGCGCCTACTCCTGAATAATCTGGTCGACGGGCGAGTTCTGAGAGGCTGTCACAGCTTGAAAGTCTCGGCACCTCGCCGGAAGAGACGGATCAATCCCTCTGGAGTTGCACGAGCGGCAGCGGCGCTCTGCTGTCTATGCAAAGACACCGATGATGCGCCGTCCTCTTGACCTTCGCGCATCCTGTTGTTGCTGTTTCGCAAAGTTAACTTTTAAGCCCCCGAGTCCCCGTTGGCAAGGAGCCGAAGGCGCTTTTCATTAAGACGCACGGCGGCCCTCTGCGGGCCCCTTCAGGACACAATGGGGGATGAGGGGTGGAGATGGGGGAGGGAGTGTCAGCTCTGATATATGATTAAATAAAAGGGGAACCTCCCCCTCTCTCACCTGGGAGAGGATTCAGGCTTCTGTTCGTCGATGGCGTCTCTTAAGTAGCAGCGACTAAGACGTCAAGGAGCCAAAAGAAGCTCCTGAAAGACGCTTGCGTCTCCGGTTACGTCAGTGAAGAGCGTGTCGGCCTGCGTAATTAAATGGGCAACTGCCTCATGTTCATTTGGTGGTAATTACTTGGTGTTATTCTAATTAGTGGCGTTTGATTAATTTAGAGGAGTTTGTACTTAGCCGGAGCGCATTATTAGCTGATGTAAGAAGAAGGGAGTGGATGTGGTTCTTACGCAACGTTAGACAATTTTGTGTTTGTGTTTGGTTCTTTTTTTTACAGTTTTATTCAACCACAAGTAAAAGGTTCCATATTATGAAAGAATTATTTTACAGCAATATGTGCCTAGTCTACCAATTAACTCCCCTGGATACTAGAAACTAGCTGACTTGCAGTCATCAAGGGCACTGAAACACCCTCAGCCAGGTGATGGTTCCTTGTGCTTTGCCTTGTCCCCTCCAAATGTGGAAGGTAGAAGATTCTGGAAGGTAAAAGGAGGTTCTGAACAACCTGATTCTTGGAGGACTTTGTATGAAAAATGACAGACTAACAAGAGGTTTCACATGTTTCACGCACATGGTTCAGTGATCTAATAACTTCCTGACTTACTCTGGAACCCCAACTCACGTTTGGCTCTCGTGTCCTCAATGTCCATGCAGGAAAACCCGTACTTGTGCAGCGACGAGTGCGACGCCTCCAACCCGGACTTGGCCCACCCGCCTCAGCTGATGCAGGACCGCGAGCGCAACGGCCTCATCACCTACTGGCAGACGGTGACATGGCGGCGCCACCCGGAGCCCCTGCTGGCCAACATCAGCATGTCGTGGAACAAGAGTCTGGAGCTCACGGACGATATCCAGATCACCTTCGAGTACGGCCGGCCCACCATCATGGTGTTGGATAAGTCCATGGACCACGGCCGCTCGTGGCAGCCCTACCAGTTCTACGCCGACGACTGCATGGATGCCTTCAACATGCCGCCTAAGCGGGTGCGCGACCTCTCGCCCGCAAACATCACGCGGGTCATCTGCACCGAGCAGTACTCGCGCTGGGTCGGTTCCAAGAACGAGAAGAACGTCAAGTTCGAGGTGCGGGCGCGCTTCGCCGTGTTCGCCGGGCAGCGGCTGCAGAACATGGACAGCCTGTACACGCGCATGGAGAGTATGAAGGGGCTGAGGGACTTCTTCACCTTCACCAACCTAAGATTGAGACTTCTCAGGCCCGCCCTCGGAGGCACGTACGTGCAGAGGGACAACCTACTCAAGTACTTCTACGCCATCTCCAACATCGACATACCTGCCAGGTGAGGCTCGCCGTTTTCAATAGGTGTCGCAACGAAAAAACGAGGCCTAATCCTAACGGAAGGTTTTTGTTTACATCATTAAATTGTACAAAATGCAGAGATAAAATTCAGCTCGGTGGCAATTATGTTTTCAGAAATTACCCACAACTCCCACACTTGCCCGCAAGGTCTGCTTACGATATGTTAATTTTTGGGCTGTTGGGAAAACACAGCTGATAATTGTCAGGCAAATTAAGTAAAACTATTTTACATCTTATAATTTTTTTTAAATCATTGACTTATTAAAGGGGGGATGGAACCAAATTGCACTTTCCTTTTACCTCAATCAGCTCACTGTTGCATCTTGCAATCAAGTGTTTTACCCATTGTGAATTCATTTATTATGATTTTTTTTTTTTTTTTTAATACAGAAAAAAACGACAGTGTTGAAATAATTGAGCGTTGAACATTTACATACAGTTACGGACTACGGCACGGCTGCCTTGCTAGCAAGACGATAAGTTTACAAGAAGCAGCGCAGCTGGATCAGATGTCAGGAAGACAATATCTGTGATGACACCAGTTTATGTTTACATCCAAGAAGGTTCATTTTGCATATAGGTGGCGCGCATAAAAAAACCGAACAAAACCCTCAAAGTGCAAGAAAAGCAAAACAATCTTCGATCCCAGCCTTGTGCCAGCACTGAGAGAGGCCTCTTTTAAAGGGATTATTCTTTTAAGGAGGGGAAAAAAAATACTATTTACAGTTTCAAAGTGTAATTTTTTTTTTTCTCCCTGAGCTTTAGAGCCCCTTTAGAGCCACAAACAAAATCCCATTCACCCCCAAATTGTATTGGAGCCGCGGAAGAAATGGAAATCACAAAATCCCAGGAGATGAAACTGTAACCATCTGCATGTCTAACACAGCGGCTGATGATAAACATGCTTTTCTGTTTCTTTCTTTTTTTTTTCCGCAAGATGCAAAAAAGTTACCAATTACAAGACGTATTTGCACATAAAAGATAAAACACCGGTTGGATTTGCACAATAATACTCTTGGGGTTGAGGGTTGGGGGGGGGGGGTCTCTTGTAAAGAATATGCTTTGGATGATGGCACTTTTTAAATCGCACAGCCGGCTTCGTATGGCTAAACGTGATGTAAAAGCGGGTAAAAAACAACAACAAAAAAAAAGACACCTGATGATGAACGCTACCTCCGGTTTGACATTCACGCCCATCTGATGCCCCCCCTCCCTCTCACACCTTTATAAATGACCCCATCTCTCTCGACATGAATCCCGTCGCCGGCTGGCGAGGACGATGATTAATGACAGAAACACGCGGCCTCGGTGGTCCAACGTAAACCCCCGCCATCCACCTCGTGCCAAGGGAGCCCCGGGAACCCTTACATGGCAACTTTTGTGACAGTGAAGGATGCGGGGGGGAGTGGGGACGTGTGGGGGGGCTCACGCGCCTGCTTAGCATCAACAAGCCATCCCTCCTACCTTTCAGAATTATCATTCCAATCAATACGGCCGGCTGACATTTGAATGGTATTTAACATCCTCGTTGGGTTGGTGTGGAACGGTGGGGGTGGAGACGGCGAAAGCGTGTGCGCGCGTGCAAGTGTTGCGCGTTTGTGTGTGACGCCGAAGGTGGGTGACAAAGGGGGAAGCGGGAAAGAGTGAGTGTTTGAGAGGGGACGGCCGCCACGGCGTGGGCATTTTATGTGTTTGTGCGACTCGGGAGTCCGAGCGTGGTGTGGGTGTTTGATGAAGTCCTGGGTTGATGCTGACACAGCACACACACACACACACAAACACACAAACACAGCCACAGGCATTGCGGAAAAGGCCTGGAGGTATTGATCAGAGCCACTTTCCAGGCTCAGCACAGAACCAGAGAGCAACGGCCAGATCGGCCCAATCAACCGCCTCCAACCCTCCTCACCGCCTGGGTTGGACTAGTCCACATACCACACACACACACACACACACACACACACACACACAGGCCACCAACATATTTAATAATCAACCAGCCCTGCTCGGAAAAAAAAACAGTCTTTATTTTGGAACGGACACTGCGGCACATTTAAAAAATTTAATCACCGGCCTCAAAGCCGCGCCCGCCTCTCCTCCAGACGACCCGAGCTCTCAACCCCTGCCGCCTCCTCCTCCTCGCCAGCCCCCCTCGTATCCGCGCTTCCAAATTATTTCCTCTTAATTCCCCCCCCTTTTTCTGGCAGGGGCGGCATCGGCGGGTGACAGCTGCCGATAGTGTCAGTGCCGCGCGGCAGCGGCGGAGGATCCGGTAACAACGGCAGCCAAATTTAGCCCCCCTGCCCTGCGGAGATGACTGAGGCCGGTCCATCTTCCGTCCCTGCCACCCACACCTCCCGTAACATAATCACTAATCAATAAGTTATTCTGGGTATGCAGCGGGAGGATTAGGCCCGGCAGTGCCTCGGGGTTGGGGTTGGGGTTGGGGTGGGGTGGTGTTGAGGGGGGGTCTTGGGGGCGGTACAGTACAATCAGGAGTGTCTGATGCTTACGGCTGGGAAATTGATTTCGGGGAGGGGAGGAGGGGGGGGGCGGGCGGCGAGCGAGGAAGACGATTAGTCAACGTTCCCCGGACAAAAGGCTAAGCTATTTCATCTCATCTCATCTGGCCTTCTGTAACATGGCGGGATTTCCAATGCTTAAAATTTGAATAATGAATATTCCGCTCCGGTCGGCGGTGCTGTGGCGGCGGCGGCGGCAGCAGGAGCGCGCTTCAAAAATGGGTTTTATGCGATGGAGAGCGAGAGGCTGCGTACCTGCGGGGTCGCCGCCGTAATGAGATACGCCGGCGTTTATCGACGGAGGGACGGTTGCAGTCACTTCCTGGCCATATTGTGTGTCCCCGGCTGTGACCCCCCCAACTCCGGCTCAACCCGCTGGAAAGTAATTATTATTAGCTAACCGTTCAAAATGACCTCGGTTGATCTCGGACAGGGACGGCAAAAAAAACCACCCCTCTTTTCCACCATGGCGTCTCTTTTAAGCTGGTCGGAGCCGGCGGTCGCTGGTATGTGAGGCGGGGGACGGGGAGTCAGGGACTCAGAGCTAAATTGTGCTGCTTTATCAATAAACGCGTAACCCGAGAGGCCGTGAAGTGAAAAACCGCCGGCCCCTGTTTTGATGAAAAGCAGACATTAAATTTAGATCTGTGGACGCCATGAAAACGCTCGGCCTGCCGCTGGAAGGCGCGAGAGGGCCAAGAGGTGCGAGAAGGTCGAAGTGAGTCGAGTCGAGGCAAAGTCAAAAAGGGTAGAGTTGATGGAATTGTTTTTTTTTGTTTTTTTTCTACAGCATCAGCTTACTTTGTGTTGCACTGTTCCCTCCCCAAGGTTAGCCGTAATGAGCGGCGCTAGCGACTACAATATAAACTTTAAGCCCAGGGGTCAGGGTGGAGGGGGGTGGGGGTGTTGCCGGCACAGCCCTCGGCTTCATGCGTATTTACAGGCTATAGTCTCCCCTCAGATGTGGGCATTTCCATATCACTGATGGGCCACGCGAAGGCCGCCTCCCGCCATCAAAGACAGAGTAGCGGAGCCGCGACTCTATCATCATTTACATCAAGTGAAATCAGATTGACCGGGAAGCTTCGCTCATAAGAGGGCCTCTCAAATTCCCCCCTCATCCACTGAACCTCCATCACGCTCCCTCTGTCCCATTTGTCAGCCGCTCGGCCGGACTGCGGCGTGGACCGCGGCGGGCAGGGGCGGGGGGCGGCCCGTAGACGGCAATATGGATTAGACATGGGGTCATGGATTGGGCCTTTTTTAATGAAATAAGCAGCAGGTCGTAAGTTGGGTCTTTATAATGGAATAAAGCGAAGGCTGTAAGCTCAGGAAGAGCCGACTAAGTGGATTAGGGCCAAGACGGAAAGCAGGAGATGGAGCAGGATGAGGAGGGAGGGGGGGAGGGAGGGGTGCAAAGTCTGCCGAGTTTCTCTCCGCACGCTGGTAATCGCTCCAACGTCGGGCGCTCTTCTCCCCGACGCCTGAATTTGATTTGATTGGCTGATGGCGGGGGGGAGAATGACATTTAAGAGGATCCAAGTATGATGCCTGAGAGCCTCCTGCTGCCCTATACGTCAGTTAGACGAGTAAATAAAGTGTTTGACATCGCGGCGCAGAGACTTTTGAGCAACACTGGCCCCCTGCAGCATCTCTGCAAAATGCTTCTGTTTTTTTTCTTAAAGGAAAACCGACCCGTTCCTGGCATGAGCTAAATCTATTTCTCAAATCTCTTTGATTGATCTCAGACAGCCGTCTGGTGAAGAGACCGCAGAAAGCATTTGGGAAGGGAAGGCAGAAATCTAAAGGTGGACAGAGTTCCATTAAATCCATCCAAGTGTTGTTGCTGCTAGTTTAGCTAGCTAATTAGCATTAAGGTAAGATAAAGTAAGTAAGGTAAGATAAAATTTCCGCTATCGTCGCAACCAGGCTAGTCTCTAGCAGCAGCCATTGTTAACAACTCCTAGCAGCTTCCTCTTCTTCTTGAGCTAGCTTGTACTTGTTGCTTTTTTAAATCCATAAACAGTTCATTACAGATTTATTAAGGAATCATCGGAGGAGTCAGAGTTTTAAGATTGTCGAGTGAAATTTCAGACCTGAAACCTGAGCCGCCCAGCTGCAGGGGCCAAGGTTCGGTATTTACAGACAATCAATGCTTGCCTTGTAAAGTATAAGTCATCCGGGATTGGTTGTTGTTGTTGTTGTTTTGGGGGCCGGCGAATTGACAAAGCACAAGTTGCTAACCCTTCATCTGTATGCCGGCGTGGCTCGACGCTTAAAGGGCACCGATATGATTAACACACTCCTGCCAGTGTGTCCAACAGTGTGGCGCTTCACTCCGCCAGGCTTTTATCCCTGAACACACTTGATAGGCCCGGTAAGTACGTCTTTTAATTTCCACGAGGCGCTGTGACATCTGCTCCGTTTGTCTGTCACGGAAATGTCAATAACGGGACAGGCAAGCTCTTGTCTAAAGGTCCTCTCCCCTCTCTTTTTTTTCGGTGGCTAATTATTTTTCCAGTAGTGAATAATTAAGAGCGGGCCTGCCAGAATAAACAAGCCCAAGAATGCTAATCGTATTCAGAGTGTTTTTACACGGTCATGTTGTTTCATGTCTGCTCCGCTCATTTATCCGCCGCGCGTCTGTGTTCCTCCCGGAGCCGCGCCGGCACCCCCGCTGACACCGCTAATGTGCTGAGAGGTTTAAGCTCCTCGTCGACTGGAATAAACTGCCGCGAATAAAAGGAAACTAAACTGGTGCTTCTTTAGGAGCCGCCGAGAAGCAGCTTCCATCTTTCTTTCGCCATCGCTGTCTTGTCATCGTTTGGCTGTTCCACCACCACAGCCATGACATTTGCGGCTAGCGGCTAGCGACTAGCTGCTGTTGCTAACTGCTGGATGGTGTTAACGATCATGTAATGTTTAGACGCTCGCGTGAGCTCTCCCAAGGTCTCAACCGCTGGTGATGTGACAACATTGAAAAAAAATTGCTAGACCTTGAAGTCCAACATGTGGAAAGGTTTCCAACCTTGGTTTATAACAATTTTTTTTCTAGTAGTATGTTGTAGCTTGTTGATCCATGACTTTTTTTTTTTTTAATGTTTTTCTTCTTTCTCGACATGAGAAAAACCCAAAATGTCTCCATACGTCAGCGGTAAAAGAACTGCAATGTGGAGGAAACGGTTGATGTTCGCAAGCTGCTTTATACTGGGGCTGTTTTTGAAGGTCAAGGTCAAAAGGCTTTTGCTTCAAGATACAAAAAAACAATCCAGTTGCCTTTAACTTGCAACCTGCAAGAACGAAGATGAACTGAACGACTCAGAACTTTCACCGACATTTTTACTGAGGCTGAAAAAAAAATTGCCAACAGATGAAGTTCAGGCTGTGCGACAGTCGCATATGACTGAGGGCTGTCCGATCTGGAATCACGACCGTGGATGGAAGGACGGTCTGTATGAGCACTCCAGGGCCGTCCCTCCTTCACAAAACAAGAAACACAGGGACGGACGCCTCTCTTTTCCGTAGCCTGCAGACTTTCATTATCCGTGCGGGGTCACTTTGATGACCGCCAGAGCAGGGTTTCGTTTCTTTTTTTCCCCCCCAAACTCAACCCAAACTTTTTCTTCGTGTCCTTTGCGAGGGGAAGGTGAGAGGATGGGAGGTTTGGGGCTCTGGATCAGAGGGAGGCAGATGATGGATTAACTCCTAGTTTCATGGGACTAGCTGGGGTGCGAGATTTTGTGATGAAGGATGAGAGGCGAGATATTCTGCAAATTTTTTTTTTTTTTCCAATGGCTACCGCGGACGACCACAAACCATCCTGATATTCCCCACTTTTGTTCCCAACCTCAGTTTACGGGAAAAAAAAAACGAGGAAAAGAACACTCCTCACTCCTCCTCCTCACTCCTCACTGGCGCTCATGAATGAAATATACCATCCATGTTTGATGCGTGATGAGGAGACCCGAGGAGCGGCGCTCACCCGGAATTCTCGCCAAAGACGAGAGGAGCCTTCCCCCCCCCCCCCACAGGGTGGACCCTCCTACCCACGCCGTCCAGGCTCCTCCCCCTTCCGCGCCACGTCGGCCCGCAGGCAGCCGATGGCTCGGAAACGGATCACTTTTTAAATCATTCATGAGCACTCCCCAGAAAAGAAAGGCACGCAGAAAGCGAGAGGAGGGGGACCGGCGGGGGGGGGGGCGCCGTTGCTCCTCTTGCACGCCATGATTTACGACGCCGCGGTTGCAACGGATTTGATAATCACAGTTTATTTTCCCTCAGCAGGGGAGAACGGTGAAGTCAGCGATTTTCGGGCCGCTTTCATTCCTCCTCTTTTGTTTCACAAACACCTTTTGTTTATTTTTTTGCGTTTCAGTTCTCACCTCCCCGCCCTCCCCCTCGAGCTCATTTCGCAGCTAGCCTCTTAAATTCACAAATACAATTAAAAAAAATAATAAAACAATCCCCGCCCCCTCCACCGCCACCCACTACCTCCGTCACTTTGCCTTAGCCGGCATCTGGCACGGGGGGTTGGTGGGGGGGATTCTCTTGATACCGCAAACGTGCTTTAAAGCTGAAAAGCATGCTGGGAATTGTAAGTGGGAGAAGGCGACAGGCAGGCAGGGGGAAGAGTGTCCTTGGGAAGATGGTTCGCTCTCAGTCAGCCACATTAATTAGCATCGCATTATTACCAAGCTGGAGCGAGCGGCGTGTGTTGCGCGTTTGCCGCCAGACTGTCCCCGTCACCGCGTTCGGGGGAGACCCAGAAGTGGCTAAATATGATTTTACACAGGTGGAGGGGGGAAAAAATGATATGGTTGGCGACGATTTATTGAGAGGGGGCGGAGCGACCGTCGATCCATGCCCAGTTTTTTTTCCATCCATCCATCCATCCATCCATCTTCCATACCCGCTTATTCCTGAGCTCAGGGTCACGGGGGTCTGCTGGAGCCCCTCCCAGCCGTCATAGGGCGACGGCAGGGTGACACCCAGGACGAGTCGCCAGTCCATCGCAGTGCCACATAGAGACAAGCAAACCATTGGCACTCACATACACAACTACTCACAATTTAGAGTTTCCAATTCACCTCACATGCATGTTTTTGGACTGTGGGAGGAAGCCGGAGAAGCCGGAGGGAACCCACGCAGACATAGGAAGAACATGCAAACTCCTCACAGAACATGCAAACTCCACACAGAACATGCAAACTCCTCACAGAACATGCAAACTCCTCACAGAACATGCAAACTCCTCACAGAACATGCAAACTCCTCACAGAACGCATCACCGGCGCCGAAGCAGAAATGAACAGTTTCCCAAAGTTTGGCGATCCGCCGGCCCAGTTTGTAAAAACCCGGCCCTCAGTTACGACGGTTACGACGGCTTCATGTTTTTCGCTTCGCACAAGCCACAAGGTCACATTATTATCAGTAGCAAAAAAAACAAAAAACCAGCGGGGCTATTTTTTAATCTGCGTTGGGGATTAATCCAATTCCGGCAGAAGTAACACATTCAAATGGAGATAATTAAGCAAAATATGATAATGGACCAACAAACGGAGCATTTTTTCGCTCACGGCTCTGCTGAGGACTGTCTTTTAAGACCCACCAGCCCAAAGCCCCCCCAAGTTTTAGTCCTTGCACTAATTGTCTCGCTAACTGCACTGCTGTGTTTTGAGGCTCTCCTTCTCCTTCTCCACCCTCGGTGCGATCGCGCCCCTTTGGCCGTCTCCTCCCGTGCTCCTCCTCACCTCCTCTCCTCTCCTCTCTCTCCTCGGGCGGCTCTCTTCTCACTCATATGACTAATGATGTTCTTTCGCTCTCAAGGTTTTTAGCGGGATAATTATATTAACCCCTGTCCTCTCGCTGATCCCGGCTCGGCTCCGCTTCCCCGGGCGTCCTCCGTCTCCGCGGTCTCACCGGAATTAGCCCACTAATGCACACACGGCGGTGCGGGATCGCCGCGGTTTTACATGTGTGTGTTTTTCAATAGCACGCGTGCTCCTGCGTGGGTGTCTTTGTTTGTGCGTGTGCGTGTGTGTGTGGGCGCGTGACTTTCTGGAAAATGAGTTTTAAGAGGAAGAGGACGCTTCCGCCATCGCCGCCGGTGGAGTAATTGGGGGGGAAACTGCGCGACGCGGGCGAGAAGCTAGCGGAGGCCCGCGAGAGGCCGCGTTTTGCAAATAATTTAATAGAATAACATGCCCTCGAAAATAAGAGGTTTAGGGGTTCACGCAGCGGGCATATTGTCTCAGAGTGGCTTCCCCCTCGACAAAGTTTCGCACTCAGACTCGCTTACGCACACACACACACACACACACACACCAACAACAACAACGACAGACTTTAAGAACCTGCAAGATCTTCACTCCTCCTCCGGGGGCTGCGGGGAACTCTCTGGGGGGCCGGAAGGGAAAATGCACGACAGGAAGATCCTCCCACCAGAGCTCATGTCATCAGACTTTCTGTCTGCTCATCACTTTTCCCCCTTTCACACCCCCCCCCCCCCCCGCTCGTTTCTTTAAATAAGAGGATGTATAAGCGCGTCCTCCCTTCCCGGCCTGCCTGCCTAATTTCCCCTCTCCCCAGGTGTTGCTCTCGGCCGCCGTCTTCATTAAAACTCATTCAGCGGAGGTATAGCGGCTCTGCGGGGAAGATTACACTCCGGTTTCCCCCGCGCAGCCATCACAGGATTGCGAGGGGGAGGTGGGAGGGGGAGGTGGTGGTGGAGCAGGGCCAGGTTTTCCTTCCTCCTCTTCTTTCCAGAGGAAGATGCAGCGACGCGCCCGCCCGCTCAGGTGTCATCACCGCGGCTCCGCATCGCTCAGCCCGCGTCGCGGATGCATGAATATTACAATGCCGGCGTGCAGAGTCTTAAATCAACCACCCGCCAAGTGCCAAATGCCAGTAAAATATGTGGACGAATTAATAAGGATGGGTCGACTCGGGAAGCGAGCTCAGCGTCCGGTGGCGGAGCGGGAGTGACATTCAGCGTCTTCAGAGGACGGCGGCGACGTTCGGGAGAAAATTAGGTTTCTGGGAGGGGGGGGGGGGATTGTTGCACATGCGTGAGAACAGCCGTGCACACGCCGCCACGTGGTGGATAAGTGCGTCAACAAGGTTTAAAAGTCCCAATAGTTAATGATGATAGTTACACCCAGTTAAACGTTGGGCCTCTGATGGCCAGTCAGAGAAAACCTTTTTATTTCACTCCACCCGAGGGAACCAATGACAGCAGAGTTTCTTTTCTTTACTTTTTTGGGGGTGTATTGAACAGCTTTCAGTGAAAGTTTGCAAACCTTCCTGTCAGATGGCGAATTCTGATCCAATACGGTAAAGAATCTGAACTTGACGGGCGATTTGCGGCAAGTGGCATTTCTTGTCATGTATATATATGTAAAAAAAACAAAACCAGCTGCAGAGGTATGGCATGGAAAACACAAAGTAGATCCATGTTTAAAGTGAAAGTGGATAAACAAACACTGAGTCACAGATGCCAGACAGCAGGAAAAGTGTCTGGCGGACCGGCTGAGGCGGAATGCGTGGAGCCGAGCTGGTTCCCAACGCACGCAGGCAGCAGTGCAGCTTCTTTTTCTCTTTTAAAGTATTTTCAATGCTGCTCGCCGCGCCGCTGCCATCCGCAGGTCAGAGGTTCAGCCGAGTTCACGTTCTTCTTCGTCCGCTACTTCCACCACCACCACCACCACGATTTAAAGGCTCGTTTCAAGTACGTGCGTGATCGGCGATCAGCTCACTGTACTCAGGGGCCGTCCACACGCCGGCCAGTTTTAGGAGCAATAGTAAAAGAGGCAACGGTAAAACCTGAGCAATCCGGCCACCTGCGAGGTTACAAGCTCACCGTGACGAGAGTGAATCCACAAAATCCAACTTTTTATCTTTTATTTGATACTCCACAGATGAACCTGCACAATTAAAGCAGACAGCTTTTTTTTTTTTTTTTTCTAACCGGCAGATCAGGGATGAATTTATTTGCCCAGCCGCATTCATGAAAAAAAATAATCAAAAGTCTTCATCAGCAAAGGAACAGCCGTGGTGACAAAATCCCACGGAAGCTGCACATTAATTACACCTGCAGCTCGGGAGGTCAGCAAAAGCGGGACATTTTTAGCCTGCCGGCATGTAACCCACACCTAAAGCTAACACACACACACGCAGACACACACAGCAGCCCGCTGCACTCCACTCAGGAGGACTGTCCCTCCACAGTGCCGACTGCAGAACAGGATGTGCCGGGTCTCCATTATTTACTTATTGTTGCTGAAAGTGGGCCCGACTCCGCTCGCCGCTCTGGATGCAGCCAAGAGCCGACCAATGGGAGCGCGGCTCTAAGGCCCGAGCGTCGGCTCCTCCATGCACGCCATGGCCATTTACTGTATCCTGTGTAAATAATTTACTGGCGCGCTCAGCCGCACGCACAACGCCCCTCTTTATGCGTCTGCCTTCATCATCGGGGCCTCGTTTTTTGTTTTTTTTTGTGCCAAACCGCAAATGAAAAGCAACTTTTTTCATTCCTTTTGAAATTAAAACAGGGGCTGAAGCTGTTTGAAGAGGAAAGTCACACACACACACAGACACACACACACACACACACACACACACACTGGTGCACACCGTCACAAAGGCGAGCGCAGAGCGTGGATCGCGGAGACACTCAAGGTCAACCTCGCGCTCTGAATAATTGAAGAAGGACTTTTGTTGGAAATTTCACTCGTGTTTGTCTGCGGCCCAGAGCGCCCGGTGACCTACCGGCGACGAGCGTTCTTTGAAAGTGAGCGCGCCGGAGTGCCAGCCTGTTCCAGGCGCCCGTGCTAACATGCTAATATGCGCAACGTTTAGTTGGAAGACGGCCGTCTGGCCCTAACGGCTGCTATTTTTTCCCCCTGCTCATAAAGCGCCATTGTTTTCACTTGTCCCCCCCCCCCGGGTGCAAAACGGCCCCCATTTGGTCAGCTTACATATTAATTAAATTGTTCCACGCTCCAGCTGTAGGTGGCAGTGTTTTCCCCCACGGGTTGGTTCGCAGAACGGCAACTGCCAACGTGATGATAAATTATCATTATGGTTTTTACGTTGGAGTTGCCACGACCATCTTCTCCATCTCCTGTCCATCATGACATGCACTGCGTCGTGCAATAGGTTCCTTCCACGCCTCCTGTAAACCGTGCCGGAGCACAAATGAGAGCACTTTTTCCAAAGGCGGCTCGTGGCGTGACAAATCTCATGCCAGCCCTTCGCCCTCGAAGTGCGTTTTCAGATCCGGGCGCAGGTTTGAAAACGTTCACGTGAAAATCAATTTGTCACCAGTTCATTAGTGGGACTTCCAGGAGAAAATGCCCGTATAAACACGTCCGTCCTCTGGCTGTCGGCGGCTTTGGCTGCACGGCGGGTGAGTGAGTGACGCGTTTGAATGCGTGCCGTCAGCTCCGCTATTAATGAGAAGACGCGGAGCGCGGCTGACGGAAGGGTATTAAAGCGCCACTGCGGCTCCGAACGCGAGGCGCCGCTGTAATTCACACTCAGTGACTGATGACGGCGGGGAGGGACGGGAGGGATTGAGGGGTGGGGGGGGGTTATGGATCGCCTGCTTCGTCTGGAGGGGCTGCGAAAGTTCACACGTGAGAGGGAAAAAGGGATGGAGGGGGATGGAAAGAGGGGAAGAGTGGGGGGAGGGCGTTTGAAGTGAAGCTGGCTGGAAGCAGATCGATCCCCTGCCTTCAGAGAAAAGAAATTTATGAAGCTGCAACATAAACGCAGTCATGTCCAATTAGCCGCACGGAATTTACGAGGCGAGGAGGAGGAGGAAGTGGGAGGGGACGAGGTGATAAAGACCTCAGGAGGAGCCAATAGGGCGTGCCGCTGCTGATCAATGATCCCAGCATCCCGCCGCAGCCGCCGCTTCTCGCTCGGTCGCGTTCCGCTTCAGGAAACACTTTCAGGCAACAGTTTGTCCGTGATCTTCCCGGGCGGATCGATGGACGAGCCGGTTCACACGTCACACACGGTCACTTCACCGGCATTTTACGACGACAATGTACGTTTTCTTTTGCTTGCCCCGCTTTTCAGGATACATGCTAAGATGTAAGTTTCTGAAAATCTTCCTGCTGTGATGTCACAAAGGGCAGCGGTCAGTGACAGCAACAGCCAGCCTGTTGTCAAGCCAGTCCTCTGCAGATTTTTTCATTGCATCCGTCTTGTTTTCTTCCCCTTTCGAACATGCGTTTAAGGTCCAATAAAGATCATTTAGCAAGAAGCTAATAGCCAACAGCCAGAGGCTGAAAACAGAGGGTTAAACAAGCTGTTTGCTTGATGTCTGGAAAGTCTTTTGGATAAGTAGCTGCACAGCTAAACTGCACTGCAGAAGTCCGAATTGACAAATAAAGACCCAGCATTTGGATGATTGGGACCTTTAAATGCTACATGCTACATGCTAGATGCTAGATGATGGATGCTAGCCTCCTACACTGTTGCATGCTAAACTTTAGGGAGATTAGACTGAACTAATTCCTCACATCCAACAAATAGCTGATGCAAAAAAAAGGGACATTTAAAAAATTCTTTGAGCCAGCTGACAAGCAGGCCAAGTTTGATGCGGAGGTTGGTTGGACATTAGCCACTGTCGCTACGGTTACTTTAGCTGTGCACCAACTGCACCACTAGCCCAGGACACCTGCTGCAGCCAGAAAGACACATAGCAGTACGTTAAAAGTAATAATAATAAATTACCACAATAGTGGAACGGCTCTCTGGTGTAACTTCAGGCCTTGGTGCGTGACATTAGTGAGGCGAGAGGTAACGTGAAGTGTCCACTTTATCACCTGCACACCATGATTTTTTTTTCTCTTCCTTGCCACAACGGCTTTTTTACTGTTTCCGAGGAAAAGACATGGACACTCATTTCCCCCACCTGACCCCATTGTTACTCCAGGCTGCCCGCACTGCCGCCGCCGCCACCCGGCTCCTCGGCTAGCCGCAAATAGCGCCACCTCAAGCTGCGGCTGATCAAACGCGGGGAAAAAGAAGGTGAGCGCTGATCCCCCACCGGGGTCGGAGCCGCATCGACGCAATCTGTCATCGCGGATTAGCGGGGGCGGTCCGGGGCTGACCACAACCCCTTCCCTCCCTCCCCCCATCCACCCCCGCAACGCCAATTTGGCTCTGCTTTGGGAGAGCACTGGTGCAACGCAGAGCCGAGCGAGGCGGTGACGAGACAGACAGACAGAGTAGCAAGAAAAGGGGTTGGAAAAAAAAAAAAGAGTGAGGGACTGGAACGGTTACAGTGGTTGGAATTTGGGAATGAAATGAAGAGCGGGGTGGAGAGCGAGAGAGAGAGCGAGAGAAATAAAAGAGAGGCGGCGATAGCGGCGTCCCGGGAGAGGAGGAGAGGAGCAGGCGTCGACTCCAGTAAAGAGACGGATGAAGCCCCATTAACTGCTGCTTCCAGCTGCTTTCTCAGCCGCGCCGCCCCCTTGATGTTTGTTTGCCTTTCTTATTATTTATTCCACTAATTGCGGCGTCTCCCTCTCTCACGCTCTCATTCGCTCTCTGAGCGTCGGCGGCAATCATTAAAACGCAGAGGCGACGCCACTTCACAGACAGCGGCGGCGAGGGGCCGCACACGACTGGCCTCAAACGAGCCGTCGAGCGCTCTTCTCCAGTTGCAAACACGAGAAAGTTTGTTCGGCCGTCGGCGTCACGAACTGGACGTTTTGTTCAAGCGGGATGAAGAGGAGGAGGAAAAAAAACAGGCAGAAGAGATAAATATCTCGGTGTCGCTCTCCGACGTCCGCCTGCCGTCCCCGAGGGTCGACCTCTGCCGTACGAGAAGCAGCAGAAAGCAGGAATATGAGATAATGAAATAACTGCGGTCACGACTTTTGGAGAAATAAAAACCAAAAGAAAAGAAAGGAAAGAAAGAAATGTTCTGCGTCAGCAGGAAGGAAAAAAAAAAAATGGGAGCAAATCGTTTTAGCCCCGGCTTCCTCCGCGGCGCCATAATCAGATCACCTGACTTCCTGTCCCGCTCCCCCACCGGACAGACAGGTGGCGTCATCCCCACACAGGGAATTCATCCCCGTAAACGTAAAAAACACTTTGTCTAGTGTTTTTCTTTTCTTCTTTTCTTTTCTTTTCTTTGCTTTTCTGCTCTTCCTTCCTACAACCTGGCGAGCGGCATCGACCCGCAATTACAGCGGCTAATTAAAACAAGCAGCCGTGCCGCCGTCGAGCGGAATACATTTGAATCGCTTATTTCCCCCTCGTCCGCCTCTCCTCTTTCGTCCTCCATCCTTTTCCAGCCTCCCCCTCCCCGACCGATCCAGATGTCCCGTCCTAGAACTTCCTCCCGCTCGGCGCCGCCGCCGCGGAGGCAGACATCTTGCGCATTAACATGCGATTGCGTCCCATGTATTATTCGTTGCGCGGAGGGGAGGAGGGAGGAAGGGGGGAGAGGAATCCCGACGCGAGCTGTCACGAGTCTGAAGAGTGGCGTCAGTCGTGCGGAAGGAGTGCGAGTCGCCAAACAAGTTCTTTCGGGGGTTTTTTTTTGGTTTTTTTTTAAGGCACAGAAGCAGGTCAAGGGGACAGACTGGCCGCGGAAGTTTCAACCCGCGACTCGAAAACAACTTGCAGCTCCGACTCCTTTCGGCTTCTGCTTGCGTTTCACAGGTGTAAAACCTCCACTGTGGTGCAGAGGCCTCTGAGGAAGTGGGTGCACTCAGAATTCACACCCCTTTTTTTAAGCAACCCATTCAGCAAAGGGTAAACGCACTGATTAGCACAAGAGGGGATTGAGAAGTGGGTAATGCTGGCTAAAAAATGAGTGTATACCCGTGTATACCCTCTACTATACCTGCTAACAGAGTAATTCATACCACAAACAGTCTCAGTTACTAGACAGGATCCAACAGATGAAAGGTTTTCATTTGTAATATTGAATCTATTTTGATAAATTCTTCCCAATTTTCTTCCCCGAGGCTGAAATTAAAAATGTCGGTTTTCGCTCTGATGTTTAAAACGGTGGCTCAAAAACAAATTTAGAGACAGCCTGTCGCTATCAGTTAAAGAAGGATTCTTATCTACAAACATAACGTTCTACAACTTGCCGACTCATGTCATTAATACATTACTTCTCATAAAAATACTGCAAGTATACCCTCCACTACACCACTGACATTCCAGCTTTGACCCCGCCCCCCCGATCCCGGGGCTATCGGATCACTCCGTCCTCCGAAGCTGCTTTAGAAGAACGAGTCAAAGTCTCAGGACGCGACAGGCGGGATTTGTCGGCGAGGAGAAAGTCGCGGGTGATGAGAAGCGGCGACATGTCCGACGCCGTCAGTCACTCAACCCAGGCATTAGTCACCGCCACAGCCGCCGCCGCCGATCCGTCGACTGTCACCGCCGAGAGCAGACAAATGCATCAGCGGCCCGACAACAACGAGGGGGAGAAAAAAAAAAAGAGAGAGGAAGCGCGCACCTGTCTCATTTTCACACGCAGCTCGCTCTTTCACCTGCGATGGGAAAAAAAACAGTAAAAAAAAAAAAAATGGGGATGTTCAACCAACCACCTCCTCCCAACCACCGCCGCCGCCGTCGCGTCCTTCAGGGGGAGGAGGAGGGGAAAATGCAGGCAGGATGCGCGGCGGCCTTGACGGCAGATGGCTTCTTCGCCGCCACTTCCTGTCGGCTCGTCCAGGTGATCAAACAGAAAAAACGTCGGGAATCGACGGCGCTAGAGAGTCACAGCGCGACGGCCGAGCGTGATGGAGCGTTGTCATGGCGTGGGCGTGAAGCTCTCGCAATTTGCCAACGAGAAATTTTTATTTATTTTTTTTAAAGCATTCATTTTTATTCCTCATGGCGAAGAGCGAGGCGAGGGAAGGAACAGATGAGGAGGCGCAGGAGGAGTTTTTAAATATATAAAAAAAAAAAAAAAAAAAGGAAGTGAAGCAGTCGTCTCGCCAAAAGACAGGGGCCATTCTTTGAATATTTGATGCAGACGGATGGCTGTGCACTCCAGTGGAACAAACCGGATTGGAGTCCAGCCGCTCATCTGGAAAAGGCTGTAATTTGAAGTCGTGGCTGCAGAGGCTCCTTAAGATCCTCATTTCCTTCCCAGCCACAAAAGTCCAACTTCTGGATCAGCCCACCTGGGTCCAATCCCGCGCCAGCGGTCATTTTGCGCTCATGATTATATTATGTGATGTGGCAAGCGTGGCCCGCACACACACACACACACACAGGCAGAGGGTCTTACCGAGCAATAATTGTCTCAGTTGTTATTATCATACTTTTCTTGCATTTTATTTTCTATTAGATTAAAGGTCGTTTTTTGCGTTTAACGGTTCAGTGTTGCAGTACAAAGATTTTTTTACTCCTGTTTATTCAATTTTTTTTTCATTCAATATATATTGCTTCAAATTATCCATGAGAAGGAGGTGTAGGAGTCATATTCACGTTTTCCAACTACGCCCGACTCCTATTGAGTGTTGACATATAGAGAATTTTAATGACATTTTTAAAGAGTTTTGTTTCGTTAAATATTTTACATTAAAAAAAAGCATGATTAGGTAGAATTTACTGTTATGAATCAATCTGCAGCATCCGTGGCATTAAATATGAGAGGAAAAAACGAGGGTGCGCTTCAGAAATTTGAAGGAAAGCAACAGATTGCCACGATAGGAAGCTGCACCCTGCCGACGAGCCTCCAGCGCTCGGTTGCAGCCAGGCAACTTGAAACACGTTCAACAACAGTTTGCTTCATTTTTGATAATTTAATTCAGCAAGGGTTGAATTTTTTAAGCTCCTAAAAAAAAAAAAAAAAAAAAAAAAATTTCAAACGAGATGGAATCAGATGGACTGGCGGCGGTACAAACTTCACTGGCAAACATCAAAATAGAAACGGGCGCCGTCTCCCTGCCAGCCAGTTCTGAGACTGAGACTCGGGCCAAAGAAAAATACGCTCCACATTCTCAACTTTACACTGTTGTTTTTCTTGATCTATTTTTTTTCCGCTAATTAAGTTATTCTATTTAGTATCTGCAAGCTAGGTTTGTCGCTCCAGCTCAAATACGACTGCCTTCCTTCCTTCCAAATGAACCTGGATCTTTTCTAACTTGCGCCCTTTCTGTCTCTGTCTCTCAGGTGCAAGTGTAACCTCCATTCCTCCCAGTGCCTGCTGCAGGACGGTTACCTCCAGTGCCAGTGTGAGCACAACACCACTGGCCAGGACTGCCAGCGCTGCAAGAAGGGCTTCAAGGCCAAGTCCTGGAAGGCTGGTTCCTACCTGCCAGCGCCCAACGGAACCCCCAACAGCTGTACGTGCACAGGACACTCGCAAAAAGTCTCAATCGCTCGACAGGGTGCACCAGATTAACGCTTTTTATTTGTCATTTTGTATGTATTTTCATCACTTCTTTCCAATTTTCTCCCGCGAGGCTGAAATTAAAATTTCGCTCTGATATTAACGGTCGATTTAAAAAAAAAAAAAGTAACAAACAAGCTCAAAAACTGCGAGCATTTAGAAACAGCCTGCCGCTATCTGTTGAATGGTGAGAAGAATTCTGCCTGCCAGCACCTGTACAACTTACCCACTCACGTAATTAATCATTACCGGTCGCATTTCTAGTATTTTCCTCCAGCCGGCTGAGTTGAATTTCCCAGCTCGCCTTTAGCTTTGTCTTTGGTTCTCGCCATCTCTCGGGGGATGGAAAAATCTTTATGTAATAGACTTTTAATGTGCAGGCCCTTTTGAAGGCGGAGGCAGAAACCTCTCTCTGGCACCAAGCTGAGTTCTCTCTTCTCGCAGATGTCACTCCTTTGCATCGTCTCTATCATGTCTGGTCCCTCCGTCTCTCTTTTTTCCACTCCAACTTGTTTTTTTGTTTTTTTTTCCCCAGCACAGTTTTAATGTTGCACAGTGAGATCATTTTAATCAGCCTCTTTTTGCCCGTCGCTCCGGGATCGAGGATAAAGAGCGATGTGGCGGGAGCACGCTGCGAGTAGAAGAAGAACTGAAGGCGCGAGGGCTCGCAGGGTTGAGCCCGTTGGAGAGCAGCTAGCGACAATAAAATAATAATCCAGGCCAGGCCACAGACGTCCGCACAAAGTGCAAGGCATCCATTTACCTTTTAGACCGGCGCACCTTGAAGAGAACAGCTTTGTCACCACCATGCTATTGTTTCTGACCCAGTTCAGCTAGCACGGTCGCGCACACACCCTAGGAGCCCGGCGCAAGCTTTTAAAACTACCGGATCCATTAGCCGAACTTAAAAATTTAAGTGTTTGCAACTTGGCTGTGCTGACACGCTAGGCAGACAGAGGCGGCGGCGGCGGCAGCTCGTTTAGCTGTTTGGCCTCAGCAGATTGTTTCAGGAACGCCAGGTCAAGTCGATGAAAAATTTAAAATCCCCAATGATTTCGTCAACTTCAAACTACAGCGGCAGCTCGGCTTCTCACTTCTGCAAATCTTGCTCATCCATCTTGCCAACCTCCAACAGAAAGCTTTTTCATTTGCACTTGGTCCATGGGTTACTGTAACTAATCATCTCCCCGTAATCGTGACAAAACCAGGGCACAGCTGCTGCAAGGTGCAATGAAAAGCCCCAGCAGGAGACAGAGAAGAAAACAGGAAGTGACAGCGAGTCTAGCTAATGCAAAAGAGTTTTGCTAAGCTGCTGCAGCTTGGTGTTGCGTCTCCAAGCGGACGGTTACACCCTCCGAATGGTTGCGGAAAAGAGTGTGGGGTTAAATTTTGGGAGGACGGGTCGCTAAACACTCCACGGCGTGGAAGCTGCGCAGTGTTCTACGACAGGGCCCCTTTTATTCCGCAGAGCAGCTGTTCCCCGCCACCTGAGTCGAGCAAATTGAGGCGGAGTCTCGTCTTGAGGCAAACTGAATGCATAAATAAACTGATTCTCCTCTCCTCTCCTTCTCTTTCAGGTACAATCGCTGGCTCACCCTCCGGTTCTAGTAAGTAATAATGCAAAGCAGAGCGGCAGAGGTGCCCTCCCTGCCTCTCTCTCTCCCTCCCTCCCTCCCTCTCTCTCTCTCTCTCTCTTCCTCCCTCTCTCCCTCTCTGTTTCTGCGCTACATCTCCGGCTTTCCCCCCTCGTTTTTTGTGAAATTCCAAGTTTCAACCCCGCACACGTCGCCTCTCGCATGTCTCCTAAACTCTCCCGCTCTCGTGCGATGCTCAGCTGGCTCTACAGTCAGTCAGTCACTCCCCCCCCCCCACCTCTGCATCTCCTGCCGGTGCAGCGGCAGCGAGGGGCCCCGTGTGCTCCATTATTAATAGGCCTCTCTGTCGCCGTGTCCTTTCATCACAGCACATCACACTAACCTGCACAGGAGGAATTCTTCCACAGTTCTTCCACTTTTCCTTTTTTTTTTTTTTTTTTTTTTTTTAGACTAAAGACACTGCAAGCGGATGGGTTGGGGCGGGGGATTTGAGGATGGGTGGAGGGCCGAGCATGAAAGTGAGTCGAGAGAGGGAGAGGAAAAAGAGACGGAGGATGGAGCGGAGAGAGGAGGATGTTGGCATATACGCCAGCGTGTTGTAATGCAGTGTGATTCTGGGCGAGGAGCTCGGGGAGGCGGGAATAAAGGGAAATTTGATTAGGGATTCTCTCTGTGGAGAGGCTCTCAGCCTCCGAGCTGTTAGACAGAAACGATCGGCAAAGTGGCAACATCAGCCCTGACAGCACCGGGGCTTTTCTCCACATGGCCGGACAGTGAAAAGCTCGGCTGCTGCTGCTGATGCTGCTGCATGGATGGACTGAGCAATTGGGCTGCACTGCAGAAGTCTGCGCTTTGAAAAAAAAAAAAAGGTCGCCCGCCTCGACTGGGAAGGAAGTCTCATGAAAGTAATACGTGCAATCTGACAAAGAAACGGAATAATTCTCGCTAATGGCGGCAATAATGAACTCAACGGCTCCGTTAGGGTTTTTTTTTTTCCCGCTGATCCCGCTGATTAATCGAGATCCGTCGACTGTCGGCTGTTTGAGCAGTCAAGAAAAGACATCTGCTGTTCCAGACGCCGACGACGACGACGAGGCAGAGGACCAAGACAGACTTGAAGCCGAGGATGTAGCAGAGGGTGAAGACCAGGCCGGCGCAGAGTCAGAGGCTGAGCGTCCGTCAGCCGCTCACCACTGGTCCCACGAGAGCCCCGAGGAAGGTGGGCAGGACGAGGCTAGAGGTGTAGCCAGTAGAAGGTAGCAGAACGTAGCGTAGCTCAGTGCCTCCCGAAAGGTGCCATATTAACACACGTTTTCATCCGTGTTCATATCCAAGACTCCACTGGTGCTGCCTCGCATCGAACGATAGAAAATCAAACAAATCAAACAAAAAGAAAAATGCTAAATGTTTGCAGCCAGCTGCGAAAACACCCCCTTTTAGTAACAAGAGCTCGTTGTCATCAAGCTGGGAAAGTGTTTGTTTTTTTTGTGACACACGAGAGCCCTTTATGATGTCACAAAGAGACATTTTTTTCAGAACTGTTGTGTGGTGAATTCTTTTTCATAATATGGCACCTTAAAGACTTGCAGCATTTTATAAATGACTGTTGCAGTCGTAGGATTCTATTCTCACTATTTACCTGTGGGGTTTGTTAGTAGCACAGCCAAGTAGCAACGCAGTCCAGTGAATTTGTTTGTGTTTGTACTAGCTCAGGACAAAGCGTGTGTGTGTGTGAAAGAGAGAGAGAGAGAGAGAGTGTGTGTGTGTGTGTGTGTGTGTGTGTGTGTGTGTGTGTGTGTGTGTGTGTGAAAGAGGGAGACAGAGGGAGATAGAGAGAGGAGGGATTAACTCTATATTAAGACAAATGACATGAGAGCTTTGCCACAGTGCGGCCAAAGCAAAGTTTCTACCTCGCCCCCTGCTGGCCGGCTCGAATGTGGGTCAGGCCACAAGTCCCGTCCCATCCTGTCCGCTTAATTACACGAACGTGGGATTAAAATGACAAATGACAGCCGCCAGATTAGGATGGATGCTGGGTCCGGCGGGCCGACGCCCCGATGACGTCCGACTTTGCGCCCGGGATATTTTGACTTTCCGCCGCGTCCAGCGAACGGAAGCGACATCGGCGCCGTCCATTTTCATTTATGTCAGCGGCGTGCGGACGTCATACACGCGGCCCTTTCCTGCCGCTGCCCCACCGAGGGTCTTCGGCTGCACACCGGCCCGCTGCTAGCACCTTTCTCATACACACTTCGTGACGCCGGGGTCAGCGAGTCTCTCTCAGGCAAACTGGGCGGGACGACGTTCAGATTTCATTTGTTCTGACTGACTAAACAAGCTGCGATGGATGGGAACAGATTCTGTCAGCTGCTGGAGTGTACAGTAAAGTGGAAGTCAAACCCCAGCTCGCCCCAATGCTAAATTTAAACCTGCCATCTTGGTCGGCAGCGCACATCTCATGTTCCAACAGAGAAGCACTTAGGACGTGGGCGGAGCTGGGATTTCGGCAGCATTGTGATGTCGTCAGGCTTTTTTTTTTTTTTTTTTCCTCACTCGCTCTCTCCTTCACTCTCTCCTCTTCTGCTGAAGGAAATCCATTAAGGGCATTTGGTGAACAGCGCAGCACTTTTGTTGTTTGGCTGACATCAGTAGGGAACTCGCAGAATTCACTGATCCGCAGCGGGTCGGAAGGGCCCGACAGAGGCGTTAACGTTCTGCGGGAAAAGGTGACAGATCTTTGTTTACGGCACCACCGCCACCCGTTAGGTCGCTCGTGCAGATTTGAAATTGCGCCCCGTGCCCCTCCCAAAAAAACGGGTGAATTTGTGACGGAGTTATTTTGCTAATTTAGTTTGAAATCAGGCTGTGAAAAGTTTTTCAAAACTGCGATGGAGCCTCCCTGAAAGTCTCATCGTGTTGGGAATTGAGTTCAAAGAACAGCGCCACTTTAAAGGTCCCGTAAGATGCAAAATTCATTGACCGCGTCTCGAGTTGGGAGGCAAACTCCACGAAAAAGAGAAGTTCATCATTTACATCTTTTGCCTGCCTCGCCATTTTAGAATCTGCAAGTTGTTAACCCGCAATTCTGGATTGCACGGTGTTTGTGACAACACAAAGGGCAGTGCTGCCAATCCCAGGTTAGTGACAGCACCAGCAGGTTGGTGTTGGTTCCGCCCTCTGAGACCGACACTTACAGTATTTTAGCCACAGGTTCTAAACAGAAGGCTAAATTTGTGTCATTTTTCCTGTCCTTACAAGTAAAAGAAAATAACAGCAATCACGACTCATAAATAAAAACATACACAGTGTCACATGAAGGCCGAGCCTGAACACACACCAGCCTGTGAGTCTTGAAAGAGACGTTCACATTCAAACACTGACACCAGGCTTTGAGAGGCGACTCGGCTTCTGTGTCGCAGGACAACTTTTAACTCGCGCGACGCCACAAAGGACGCTCACGCCGCCGACCGCACGACTTCAGAGAGGTGTGTTTGGCTTGAACCTGACCCCGACGTCAGCAAAGCCCCTTGTTATCTTTGTGTGAGTGTGTGTGCATGTGTGTGTGTGTGTGTGTACGTACAGTGGGCATATGGTGCAGTTCACTGAAACTCATAAATCATCCTCATGCGCTCACTGTCCTCCTGGGGATCTGACGACTTGGGTTCCAGGAGGCGCCATGAGCACACAATGAGAGACACACACACACACACGTGCACATGCACAGATATAGAGGCTCTCTCTCTCTCTCTCTCTCTCTCTCTCTTTTTTGTAGCTTCCAGTGTGGGCGAAGCTCCTGTGAAATCAACAACTAGATTAGATGACGACGTTTGTTTTCTGGGATAATCTGATCGCTAATCTCTGCCGCCGTCTCAGACTAATTAGCATTCCACGGTTCATTCAGCACTTGTTTGTTATTCAGAAGGATACAAGCGGCCCCGAGTGTAAAAAGAGAATACAGTCGCTGTCGCGCTGCTACGTTGTGGAGGGTTTTTTTTTTTTCAGGACAGGACTCTCTGCCAGGGAAGCGGATGTACATAGCCACGCTAACGCTAGCGGCTAACGCTATGGGCTGGACGGCGCGACGTGGCGACTGCACCCCTCGGACACGTCCCTGCCCCAATTAAATGAGTGAGCGTGCTCGGATGGAGGATTAGCGATCTATTGGCAGGGAGGTCTGATCCACAGCGCTGCGTCGCCATTGGTCGGCTGGACAGATGGGCATTAGGTCGAGAGGAGTGGAGAGAGAGAGAGCGAGAGAGGTCAGAGTGACCAAATCCTGAAGGCCAGTCGTCCTTGTGCCAGGCAGGGTGACCTGGCGCAACCCCGTCTTTCCATTCAGCTCGCAGGCGGCACACGGAAAAAAGTTGCACACTCTCAAAAAAAAAAAAAACTCTTCCCCCTCCCATCCTGAAAACCTTACATGGGTTTTGTTTTTTTTTTCATTTTTCGAAAAAGGCTGAACACGGCCAATGACCGGCAGATTGGATCATGTCTGGGAAATCGGGCCACATATTAATAACATCCATTCAACATCACTCGCTGCGCCGCAATTAAGTGTTCCAGGGGCCCCCGAAAAAACTGGCCCTGAATCGCAGTGGCTTCATTAGCGACGAGCTAAATCGATGTCTAGCACTCTGGTAATACATGATGAGAATGCTCCGGACGACGGACGGTATTAAAACGTGATTGTTATCATCGGTGCGGCCACATTAGCGCAAGTGACAAATGATCTCATTACATGCAAATGCAGAGAGGAGCTTCTGAAAATTGTGTCTGAGCGGGACGTAGCCATGAAGCAGTACCGGGTGCTTGCTGAGCCACGTGTGTGTGTGTGTGTGTGTGTGTGTGTGTGTGTGTGTGTGTGTGTCCTGCTAGTTCATCTGCATAGTGAGGCAGATGTCACAGCATTACGTAATGATGCAGCTTAAATGCATTTGCACGGCCTGATGTTAAACAGCTGAAAATAAGCAACACACACACACACACACACACACACACACACACACCTTTCCTTCTTCTCTTCCTTCCCCCTCCCCACACAGAGTCCAACGCGTCCCGCGGCTCTGTTCACAGAGCTGGAAACTCTCACTTCCACTCTGTAAACCGTCATCACTTTGATCTGAGCAAAGGTAGGCGCCGCAAACTGGCTAGAATAAAAAATAGAGGCTAGTAGAGCGTAGCGTCGCGCGCGGAGGGACGGTGATGGCTAAAAAAAACCATGTAACACGTCGTCCCTGATGACGCGGGACCTTATGGTGAGCCGGCGGAACCTAAATCCCACCGCTAGTCTTAGATTGAATCCGGCCAGATCACCGCCCCCTCTGCTGACAATCACAGCCTGCTTTATTCGAAATGTTGACGCTGGAGGTTGGACGAGCCTATGATATGTAAGCGGCCTCAGACTGCTGTCGCTGTTGTGCAACGGGCGGCGCTGCTGGAGTCAGAGGGGAAGAGTGCTGCAGCAGCACCGTCCTGGTGCTCTCCCTCATTAGCGAAAGCAAATGAAAAATAAAAATGCGGCGGCCGAGCCATTTTTTTTTTTTTTTAACTCGCATGTGTGAAACAGCGGGATCACCAACGGGGGGCAGCAGAGTTGGCTTCACCAGTGGCTTTTTATGCATTCGCATTATGCATAGTTACGTAAACTTAGTGCAAATAGGCCAAATGAAATCTAAATATGCAGATTAATTGCAGATTTTTATTTTTTTTGGAGGGCAAGATGTCGACGTCTGCCTTACGTCATTTATTTAAAGGGTGCATATTACAGCTGCAGTCAAATCTTTTCACTAACTTTCCAATTAACCTTCTTCTGAATAAAGCATTTAGTTTTAGCTTTCTGCTAACCTTGTCGGTAGCAAGACAGGCAAGCGGACAAAAAGGTGGATCTGCAGGTGATGTCACTATTTATCAGGAAGTTATCAGATCCCTTAGTGTCATCACAAAGGGGCGTTTTCGGGTTAAAGATCTTTAAAGAGCTGTACTCGCAAGAAGACGTGGATTTTTCATAATACGGAGCCTTTAAATGCTCCGTACGCGGACTCTTCATTTTCCACCTCTCCTGTATGTCACACGCTAGCACTGCTAGAGAGAGAGAGAGAGAGAGAGAGACCTCTTCAGTACTCAAAGGGTTGTGGAGCAGCTTTAGAGTTTAGCCTGTCTCAGCAGTGTGAAGTCACACTTTCATTGTGTGTTCTCACTTCTGTCTGCCTGTGCGCGAGTGTGTGTGTCTCACACAGAAACACACACACACACACACACACACATAGAAACGCTGGTAGGAACTCTATCTTTGGATAAACAATCTGAGGCAGCAACTCTTATGCTAATGTCTCAGCTCCGCTTCACTCCATGGCCCTCTCGGCCCCCAAAAAAAAAACATGGCTCTGCCTTCACTCGCTTAAGACCTTTTAAAAAATTTTCCCACGCGCACCTTGGTCTGAGGCTCAGGCCGGGAACCACCGAGAGGGATCAGGTGGGAGAGAATCTGACACGTTTCCCCGTTTCGGCAGAGCTTCTCCCTCCCGCGCCGTCCTCGCCGCCGGAGCAGCCGTTTGGGAGACATTCCCAAACGGCGGAGGGCCTCGCTCATTCGCAAACGGCGTCCAAACATTCCCATCCACCTCACGGCGCCCCGGCTGAGCACCCTCAGCCGGATCAGCACACCACCACCACCACCACCACCAGTTAGAGCCGAGAGGGAGTCATGGCGGAGGTAAGGCATACCATGTAGCTCTAGGTGGCAGCAGCGGGAAGTGGGACAAAAAAAGACTCCCAGACGAGCGGCTTGTGTTTCGGAAGGTCGTTTTCTTTCGCGCTCTGGATTGTATTTTAGCTCGTAGACTCTTTCTGGAACGGGGCGTTTTTCAGCCGATGAGCGCCGCTGCTGGGCTCGGCTACACGAGACATCGAGGTCGGATCTTGTTCAACACGGTACAAGCGGCAGTGAAATCTACTTCATGTGAGGAAGGGATGGAAGGAGGGAGGTTTAAACACAGCTCAGGTTTTGCCGAAAATGATTGGTTGGTTGGTTGGTAGTCTACCAAGAATGCCGAGAGCTGGTCTTGCATTTCTGGGCTAACTTGTGTCGCCTAAGTGAAGGGTTACCTTCCTAAGCTGTTTAATTTCCAATGGAAGAACCATTCCAGGACACACCTGTAACCGGAAACCCAAGCGTTCCACCCTTTTGTGTGTGTGTGCGTGTTTACATCTCTACCTTTGGTTCAGACCAACTGAATCGAGCAACACATGTGAAGGCCCGCCCCCCCCCCCTTTAAGTAATTGGGCCTCCGAGTCCCGTCGCTCCGTCGGCGTGCAGAGAGCAGGAACCCTGAGCGTTCCGGCTGTTGCTTCCCATTTGAGCCGCGGCCGATTGAGATAATAAACGGCGGAATCGTTTCCACCCCGGAGGCAACGCAGGTTACCCGAGATTAAATGGCTTTACGCTGCTGCTAGACGACCGGCGTACGAAATCCTGCTACCGCAACCGAGCCCGATTTGGTTTTTTTTGTTTCGTATTTTTCTTTCACTCGTCCCGGCGAGCACATGTGCCGCAGCCGTGACAGATGTGTAAGAGGGCCAGAGAGAGAGAGAGAGAGAGAGAGAGAGAGAGAGGAGGGAGGGTCCGGTGGGATGCAGAGTCAGACACGAGTGGGGGGCCGAGGCGGGGGCTACTTTGATGAGATGTAACGATGGCATGATGCCAGCGGTGTGAAATGGTCGGCGGTGCTGTGAGAACGGCTTCGAGCATCCCGTCTCACCGGAGCCCAGGGGAGTGGGGGGGGGGGGGGGTTGGGAAGGAGAGAGGGGAGGGGGTAGCGCGTGGGCGGGAGTTAGCCCGAGGGTGGAGGACGCTCCGCAGGGGGGCAGGATGCTCGCAGGATGGACCCTGCCCAGGACGACTAGATGGAGACATCACATTGCCTCGGGGGTGGGGGGGGAGGAGCTGTGCGAGTTGGGGTTAGTGGGAAGTAATGCACAGATGGAGGCATGAAACTCCCAGGCGGCCAGGTGATCCTTGGTCCCCCGAGGATGCGCACGGCGTGGTCGCCTCGCGTGATTGGTCGTTTGCGTTCTTCTTTTTTCCGTTTTTTATCTCAGGAAGACGTCAACAAAACGATGGAATTGAAACTTTTTATGCCTGAACTTAAAGGCCGAGTGAGGGACGTTCAGAAGGGGCCTTGACAATAAATGTGTGCGATTAGCTGCACTGGCCCACAACTGGCCCAGAACCTTATGGAGAGGAATTATCGACATTAAGATTGTTGGCAATATGCTGCCTGACCATTGGGTGGGCCTGTAGAGCTACAGGCTTTCACTTTATTATACTTATTTGGAGATTTTACCCTGGGAATTTGGATTCTCCTGATTGATGACGCGCCATGTCACCTAAAAGCAGGAAGCAGGGATTGTGAGTCAGAAAAACTGAGCGAGTCGGAAAATCCGAAATTTCATCAGCAAGCTGAGCACTTTGCTCCCGCTGGTCCTCCTTGAGTGACAGCCACAGACATGACACCAGTTTCGCGGCTACATCATTTTGTTTCTTTTTTTAAATGAGTTACATCATGTAACCACACCATTGTGTTGTTGCAGTTATGGCCACTTAGATCCAGACTGCTGGATCCAATAAATCAGTTTCACAGATTCCACTTAAAAATTGCAATCACTCCAAATTCCCCACGACAGATAAGAATTAAAAAAGCATATTTAGCTTCAGTATTCAATAGATTCAGACGGAACAGAAAAAAAGAAGGGTTGATGTTAGCTTAGGGTTTGAGAACTTGATGACATCCAGATAAACGCCGGTGTAAATCATTTATTTCACAGCCAGAGTGAAAATGTTTCTCTAGCTTCTCTGCCTCCAACAGCTTATTCCCAAGGCTGGGGCTGAGGCGGCTGACGGGGCAATCCACTAGCTGACAGAGAGCAGAGAAAAACAAGGCCTTGGGAGGAAAAGAAATATATAAAAATATGGCAGGGCTGAAGAGACACTCAGGTGCTATCAGTAATCTTTACTTCCTGCCAAGTCGGTTCAATTCTAAAGTTCCCACTGCCGACTGCCGAGGGGAGGAGCGGGTAGAACTCCTCGCCGAGTCTCTTGTGTTGATCCTGGTGATTGTGGCTTTGCAGCTACTCACAAGTCCGACCGCCACGAGACCCACGAAACAGGTGTTTCACCCGGGCACGAGGAGAGAAGGATGGAGGAGGAGCAGCTGAGAGGAAGTGCAGAGCCAGGTATTTTTAGTGTTTAGCATTCCGCTAGACTTAGACGCTGTAGTTCTGCATTTGTCGGCGTGCGTTTGTGGTGGAATTCATTATGTAGAATCGGATGTGGCAGCGCGCACAGCGAGTAGCGGCAGCGGGAAATGGCTGAAAGCGGGGAGACGTACGTTTAAATTTATCTCTTTGCCGGCATCAAGGTCTGTCAGTCAACATGAGCGGAACAGTTAAATCACAGTTTCTGGTGGCCGGCGGCAGCAGAGGGATGAACGACGCGCAGCAACGAGAGCCAGCGGCTAGAGAGCAAATATAATTCATGATTGTTGTTGTTTGCCGGCGGTTCTGACAGCTCGGTTTCCCAAACGGCTTTATTAAAGGACACGCACGTGAGACTCACAGCGGCAAGACCTCGGATGAGCACGGAGAGGGCCGCGAACTGGACAGAAGAAAAACTGAAGGTATCCCACTCGCAAGTGTTAGCTTAGAAGTTAGGTTGCAGTTTCTTGGGGGTTTTTTTCCACAAATAATTTTTGAATATGCAATGGCGTGTGTGTCAGTTTCTCACAACTCTGAGGGGCACAGACAGGAAGTTCATGGCCACATCTCCCCGTGGAAGCATGAAGAGGAAGAGAAGGAGGAGGAGGAGGAGAGTAGTAGAGAAACAGAGCACACAGGTATAAACCGCGGGTGTACTTTTATCTGCTCCACTACATTTACTACAGTAAATGCAAATTTTACACACTGGAGCGCAGCCATGTAAATAAAAGCACAACCCAAAGTCGCTGGAGACGCGGCGGAAACGTCTCTGGATTTGTTTGGCATTAGAAAAAAGAAGAAGCAAAAAAAAAACACAACAACGGTGATGTTTCAGTTTTCCACGAGCAGCCGGAGGATTCCTCACACGAGATTCACGGCCACAAAACCTCAACTGAGCACAGGGAAGACGGAGGCGGAAAGGAGGAGGACAGGAACGCTCAAGTGAAAGGTATCACTTTAATGTCAGGCGGAGCCTTTTCCCACATTTACACAGTGTGGTACTTTACTTGTGGTGAACATCATTCCTGCTAACGCTGAAGCTGACAGGCAGCAGGGAAACAAAAAAAAATCGAAGTACCAAATCTCTAAGTTTTCTTGTTTTGTTTTTTATAAATTATACACTCCTCTGCAGCGCACGGCACGTCTCAGGGACACGGCCATGAAACTTCTTCCGAGGAGAGGCTGGATCACTGTACGTACGGTATAGCACAGCAGCTAGCTGTAGCGAAGCCTCCTGTTCTAAATGTAGCAAACTAGCTCACTGTAGTTAACTGTAGCTGAATGTAGCTCACTGTGACTATCTGTAGCCCACTGTAGCTAGCTGCAGCAAACTCTAGCCTCCTGTTGTCAGTGTAGGAAACTAGCTCACTGTGGCTATCTGTAGCTCACTGAAGCTAACTGTAGCTAACTGCAGCTCCCTCATTTCAGTTTAACCCTACATCATGTCCAACACAGCTAACCAATTTAACATTTTCTGGGTGGTACTTCAATTTAAAAAAAAAAATCTATACATATTCTGTGTGTCAGTTTCCCACATTTCTGAGATTTATATACATGACAACCACGGTCATGCAACAACATCTTCATCCAAGCACAATGACAAGAAGC
The DNA here is from genome assembly GCA_009823395.1 of Thamnaconus septentrionalis. Classification (NCBI taxonomy): domain Eukaryota; kingdom Metazoa; phylum Chordata; class Actinopteri; order Tetraodontiformes; family Monacanthidae; genus Thamnaconus; species Thamnaconus septentrionalis. Next base: position 10,305,981 of record CM020518.1, read on the forward strand.
ACGAGGAGGTGCACGAAGGTACACTCATAGAGCTGCTGCTAAACTGGAAGAAAATAACCGTTTCAAGGCTTACAATTTACAATTTCATTCTTCCCCTATTTTGTAGAGGACAACTTTCATGAGAGTCATGGCCATAAAACCACAACCTCATCTGGGCATGAACACAAAAGGGAGGAGGAGGGTGAGGCCACATGTAAAGAGTCTACTATTATTTGTAGATTAGACGTAGACGTTGTGTAGATGTAGACTTTTAATTACTTTTAAGTGAGTAAAATCCAAAAGGGCTTTTTTTGCCTCGTGTTTTATTCACATTTGAACCGTTTTAGTTCCACATCTGTCTGTGGAACATGGACATGGGATGCATGGGACAGCGGTCTCATCTGGGCATGAACACAAAAGGGAAGAGGAGGGTGAGGGCACATTATCTGAAGATGAGAAGTAGAGGTAGACGTAGGTTGTAAATGCTTGTTGAGTAAAATCTAAAAGGGTTTTTTGCTCACTGTTTTATTCACATTTGTCCTGTTTTAGTCCCACATATGTCTATAGAACATGAACATGGGATGCATGGGACAGCGTTTTCATCTGAGCATGAGCACAAAAGGGAAGCGGAGGGTGAGGCCACATTATCTGAAGATTAGAAGTAGAGGTAGACATAGGTTGTAAATGCTTGTTCAGTAAAATCTAATTTAAGTTTTTTGCTCACTGTTTTATTCAAATTTGTCCCGTTTTAGTCCCACATAAGTCTGTGGAACATGGACACAGGATGCATGGCACAGCGGTCTCATCTGGGCAAGAACACAAAAGGGAAGAGGAGGGTGAGGCCACATTATCTGAAGATTAGAAGTAGAGGTAGACGTAGGTTGTAAATGCTTGTTCAGTAAAATCTTATCGAAGTTTTTTACTCGCTGTTTTATTCAAATTTGTCCCGTTTTAGTCCCACATAAGTCTGTGGAACATGGACACGGGCTGCATGGGACAGAGGTCTCATCTGGACATGAGCACAGGAGGGAAGAGGGTGAGGATGCATTATCTGTAGTTTAAACTTAGAGGTAGATGTCAGTTCTAATTGTTTGTTTAGTAAAATCTAATAGAAGTTTTTTTACTCACTGTTTTAATCGTATTTGCGCCATTTTAGTCCCACATAAGTCTGTGGAACATGGACACGGGCTGCATGGGGCAGCGGTCTCATCTGGGCATGAGCACAACAGGGAAGAGGGTGAGGCTGCATTATCTGTCGATTAGACGTAGAGGTAGATGTAGGTTTTAATTGCTTGTCTAGTAAAATCTAACAGAATTTTGGACTTGTTTTAATCACATTTGCCCCATTTTAGTCCCACATAAGTCTGTGGAACACGGACATGGGACCCATGGGACGGCAGCCTCATCTGGGCATGAGCACAAAAGGGAAGAGAGTGAGGCTGCATTTTCTGTAGAACAGATGTAGAGGTAGACATAGGTTTTAATTGCTTGTTTAGTGAAATCTAATAGAAGTATTTTACTTGCCGTTTTAATCACATTTGCCCCATTTTAGTCCCACATAAGTCTGTGGAACACGGACACGGGACCCATGGGACAGCAACCTCATCTGGCCATGAGCACAGTTGGAAACAGGGCAGTGAAGGTATAGACAGTGGATCCCCACGTGTGGAAAAGTAAAAGCTGGGAAAAAACACCATCATTTGAAATAAGAGTATTTGGAGACAGAGTTGACGTGTAATCAGTCAAATTTTCCGTCTCGTTTGCAATGCCTTAGCCCAGCATAAGTCTGTGGATCATGGGCATGAGACACATGGACACGGCACAACGGTCTCAGCTGGGCACGGACACAGGGTGGAGGACGGCAAAGGTATTCATCCCAGTGGTCACCACAAGTTCTTTAGAAACTTGTGATGAAGGAAAAGGATAAACTTAAACAATTAAAACAATGTTTTCATTTTTTCTTTCTGGTGTAATGACATTTTGTGATCTCCTAGTCCTGCAGAGGTCTGTGGACCATGGACACGACGAGGTGCATGGTCATAGTAAAACCGATTCATCTGGGCATGGGCACAAAAGAGAGAAAGAGGAGAGTGAAGGTACATTTACAGCAGAGAGTAGTGGTAGTGGATTGCGTTGGACGTAGCGGGGCAAGTACAGTACGATGGAAAAGCTAAAAACTTTTTTTTTTTTTTATTTCTTTTTGCAATTACTAGTTCTTTGAAATTTGAAGCCAAATTTATTCCACTTCAACGTTACAGCATCACATGAGTCTGTGGGACACGGTCATGAGTTGCACGGTCATGTAACGGCAACTTCAGAGCATCATCACAGAAAAGAAGAGAAGGACATGGGTAATTCCTGGGAGTGGCGGTTGTGGCTGTGGTAGATCAGTAGTGTAGACAGAAGCATGTGAAAATGTGCGTTGATGTGCTGAAATTCACTGAAGTAGTTGAAATGGAATTCATACTTTTTTTTTTTACAACACAATTGTAATATTTCAGTCTCACATAACTCTGAAGATCACGGACATGATGCGCACGGTCCCAAAACCTCAACCTCTTCTGAGCACAGCTGGAAAAAGGAAGAGTACGAGGAAGGTAACCCAAAGCCGAGGCTATGCCACTGTTTAGCGGAGGACGAGTTTTGCCAACTGATGCCTTTGGCGATAAAACGTACGCGTCGGCGTTTGACAATGGCGTCTGTGCTTTGACAGTCATCCGCATGGTTGACGAGCTGGTGCACGAGACTCACGGGCACGCCGCTTCGTCCAGACACGGGGAGGAGAAGGAGTCGGGAGCGGCAGGTATCCGCTGTGACGGTTGGCGCTTGGGATCTGGCTGGTAAAGATGTGGTGTGAGCCAGCAAGATCAAAATCTGCCGGTGTTTTATTGAAAAATCTGGTCTTTCAGTCTCCCACAAATCTGAGGGGCACGAACATGGACACGGACATGGCCATGGACATGGACATGGTCATGATGTTCATGGCCACAGCACAACTGCATCAGGCCATGGAGAGACAAAGGAAGATCAGCATGAAGGTATAAAATAAGGAGGAAGGAGAAAAATATGGCCATAATTTGTTTTGCTCCTGAGAAAAAAAACTAGATTTGTGGATAGCGAAAAAAAAAAAGGCCATAAGGCTACATATTGACTATAGTTGCTTCCTCGTCATTTACAAATACATCCCCCATAGAGATAAAAATAGATGAGACCGAAAGACATGAATAGGACGAGGAAAGTAAAGCGAATGTGAATGTGACAGCGCAGCAGTTAATCAGGCTAAACCTCCAGCAAAGATGCACAGCTCATAAAAGCGGGAGAAGAAACGCGTCTCCTGAGCGACATCATAATAACTAATTCAATCTGGTGAGAGGCCCTTTGCTCTTTTTTTGCTTTCAGTCTCCCACAATCCACACAAACAAGCGCACGAGACTCACGGCCACGGAAGCTCAGCTGCGCACGGGGATGGCAGGAAGGAGGATAGAGCGTTTGAAAGAACGGGTACCGTGTGTTTTCTCGCACTTCAGAAGCCGTAAAAAAAAAAGAAGAAAAAAACACCGTAATCCCGCTTCCTCACGTCACGTCGATATCTGTGGTTTTGCCAGTTCACCACCATTCAGGGGGACATGAGCGTCAGACGCATGCTCACGAAAAGCCATCAAGCTCATCTGAGCATGGGCAGAGAAGGAACGAGGACGAGCATCAAGGTATATCGCCCCCTGGCTTCTTGGAGTTGTTCTTGTTAGAGTATAGCCAAACAAAAGTATCTGTAAGTTTCAATAATCAATACCAGCATCCCAGTACATAGTGCATAGTGAACATGAAAAGCCTGGTGTTTTATTCACGTTTGTCCTGTTTTAGTCCCACATAAACCTGTGGAACATGGACACGGAATGCATGGGACAGCGGTCTCATCTGGGCATGAGCACAAAAGGGAAGAGGACGGTGAGGTCGCATTACCTGAAGAGTAGAAGTAGAGGTGGACGTAGCAAGCAAACATCAACGTCTTCACTGAGCATGTTGGTGGATGTTGTGGATGTTTCAGCCTTGCACCAATCTGGGCGACACCCCCACGGGGCTCATGGGCACAAAACAGGAGCCTCGCCTGGGCACGGAGAGGAAGAGCATCCGGGAGGAAGAGGTACCCGAGGCTGTCCTGTTCCTGTAGCTCCACTGGCTGCAGTGTACACGTGTAGAGTAGCCTGATAGCGTTCTGGTAGAATCATGGCACATTTAAATATGTTTACATCCCATCTAATCACGCAACACTCAGAGAAAACTTTTCCAAAATCTGTGTTCTGCCTCAAAAAATACCCTCACAGTCAATAACGAAGTGTTAAACACGGGGAAGGATCCATATCAGCAAAATGTTTCTCACACTTGAGCGGATGTTTTACTGGGGTCGAATCGGATTGACGGCTTAGTGAAACAGCTCGGGATCGTCTTTGCGGAGGCATCGATAAAGATTTGGGGAGTTTCTTTGTAGTGCACCACCTCACTGGGAAACCTGAGGGGGAGAGCGGGAGTCACGAGTCGTCTCGGCATGGGAAAGAAGATGAAGACAGAGAGGAGAGTGAGAGGCATAGACGAAAAGGTAAAACTCTGGTGTGGTTCTTCGGTAGCGGGAGTGATTCGTAACTGGTTGCGTTGCGTCCTTGATTTGTCTCTTTACCTCCCCCAAAGATGCTGGGATAGGATCTAGGAACCCCCAAGGTTGCTGTTAATACAATGGGAATGGGATCTCTCGTTATTCTGCAATGATAGCATGAGAAGGGTTGTTTTATTAGACCCTGAGCCAAGGCTTCGGGTCCGAAGAAGCACCAACAACTTCTGGATTCCGTCCAACCAGTTACGAAATACGACCGAAGGTGCAGATTATCTCAGCTCCACAGAACAGAGGCAGAGTCCTACTTGAGGGTAGAGCCCCGTGGGAAATCCTGCATCCGCCTCTTTAGCACCGCTAGCTCGTAGTAACCTAGAGGCTGGTCTGCTGCTGCTGCTGATCGAGAGACAAATCTTACACTGCAGCTCCTTCATCCCTTCAAGGGCTCCTGCAACTCTTGATCTCAGGAGAGCCTCAGGCCAGACAGTTGTTTGGGATCATATATGACGATTTCAAAGGTAAGACACCAACGGCAGAGTCACGGAAAGTTTGACTGAGACCCAAGAACGTCTCTTCTCTCTCTCTCAGGTTTACACCTGTTCACATTTTTTAGATCTTGTTTTTTTTTTGTTTTGTTTTTTTACTCGTCATAACCTGTGGAAAAACTCCCTCCACTGCATGTTCTATTGTCTTCACACTGTTCACTTCCCCCACCCCCCACCCACCCACCCCCGACTTTCGCATCCGCCCATTCCCCTACAATACCAGTGTGCTTTGTGTACATGATCAAGGTGAGTGTTTTCGCCTTTACGTTGGCGCAGGAAACCACCCGGCAACCGCCTCCAGTGGGTCGCTTTCAAAAGCGAGCGCCGCTAGCGAGCGTAGCGACTCCTCTCAGCCTAACAGACTCTTTGAAGCAGGTGGCGCCGCTTCCTTCCCCCCCTCCGCTACCCTCTTCCACGTGGCTCCCCTCCTCCGCCATTAACCATCCCAAATTGATAAACACCAATAAAGCAGCATCTTGACTCGTAACGTTAATCTGCAGCACAATGTCCCATCGCCTCAATAGCGAGTGGAGTAATTGGCCATTTATATTTAATTAGTCAGTTCTCTTTTCCCTTTTTTTTCTTTCTTTTTTTTCCTTCGCTGCTCGCGTGGTTCCCTCAGTGCTGAGCGAGGCACTTTACGGCGCTCCTCTCTGCCCGGCTTCCTTTAAAAACCAGCCCATTAATATTTCAGACGGTATCACCAACCAAACAATAATAAAATAATAATGTGACGGCTGATTAAACAGCTAAGCCCCCCCGACTTTTTAATGTGCATTTAAATGTGTATTTGCATAAACATGCCTGATAAACGCCTCTTTAGAGGACAGTGATGCCTTGCAGCGCACCGTTGCAACCAACTTCTAAAGCTTAATAAAACCTTAATTAGGTTGCAGCCACAGCTGAGTTAATTGTAGCGAGTGGGTGGGGTGAGCTGGGGGAGGGGCGGCAGGCCCTACACCTCTCGCTGCATTCTCTTGCGCGATGCCCGTTTGCGTTGGATTATGCAAAGAAGTCTGACACAATTTTCCCAATTTTTTTGCAATAGTCCCAGGGCATCCACATTTGGAAGGAGTCCCGAGTTTATCATCTGCACAAAAGATGCAGAGTTGGAACCTGCAATCCAGCCCTCGACGTTGAGTTCATGCATTACAAAGGGAAAATTTAATTAAGAGCTAATTGTGCAGCACTGACTGGAGGAGGACGGAAGGCTTTTTAAATGAAAAGCAAACAGAGGAGCGGAGGAGAGGCGACGGAGGTTTCAATGTTCGAGTTAAAGGGAGTAGTTAAGAGTCTCACGGGCCGCGAGAGGTTGACAACATTTGGGATGAACATGTCACAGTGACCTGCTTCAACTAACCAAGAGATAAAAATGACGCAGCAGACATCCGTTTTGTTCTATCACATTGACTTAATATTGTGTGTGTGTCTGGGTGTGTGTCAACCTGACAACACTCACCTCAAACTCCCTGAGTTTGTATTTAATAATCTGTGATGAAATTTCCAGACATGATTAACATGCTTGTGCTCAAATGCTTCTACACTTCTTCACAAAACAAAGGTGCGCACACATAAACGCGCACACAAACACACACACACACTCACTCAGATGGATTGGTGGAATTCCCATCAGTAATCAGTGCAGCACAGTGAAGCAGACTCAGCAAACCTGTTAGTGCAGGAATGGTCGGGGAGTGGTTTGTCTTTATTGAACCAATATAGAATCTGGGAGGCCGAGTCATAAAACACGCTCGGCGCCATTCATTTGTTCGCTTCAGTGGAAGAAAAAAAAACAACAACAGCAACACCAACTCTCAGACGCATCCGTTACCAGTCATCTCCAATTTCCCTCCGCCGCTCAAGGTTTGACTGAGGAGAAACTGTGTGAACCGCGGGCCCTGAGTCTTTGTCTTTGTTCTCCTTCCAGACTGTGAGTGCTACGGCCACTCCAACCGCTGCAGCTACATCGACTACCTGAACATCGTCACGTGCGTCAGCTGCAAGCACAACACCAGAGGCCAGAACTGCCAACACTGCAGGCTGGGGTACTTCCGCAACGCTTCTGCTGAGCTGGATGACGAGAACGTCTGCATCGGTCAGTACTATGCGAGCAGGTGCACTGGTGGGAAAACTGGGTCTGCGTCTGACAAGACCGATAGAGTCTCCCCTTTTCATATGTATTTTTGTTTTAAAAAAAGATTGAATGTATAATCAGCAATTTGCATAACTTAAACGATATCATGTGTTCTAAATGTGCCATTGTTTGACCTCAGACGTTCAGGGGTTGCCAGGTTTTGGATGACCTGCAGAAGTGGCTATCAGGATGTAAGACTTATTCCCACTATTTGTCACAAATTCAATCAGCACCGACAAAAAAGGAACAAGACTATATTTAGAATTTGTTCAGAACTTTCTGGGCTAAACAATAAAAAGGGTAGAAAAAGACGTCAAACGTGATGTCTTTGCTAAAAACGGAAACAAACTCGATGTGGAAATCAGCATGTGCAAGCAAATTACAAAACAACTAAGCCAGAAGTGCAGCGCTGATGATGTGGGGCAACCTGCATCAACCTGGCAACCGATAGAAGAGAACGGTGAGGCGAGCAAGAAAAGTTAGTGCGACCCCGAGTTACCGGGAGGTATAAATGTCCACCCATAATGCATGCAGCTTGTCCACTTGTGCCATTATGAAGAGAGGCATTTTACTCACTCAGCAAGGTGAGTCAAATTACACCACACTGCCAACATGCTCTGACCAGGCCTCAAGATGAAGGTGATGAACTAAAAGCAGCTGAAACTGCTTTTGTTTTGCAGGGCAGGCAGCCTAGCGTTTTTCATATTTTGCAGATAAAACGCAACATATGCTCGGCTCTGGGTCAATCAGGCGTTTTCATTTTTTGTTCAGAAACCAATGGTGTCTAGAGGGGCCTTAATGCCGCACCGTCTCTTTAATCTACCACTGCTCCAATATGTATAAAAAGGATTAAACGTCAAACACGGTTCACTTAGTCAAAATGTAAACACACTTAAGCACCCAGGAGGACTCTTCAGTTCAAAGCCGTGCACAAAAAAGAAAAGGAAATTATCAAACTATCCCAAAATCATCTGCAGACCCAGCTCTCACATGCCGATGGTCGCTGGGCACGTTGTGCGCTCACCTCCTTTTTTTCATATCCTCTTTTTAAACTTAATCCGAGGGTCAGATCTTGATAAAGAGGGGTTACTGTAAAATCCTGAAGTTGATTGGATGCGTGTATTGGTGGGCTGGAGTTTGGAAGGTGCTCTCGTCCACTGGGGAGCACATAAGTCCAGGGATTGGAGTCGGCATGAATAAGTTCCCCGAAAGCTCCTCTGCGAGCACAATGGCTCACAGTGAGGCTTAATTTTTAGAAAACAAGACAAAAAAAAAAACTTGTGCTCATTTTGAGGTGGTCTTTGACCAACAGCAGTGAAAACACAAATGGGAGACGGATTCGCTAATAACACCGACAGTGTTTTTCCCTAGTTTCCCAATTACCAGCAACAACGAAAAGTATCCAAAACCCCATAGATTACTGGAAATCAATCTATTTAGCCCTCTGTTTACAGCCTCCCACAAAAAAGCTCAGTTTTAGCTTCCTGCTAAGGTTGATGCTTCGTCTTTGTCCTGGAGGTGTCCAGGGTCTTCCAGGACAGAACCATCGCCTTTCTGAGGGTGTTGTTTCTCACCCGGAAAAAGTGTTGAGTGACATTTCATCCTTTTTGAATTTTCCTTGCAGCCGTGTCATTACGCCATCTAGCTACCAAAGCGCCGCAGTTCATCTTCCACCAAACCCCCTAATGGAAATGCACATTATTTGCATTTCTTTTTTTGTAAGCTCTCAAACGATCCGCCGTACACAAGGACGGAGGGCAGGCTTCAGATTCAACTCATTCCGCTGGAGGATTATTGCACATTACCACATTGCTGAGTTTGTGTCATCCGGGCTCCTTGTTTGTTTGCCAGTGAGCGACGTGCCTTTGGTTTACACTCAAATTATTTATGAGGGAGGGAAAAAAAAAACTCCAGCTGAATAACTGACTGATGGATGAAATGCAAATGCGCAGCTGATCTTTTGCCAACGTCGACTGATCCGCTATCAGTCGGCCTGTATATGTTTCTGATAGGCTGACGTGAACTCGGACTCCTTTAATAATGCAGCACAACGAAAACACTTTTGCATCTCCCTCGTCTGCTCAGAGCACCGAAACATCCCCCACGTTTTGTTTAACCTGTCTTTGAAAGCGGATTTTCGGGCCGATTAAAAGAATTTACATGCCCATTTAGACAGGATTAGTCACTATCGGGCTTCAGACACTTTTGGGTGTTTTTTGTGTTTGTTTGTTTGTCTTTTGTTCAGAAGGTGACATTTCACTGTGGCGATGGCCCAGCATGTCTGCTGATTTCAGGGATCCAATACACGAGTAATTATTTGAAACAATAACCTCTGGAGACGTCGGGACAATTTTCGAGATGCTTGGAAAAATAACGAGACCTGTGGGACCCGGCGTGACACATAAAAATGCAAACAAGAAAAAAAAGGGGGGGTGGGAGGTATTTCATTCCCCAATTCTGATGCAGGCAGCAGATTCACGCGTCAAGTTATTAGAATTTTACACCGAAGAATTTTCGCTAGAGGAAAACAAAATAAGGACTGCAGGCACATCCTGGATGTTCTCTGTATTATTTAACCCCCGCCATCCTCAAATTATTTTATTCACTCTCTCTGCTTTCAGAGTGCAACTGCAACCAGATGGGCTCCGTCCACGACCGCTGCAACGCCACGGGTTTCTGCCAGTGCAAGGACGGCGCGGCGGGGGCCAAGTGCGACGACTGTCTGCCGGGCTACTACTGGAAGCAGGGCTGTTACCGTGAGTTCACGCCCACTGATCTTTACATGAAGGCGGGTAGGGGGGCGGAGACAAATGCTGTAGCCTTTCGGGACCTTTGTGGGCCCACGGTGTCATTTAGCTTGCGCGTCTGCCGGTTGTTGTCTCCGCCCCGGTGGGAATACATCATGTAGCTCATTAGCGACGTCGGCTGGCTCCGCTAACTGATTACACCATCACTCCTTAACCCCGTTACATAAAATCACCTTCCTCTGCCATCAACTATCCAGTCAGGGGTCTCGCTCTCAAATTGACCCCCCACCCGCCCCGAAGCTATCTGTCAACCTCTGTTTTACAAATATAGAACTTGTATGAAGTATAAAGTTCTTTTGGCGTTAGCGGAAAACAGCTTGTGCTATAAGCATATACAGTACACACAGATTAGTAATTTATAAAAGGTTCGGTGTTTATATATATGCATGTATTTATATTATATCCCCTTTTAATATTCTTAGGCAGTTCATCTTGTGCTATGCAAGCATATACAGTACACACAGACATATATATATATATATATATATATATATATATATATATATATATATATATATATATATATATATATATATATATATATATATATATATATATATATATATATAAACACTTTTTTTTAATGGTGGGTTCAATTATAGCTCAGAACTCCGCTATTTTATCGAAATTAAACAGTCACATGGGAGTCTGAGATACAGTTTTTAAATGTGGAATACCTTGATTCAAGTTCCACATCGAGGGTTTCACAAATCTGAAGTCACGTTCAGATGGCAGGATCCACTGATCCAACTTGCCGCTGTTGCACTACAAAAATCAGCCAGTAGCGGCAGCACTGGGCTTCACGGGCCACCAGCGCAGGAGTTGATCCGGCCCAGCGGCCCCACCCACCCCACTTTTTTTCCAGCCAACAACTGGAATGTCGGATGGAAATGGGTCGCGCCATTATTGTGCCCGTTGTCGTCCCGTTAATAAATAACGGGGCGCCGCACATGCGCAGCATCGCGATTGTCTCACCGTCCCTGAGAAAGTGCCGGCTCAGGGAAAAGAATGAAATAAAAGAGACGGGAGGAGTGGGCTGCGGGAAGGCAGGTGTTACCTGTTGGTGTCCCTGAGGAAAGACTGAAGAATTTATCTTGCCTCTCTCCTCCCGCCTGCTTCCCCTTCTACTTTGTTCTCTCTGCCCTAAATTCTCCTCCCCCCCTCTCCCCCCTCTTCGCCTCCTACTCCCCCTTTTTCCCCTCCTGTTCCTCTCTTGCCCTTCCTCGCCGCCGCCTCCATCCTCCGACTGCCTGTCGCTCTCTCTCCCCCTCCACCTCCCGTCTTCTCCTCTCCTCCCTCGCAGTCAACGTGTGCGACGAGGAGATGCTCCTGTGCCAGAACGGCGGGACGTGCTACCAGAACCAGAAGTGCGTGTGCCCTCCGGAGTTCAAGGGGGTGCTGTGCCAACACTCGCGCTGCGAGGCGGGCAAGGAGTGCAGCGCCGCCTCGTCCCCGCGCCTCCACGCGGCCGCCCTGCTGCTCTGCGCCCTGCTGGCCCACGCGCTGCCCACGTTAACTCCCCACTGAGCCACGAGATAAATCACACGCACACACCCCCTTGCCCCGCCAGTCCCCACCCTCAGCACCTCCCACCCGCTTCCCCGCCGCCCCCCCCTTCTTCAGGCCAAGGAGTTTGCGCGCTGACGTGTGCGTGTGCGCACGCGCGAGGGCGAGCCGAGCGCGGCGGACCCTGTGACGCGCGCACGCCGAGAAAGGAGTCGCACGCACTAACACTGGAACACCGACTGGCGGCCAGTCTCCTTCGAGGAAAGGAAATCAAAAAAAAGAAAACACATGCACACACACACACACACACACACACACAGACACGCACACACAGGCGCGCGCACGTGTACTCGCACAGACACAACACCACACACCTGACAAGACTGTTACGATAAGGAGTGTGTGCTCAGGTGTGCAAAGAACAGAGGGAACACAAAAGGGGGCGCGACCTCAGCGGAAGGACGAGGACAGATGGGGGGTGGGGGGGAAAAAAAAAAAAGAAGAGCAGAGAATCATGCCAACCACTGTTCCCTTTATTCCTGAGCTGGAGCAACGTGCATCAAAACCAAAAAGCAGAAAAAGAAACACTGAAATCACCACTGTTTCACGACTAAAAGGGAATGGCTGTTTCAACTCTCGCTACGTGGACAGTTTCTTCTTCTATTGTTTTCCTTTTTTTTCCTATTGTTGGTTTTCTTTACTTTTCTCGTTTGTTCTCTTTGTTTCCTGGCCTTTGGTGGACCGGCGGCCGGGTGGGGTTTTTTGCGCTAAGGCTCAGAGGGAGGCTTTTGGCGGGCGGGAGGGCGGAGGCGCAACTTTTGTTCTCGCTGCTGCGGCCTACAGTAGTTCCAGGTTTCATTTTTAATCCCGAAAGATGAGACTTGATTTGACACTTCTTCTATTTCTGCTGCATTTTCATTTTGAACGACAAAAAAAAAAAAAGAATAAGTAATTATATCTTCGGTCAGTGTATCTAATGTGCCCACTAACAGTTGCTGAGATTATACATATTATATTATGGGGGGAAGAGGGGCGTTACAAATTATTTAAAAAAAAATTATAATTATAACAAATGAAATAGTCACTATTATGGTTGTTATAGGAATGAGTAATGTTGCCACACTTAGCAAGATTTAACCTTCACACAGTATTCAGGAAGCAGAGTTTAACAGAATTTAACATATGAAAAATGTAAAAGAGAGAAAAGATTTCAACCACGTATCAACATTATATGACATTATTTGAATATTTTTTGTAGAAATTATTTTTGTTTGAAGTTACAATGAATAAATAAAAAAAAATTTACATTTACAACTAGTCCAAGTGAGCCGTTTTTTTTTTCGCACGGGGGTGTAAAATGTTATTTGTTGCTGTCTTTTTTTTTTTCTATTTAGTTAGTTAGTTAGCTAGCTCGTCATTTATTGTCCATAATGTGGAAATTTGTCTTATTCATATAAATCAAATTTAATTTATTTTTATCATGCAGACACTCTGGGGTTTATCCTGCAGGTTGAGGAGAAACAGTCAGTGAAGTCCTGACTGACACTGGAATCATTCATCTCATCCTCAGCTCATCTCTGACATGTTCAGTCGCTGCTTCCGAGGCCGATTTCATTCCTCAGTCGAGGGAGAGGAACTTTTCACGATCTGCCGAGGGACGCCCGGCTGCTGAGTCTGCACAGGTGCTCACGTCTGATCAACCCACGAGCGCTCGGCCTCGATTCAGGCAGCGGCAGCGTTGTTAGCCGTTCCCCGTGTAGGGCTTCATCCCCTCTGATACCCGAACAGTGTCAAGAGCCGAGAGCGGCGCGGGAACACTTTGTGAATGCAGAGCGCCGGGATGATGATGCAATCAAAGAGGTTTGCCCGCGCGTCATGTCGCTGGTGAGCTGGCAGCAGCCAGGGGAGCTTGTTTTGCACAGCAGCGCAGAATGCACGCATGTATTAATTACCAAACATAGGTCGGTGCCCTCGATTACAACTCAGATCAGTTTGGCTCACTGTCAGCGGCTGCACTTCCGTTACCCCTAGAATTGCGCAAAACCTAAATATCGCAATAAAAAACTGGTATTGGAAACACCTAAACTTCATTCAAAAAAAACTCTCAAGTATCGCCTTTAAGGTTTTGACGCTCTCATGAGGTGTTTTTTTTTTTAGACATATTGATATTGAGGTATATTGCAAAAGTGTAATGGAAACATTTTTTTCGCATTTACGCATCATCGGATGTTACATACGGGGATCACATGACCAGTTCACTTCAAGTGAAAATGGCGCGTTATGTTTGGACGGAGGAGGAGACAGAATATTTTTCACAAGTAATCAAAGAGAAAACACAACAACCATTCTTGAAGGCAAACAAACGTAAACAAACAGACGCAAACGGAATTCTCATAAATCTTGCGGGACGATATTTTACCAGAACTACAGTTTATGCACTTCACATCATTCAATGGAAACACCTGCGAATGGCAATTGTACTTTGTCGAAATTTTAGAAATATCGCTTTTATTTTGCGAAAAAAAACTGTCATGGAAACGCAGCTAGTGATGCAGCTGCAGCGGCGTGAGCTGGAATTGCTGTGAGACCCCATAGCCGCCACACCCCAGCCCCACCCACAAAGTCAACCTCCTTGCTTAATGTAAAATGGGGAGATTTGCAAACATCAGTCTTCAGCAATGCTCAGTGAAAACAACAGGTTGACTGTGTTCACATTACACACACAACTTTCATTTCAATATTTTCATGTAACACTGAGTTACATGACTCAAAAAACCTCAAACGTGGATTCATTTAATTCGCTCATCAGTCAGATCACGACTCTCTACACATCATGTCCACTCAGGACATGGCTAATCTTAAAAGCGGTAAATCCTGCTGCCAGAACTAAGTAACGTCTCTCAGAAACGCACAGCGGTAGCCACGGAAATCCCAGTCTGACAGTATCTTCAAACCCGGAAGCCTGTGGGGCCAGATCGGATCATAGCAGGAACTCTACCAACCCCGACCTCCTATGAGCAAAATAAGATATTTGGAAAAAGTCACTTCTTGTGCCAGAAAAGGAATGATTGCTTTTTCTGAAGCAAAATTATGCCTTTGCTCAATAATAAATGATTATTGAGGTCAACCAGAGGCAGTGTTGTACTTTTCCACTGCAGGTTTTGAAAGAACGCCAGAAATAGAAAGAATAGCTGAGTCGAATCCCTCTAACAAACAAAAAGCTCCATTTATTTTACCCCAGATTGGCTGAATACTGAAGGAAAAACGTCAGTGTTTTCTTCTAGTGGATGTCTTTTTCTTTATTTCTCTCAACTGGGAGCAAATAAGGGTCAGGAACGCTTTAAAAAGTGACTGCCACTGATTTCCAGGAATACATTTTTGACTCCTGATGCAAAAAAGTGAGGAAATGGTCAGATTTAATTAGTATAATCTAAACTGTGGGACATCACAGAATTTATTTATTCATTATACATCGCTGCCTCCTCAGGTTGAAGTCAGCACCTCCAGCTGAATATTCATCCCACCCGGGACTAAAAATGGGCCCCAATGATGAGAGTTTTAAAATTAGACTGTCGCTCCACTAACTAACACTTGGGATTTTGTTGGCCGACAGATGAGAAAGAGGAGAAACGGCGACTGGATTCTTGTGAATGCGGCTCTGACTTTGGTGGAAATTGTCTCTGTTTGTCTTGTCACTGTTTTCCCAGCTGCACCGCCGCCTTCTGCCAGGATTAGCTCGGCCGGTGGCTTTCGCACGGAGCCAAGTCTCTGAGGCTTGCAGGTCTTGATTGCCCTCAAAAAATTGTCTTTTTTCTTTTTTGATGAGACGCATGCCGGCTAACAGCTGCCCACCTCGTGTCCGAGCGTTTTTTTTTTTTTTTTTCTCCCTCCCAGTCGTGCATTTTTGTATTTCTCCGCAATCTCTGCTACATGGCCTGATTTTCCATGCGGGGTCATGTGTTGCTCTGAGGCTTCGCTGGAGCTCATCCAGCATTTCATCATCTTTCATGAGCGCCTAACCAGTCTGTACAGCACCAAGAACACACACACACACATACACAACACAGAGCTGTACAGCGGGTCTAATTCCTCAGGAGGATTTGACAGAACTCGCTATTTGGGGAGGGTGGCGCGTACACGATCTGGCTCTGAACCCGTGTCGGCTTTACAGCAAAGAAGAAGAAGAACAACCCCCCCGCACTGCGAGTGCGCCGACAGCCCCGCACGGCCTGTAAAATCCGCTAATGAGCTAATGATGGAAATACGATACAAATGGGGTGGGACCCGCCGCGCTTCCTGCCGGCGTCAGCAGATTTTCAAAATGAAGCGCACACCGATGGAAAACAAAGGCGGTTTCATTCGAGGGAATGTGGGCAAGAACAGGGATGAGCTTGTAGCAGGTTGACGGTTCGAGGGGGATTTTCATTAATGGCGAGAGGTGGACCTGAATCAGCAGGGATGGAGCCAAAGAAAGAATAGCAAAGAAAAGGGCAAAGTTCTGCCAATATGACGAAGGCCTTTTAAAACTTCAATAACACGTTTCCTCCTGCAAACACACACACGCACACACACACACACACACACACACACACGGAGGCAATCGGAAGTTTCTGTCAAACCAAGTCAACGTCACACAAGTGTCTTTGCTGCATCGCTGCATTTAGCACCCGTTACTGCGTGTAAATCTCTCGCACGTCTTGCAAAAACAACAAGCAGCGCACGTCGACGACACACAGCGACACGCAGCGTCAACGCAATATGTTCCCGCGCAAAAGAATTAACATCAAAAAAGTTTGTGCCCTCCGGGCATCGCGGCCGTTTGAGTCCGTTCGGCGCCACGGAGGTACATTAAGCGACAGTATGTCTGAATCAAACTGGCTGCAAAGTCCACCTGCTAGCACCATGTGGCCAAGCAGCAGTGTACCTGTGAAAACGCTGAATAACGCCGCTTTAATGTGCATGAATTACTGATCCTCCACTCGCGCCAGCGCCGGGTACGTGGACAGCAACAGTTGGCGCATAAAACAAGGTTCGCCGTCAACCCGTGCAGACGGCCGCAGAAGCCGCAAGGAAAAAAAAAAAAAGGAAAAAGAAAAACTAGACAAGCGTCAGGCGCTTTTAATTGGCAATAATGCCGGCGTTGAAGGAGAACTCACGAAGCAAAGTTTCAACTTGCAGCCGGCGCAGCTCGCTCCCTCCCTGCTAGCTAGAAGTTGGTCAAGTTCCCGTCACTGAGCGCGAGGAGGCGCCTTCCGCGGGGCGTCTCGCCCGAGGCTGAGCTGAAGAAATCTGTAAAGACACCCAGAGGCGTTTCCACACATCAAAGACATGCAGGGGCGCGAGCCCCCCCGCGCTTCTCCCCTGAAGAGCAGGTGGAAATTCATGGGAAAATGTTGGGGGTGCGGAGAGAGAGCCGGATTCCTTCTCAAGAATACAAATGTTAGGCAAAATAAGGTCAGAGGTAGATGATTTGCTGTGGATCATTTACATTATTTTTGCTACATGCCATGTTATGTTAAAAACACGATGGATTTATTGCAGTTTTCAATAAATCAGAGGGGACCGAGCTGTAACCAAGCACCCACACGCACTCAGTTAAGACTAAATAGAACACAAGAAAGGAACAAATAAGCTAATTGCTTACGGTGTGCGGCCGCACACGACTTAAATCACTTCTAACGCCACAGCATTTTCTCAAGACTTTATTCTAGTAAGTAAAACCTCTTGAATCGTCAGCCAAAACAGTGCCCGAGCTGTTTTCATTGCACATTATGCTCACACGCATATACGAGTAGCGCTTAATAAGCAAAGAGAGCGACAAACAACTAAAAGAGCTTCAGGGGAAACACAAATCTGTTGTACAAGAGCGACCAAAAAAAAAGCCCAACAGCTGTTACAACCTAATTTTATTGATGTAAAAGCAGTAAATTTAAATTGAAATCTTCCAACCTTAGAGTTTATGCTGACCTCTCAGTGGGAGGGCGCTAAAACATTCTGCTCGTCAAAACCTGAGAGGGTTTTTTTTGCTGTTGTTCGGTGTGTTATGCGTCTTTTATTTCAGTACCATGGACAGCGCTGTGCCGCACTTTGCTTCTTTTTTTTTTGCAGTGAAGTGCATGAAGAGCGGCGCTTACAGTAAATAATAGCCACATCACAAACCATTAAACTAGAAAAATAAAGACCTGCCATACTGTACAATAGCTTGGCCTCGCCGACGGAGCAGCTGTTTGCATCCGTCACCGTCTCTGACAGGCGCAGGTTCACGCCAGCTGGACGGCGCCGCTGTTCCCCGTTATTGCCGGGTTTTGCGCAGAAACGGAGCCGCGGGTCCGTTGGGGATGAAAGCGAAAGTGGATTCCTGCGGCCGCTCCTCGCCGAAGCTTTGTGCTGGACCGTTTTGTTTCACATGAAGCTTGTTGTCTTCATTATGTACACTCACTGACGAGATGGCAGAATGAAGCCCGGTCCATTATCTATTCATGGATTTTTGTGCTTTTAAAAAGCTTTTTGCAGACTTTCCGCGTTCACCGTTCTCTCCTGTGGCCTCGCCAGGGTCGACATCAAGGGGACAGTTGGGAGTTTTTCGCCAAGATGAGTCGGGAGTTTTTCTTTTCTCTCTTTTGCTCACCCCGAATAAAAACTTGTAATAAAAACGTCTTGGACTTCAGATGATTACGCCTGTGTCTTTTTCCCCGACATATCTGAGACAAGCGTCGCTGTACAATATGTAACCCTGAAAACTCCTGTGCTTAGGGCGACAAAAGAATCTTTGAAATCACTGTCAAACCGCTAAGCTGCGAGGCCCAGCGCACCACTGAGGCCGACATCAGAGCGGCGAGGGCTGTGAAACGCAGACCGTCTGCGATGTCTCCTCTTGAAGGAAAAATCCCCACCCAGTTTCTGGAAGTCACTTCTTCCTTTTTGTATTGAGATATGACAGCACACATGGACAAGTGAACGCTCTTCGGGGTCCTTAGCAAGCAGCACTGTGTGAAACAGCTATTGAAAAACTGAGTTGTAAACTTTTATAGGCTCATTACGAAGAATTGTGGATTTTTAGTGGTTTCAAACTACAGGCCTGTTGGTCTAAAAGTGTAGTTTTGCACCTGGAGGAGAACATATCATGGAAGGGAGGTAGTAACTGCAGTAACCAGATAGATAGATAGATAGATAGATAGATAGATAGATAGATAGATAGATTTTACTTATAAAGTAATATTGTAGAAGAGTTGTATATTTGCAAGAAAAAAAAACTTCCTTTCATAAGTTAAATCACAACTCAATGTACTGTATGAGTCAATGCAGTGCAAATACTTATAAAGCCATAAAAAAAAATTGACAAGTAAATTCATTGCCTCAGCAACTTCCATCATTTACATCAATCACAAGCACATCCTAAAACAATAAACATGACTTTTCTTTCTTGCTTTTTCTTCCACGTCCATTATACCAATAGCACAAACATTCATCAAGTGAATCCTAAGCCAATAACTTCGAAGAATGTTGAGCATTGCAGCGACTCGGACTTCACCTCAACTTTTCAAACTTTGCGAGTCACACAAACACAATTGCGTCAACAAACGCTTGACAGCGGCTAATGCTAATGACTCCCACCACAGAGGCCCGCGGAGGCAGACTCACCGTGTTTGACGTCGAACTCCGTCCGTCTCGCTTTCGTCACGTCACGATACGTCCGCAAAGGCTGAAAGCGTTTGTTTTTCAATTTACAGCAGAGTTGTAAAATCCAGGACGGAGTGTAAACAACCACGCGCTTCAAAACCGTCGAAACAGCGCATCGCCTGGAAGTGAAACGGCATCAAGGATGCAATACAGCCAGTCGCCACAGCGGCGGAAGGACACTGACAGCAAGAACAGTCCGGAGTGGCGCTGTTTCACTCCTTTGAAGGAACGTCAACAGCGTGAAACAGGTGAGATAAGTGGAACGGCCAGCCGCAAAAAGTCATAATTTAATTATTCAAAATGAAGAAATCCAACACATAAAGTATATATTGTGTCTTTTTTTGGATTTTAAATCCGATTATTATGTTCTTTGAGTATGAAAAAATATGCCTTCTTTATTCAGAATTGTCCCTGGCAAAGTTGTTGTTTTTTTAAACACATTCTAGAATCATTGTAATCCAAATACTGTTGGTTGTTACTGGGGCAAATTTGTGTAAAAATAAATACTAAAAACAAAAAAATGATCTGATTTAGGAAAAACAACTTCACATTCTTTAAAAAGACATTTACGAGCAAGCACCCCTCCTTTTCGTGAACAATTCGCAAATACACAGGAACAAACGGGAGCTCAGGTAAACACGAGCGCCGGTGATTTAATTCCGGCGGCAGGAGGGAAGAGACAAGCTCACGTCTCTGATTTCAGCCTGCCTGACAGGAATGATTAAGTATGACATCTGAGCGAGAAACACCACTCGGCGATATGAAGGTCAGGAGAAACTGGAGCAAGAAATAGTCTCAGTAAAAGAAGGGGGCGAAAAAAAACAGACACAAAGGGAGACTTGGCAGCTGTGTGATCCAAGGGAAGGAAGCTGGGCTCATCAACAAAGGACGACTGACATTTAGGAAATGTATGATTCCGAAGTGGAAAAATAGATAAATAAATAAAACATCGTCTTACGCCGCTGCAGCAGTTGTTTGGCGTACCTGAAGACTTGGGCTTAGTCGCCGAAAGCTGTAAAGTTCTGTCCAAAAATACTTTCAATTTTTGCGCATGAGTGTTTTTACACTCAAAATGATCGAACACCATAAGTGTGGAAAAATAAGCTACCATTATATATAATATAATAGTGGCAACGCAGCACAGGAGTCAGCACACAGCGCGACTTGTTGCCCGGGCCGTGATGCAGCCTCACCCATCGCATTTTTTATGGAATAAACAGGCGGAAAGCAAACAGTTTCCACACTTTGCCTGCGAAGCAAGTGCCAAGCGGTGAATAAACCAGTGACAAACATTATACAGCATAATGTGGAGGGCGCAGCTGAATCTCGACATTCGGAAAAACGCTGCCGTGCGCCTGTCAGGACGGCGTTCCCGCCTCTTTTACGCTCCCCCTCTCTCCCTTTCCAGAAGCACCCCCCCCCACACACACACACCACACCGCCAGCCGCCATCCGGCTCCTGCAGCTTCTTCATGCCTGGCGGAGCACCGTGTCAGCCACTGTCACGCGTCAAATGCTCAGGTGAAGCCTTCAGATATATATTTACCGCAAAGCGATGGAATAAGAAAGCGACCCCCCCGGAAAAAAAAAAAAATAGGGAAACAATGGTTGATTCGCTTTCTTCCCCAAAGGTTGTCAAGTTTTCAAACTCCCCTTTGTGCAACACCCGCAACTTGCCAATCAAAAATTGACTTTGGATGCCATCTCGTAAAGGGCCCTGAGAAGCTGCGCCTGACATCTGATCCATGAGCAGGAAACTAAGAGGGAAATAACAAGAGGCTGAAGCCCCACTCGATACTGATGGCTGTTTGTTTGTTTGTGTGTTTGTGGCATTGTTTCATCTCAAAAGCACATCAGTAGCTGGTGCTTCAGAATTTTACCCATTCTCAGATCTTTGTTCTTCATCCCAGACAAGTGAATAAAATAACACATGATGAATAAAACATCTAAATATCTCAAGACAACTGTCTATTTAGCCCAGTGTTTAAAGCTTCCTCTTGAAACCGATGCTCTGTTGGTGGCGCTTCCACATATTTTGGCAGCAAGGGTGTGCTGTCACTTACACGGGGCAGGTGTCAGCGCCCCGTGTGATGTCACAAAGGGCTGATGTGAAAAACTTCACTCTTTCCTAAAAAGTGGAGGAAGCAAAACAAATAGATGGTGAACTTTTCCCGAGTGCTGTCGTGGCGCCAAATGCTAAACACGAGGAAACAAACAATAAGAAGTCAGAGAGAGATCAGGTTTGATGTTTTGATGAGCAAATTATTCAACATTTCTATTTAGTGACAAAAAATGATTCATGATTCATCAAATTGAAGGTTAAAGTGGACTTTGGATGCTGGCATGACACTAAAATTCAAAATCTGTCCAATTCCAAGCATCACGAGAAGGAGGTGCTGTAGACGCCTCTTTTTTCAGTGCTCTTGTATGGACCTCAAGGCAACCAGGATCTGCCTTTAAACCAAAAGAGTTCTGATTGGATAATGCGGCCATTAAATAAGAAACAAGGGTTTGTCTTGGATGAATGTGTACATTTTTGCACTGCTTTATCCGACCCTTTCCCACCCCACATTTGAGTTGTAAATGCGCACGCACCATAATGATGTAATGTACACTTTGAAGCTTTGGCGAGCCCCTCGCTGACATCACTTTGGTGCCAGCTCCCTATTTCCATAGCCACAGTGGCCGTTACATCGCCGCTAATGAGTAAAGACGGCGCTCGTATTTACCGACGCTTTCATATTTAGCTTTCACGAGGTCACGTCATCATTATAATCCTCCGCCACTGCGGCTGAGGATGTGCAGTGGCTGTCGGGGGAGCGAGCAGCGGGTATCTCTCAGATTTCTTCTTCTTCTTTCTTTTTTTGATTGATTCAAAAACTTTTTGATGCCGCTAAAGAGATGCCTTGAGGAGATCCGCCATAAGCCTCTTTTAGATGTGGCGTCTGACTTTAATGAGTTCTGCCAAAAGCACTTTAACGCGAGCAAGACACAGAGACGGAGTCAATAAGGTCAAATTGA
The DNA here is from genome assembly GCA_009823395.1 of Thamnaconus septentrionalis. Lineage (NCBI taxonomy): Eukaryota > Metazoa > Chordata > Actinopteri > Tetraodontiformes > Monacanthidae > Thamnaconus > Thamnaconus septentrionalis. Next base: position 10,328,256 of record CM020518.1, read on the forward strand.
AAGAGAGCCCGAGAGTCCAGGCTGCTCAAAATCTCCCGGCGGACCGCGGGAACAGAAACGCACACCCATCGCCGCGCGGTGCCAATCTAGACTTTATACCCAGCTCACCGGGAAGCACAGTTTGAAGAAAAAAGTAACATATTCATTTCTGCTCGACCGTAGTCGATGTGGCAGCGCTCACAAAGTCACCTCTGCGGAGAAGGACGTGGAGGTTGAAGGGAGGTGATGGAGGGGGGAGGGGAGGTTGGACCTGGCGGAAGGTGCGAGCGGAAGCCCGGGATGACAGTATCTCTGCTGTAACGCGCGTGTCGTGTCAGCGGGCAGCCGCTGGGATGCCTAAGTGTGCCATCTGTGACCGGGTCTGCCATGCCATCATCCCCTGTACCGCTGCCACCGATGATGAAAACATGCCGGAGCTCATGACACCGCGGCTGCCACCGGCAGAGAGCACGCGGAGAGGAGTCGGCGTGCGGCAGGACACTCGTTTATCTTTAGAGGACCCGCCGAGAGCTCCAGAAAAGCACACCGTGCACGGCCAGTGATTCATTCATGGCGAAACTGCGTTTATTGATCATCAGAAAACACCGTATTTAGCCCTCTGTTTACAGCCTCCCATAGCAAAAAGACACCCCAGTTTTAGCTTCCACTTGGCCCTTCCAGGTGCTTTTGCAAGGAGACAAAACAAAGATTGTGAAACACAGGCAGAGGTATGAGAGTCTCTTCATGACATCACAATGGGATGGTCTCCAGATGAGAAAAGTGGCGCCAGCAACACAAGGACACAAATGATGGGCTTTCATCATGTCAGTGGAGTTCACAGATGACTGGAGGCAGATTATTATTGGAAATCATTACAGCACAACAAGGGACATTAAATATATTTGATTAAAGCCGGTACAAAGAATGGAAATAATGACGTTAGTGCCTAGGAATGAGTTTCAACACAACAGGGCTAGCAGCACATCCTTTTTTTCCTTTTTTTACTCAGAAGTCAAAGTCAGACAAGCCAGTCTGACTTAGTCGTGATGACATTATCATCGAGCGACTCGTGCAAATCGCTTTAAGACGGCAGACAAGTGTATTTCCCCAAAAAGTGAAGGCTCGTTTCCGTCCAGGCTGCAGGTGAGATGCATCCGTTAATCTTGTAGCGGGATTATTTGCAGACGCCCCATGCGTGTCCTCTCTGTACCTCGACGCAATTTCGTACTATTATTGATGGAGACATTTCTGAGAGGCCAGCCGGGTTCCACTCTGATTTAATAAAAGTGCATTATTCCTCGTGGCCTCGGGAAATACGTCCGACCTGAAGACCGCAGGCGAGCCGAGTCTGCCCTGCAAGTCGTTTGCGTTTTCAAAAACACTATTTCTTTTCAAATTATTTAAACCTTTTTAGACAGGGCCGAAACTGCAGTCTATTACGCAATCTTTGACCTGCCTCGCGATGACGTAGTAAATCTGAAAAGTTCATTTCTTCGATCACGCCGTCTTCGCACCTCATTTGTCGCCGTTTTCTGTTTTAGTTTGTTTTGTATTTTTGTCGCTTCTCCGGACAACGATATTGATGAGGCAGCGCTCGGGAAGGTTCCCCTGAGGACGGCGACTTGAACCCCTGCCAGATGATATTAGATCTGCAATGCAGTCTGCAAAATGCAAAAGACAGAAGCGAGCAGGGGAGAAAACTGTCACCCGTATTCTTATTAATCAGCGGATGAAAAAGATATTTTTATCGGCAAGGGAAAATCAAAATCGGAACGGGGAAAGATTTGAAGGCTCTTCAATGTTTGCATATCTTTTTTTTACCTGAAAGTTTTTCTGTAACTGTAAAAACCTTTTGGACAAAAGAGGAAACGCCAAGTGACCCGAGAATGAAGTGCAGTGAACTAAAAAGAGCACGACGACCTCGACAGAGAACCTGCACAGACAACATATCGCACCTTTAAGATGGATAAAATCTGATTTGGAAGAAAAAAAACACAATCCTTCTGGTTTCCCGCAACAGACTCCCAACAGTGAAAGAGAAAAAAAAATAAATAAATAAAAGCTGGGATTGAAATTTGTCTCCAATTACTTGTGGAAACATTAAGCGCTGGCCTGCTGTGGGTCAAATATCTCGCTCAGGAGCCACCAGCCAGCGTGCCGTGGGACGTGTAGGATTTAATGAGAGCCGCGTAAACGTTGAAAACGGGCAAATATTCATGACGCTGTCAGAAAGCTGGAGGAAACCACAAAAGCGTGCAGACTAAGCTCCCCGCGGCGCTCAAACGGATCACTGCCGTCCATCACGGCGCACTTGATGACACACTCCATCAGCCAAAGACGAGGCAGGGCTTCGCAGGAATAGCTCGCTGTTTTCGGCAGGACTCTAAAAAAAAAAAAAAGGCGAAAACCACGCCGCCGTGCAGCCACGCACGCACACACGTGCGCTGCTCGCTGTCGCGTTCACGGCCATCATTCTCGGCGAAAAGTACAAACAGCTCCTTGAGAGAACGAGCAACAGCAGGTCCCCACTCCCCTGGAGCTGGATGGATATCTGACCATGAACTTCCTCAGGGGGAGGCCGCGTGTGTGAAGGTGCCCAGTATCCAATCATGGCGCTGGCAGATCAAATTGGATTTTTCTGGTTTTTACAGGATTTTCTTGAAAGACAACATTCAGCGTGCAGCGCTCACAAATCTGGACCGTGTGGGAGAACGGCCAGATGGCAGTAAGATGGAAGTTTGGGGGAGAAGAAAAAAAAAACACAGCACTGAGATGTTGGAAGCATGTAAATGATTCTCGGTTTGATGTGCAAAGCAAAGATAACGTGAAAGTGGGGATGCTTTAGTTGTGCAGGTGACAGCTGGCCAGTTGTTGTGCGATGAGGGTTAAGATAGGCCTGACGAGGACGTAGCAGGAGATGCATCATGTGGAGCAGAGGTTGGGGGTTTACTGATCTTACAGGTGGAGGCACAGGGTTGAGCAATGCCAGGATTCAAGACAAAGGATGCTTCGACATTTGGACAGGCAACGGAAAGCCAGACAGGAGCAAGCTAACAAATTAGGGAAAGGGGAGTAGATAGCGGCAACGTCAAATGAAAATTAAGAGAGCAAATGTTGCTTCTGTTCTATAGTCTGCCAAATTTAAATGCATATGTTCCTCTTCTTTTTTTTAACAATGACCTTTCCGAAAAGACAAAAACCAAACAAAAAAGAAAGATAATAAATGTCGGCTCAGCGTTAGCGCAAGTTATGCGAGAGTAAAAACTTCGGAATCCACATTAAGACGGAGCAGAAGTACAAACAGGTGACAACACACAAGGACATTAAGGAGGATCACCAGATATTCATTCAGACTGCGAGGATTACGACGATGACAGAGTCCCAGGAACACCATCGGCTCCTGGCAGCGATCCTGATCCCTAATCTCCGCCTGGTTCAAGGGAGGTTTAGTCGAGCTGGGCTGTTTAGGCAGCGGGCGACGTGTAGAGCGAAGAAATTCACGAACAGAGGTTAAAACAACACGCTGCGCATTCAGAGAATAAATGAAAAATGTCTGCGCGAGTGCCAAGCGCGCTCGTGTTGGTCTTTCAGCGACGCATAAAAAATCTGATTAAATTCACTCCCACCAAAGAGCATTTGTACTGAATTTCAAGGTGCCATACTTTACATTGTCTGCTCCACTGGAGACCATTGGAGCTGCGTTGCATGGTTAATTATCTTCAGAAAACAGCATATTTAGCCTTCTGTTAACGGCATCCAGCAAAAAAGACTTGAAACCAAGACCAAGACTATGGGGCCCCTACCCTTTTCAAACATCATCCAGTTGATGGAAAAGCGAAATATACCACATGGATACGTGAAACTTTCCATCAGGCACGTTGATCAAAATATCTCAACTGTGATCTATCTGTATTGCAGTCTGGACGGGCCACCCATCTCCCCGTCGAAAGCGTGTGTGCGTGCATGCACACATTTCTATTTATCAAAGGATTTAATTTTTGCAGCCTGAAGGTAGCACTTCCATAAATACGACCTCTGTGACCTGATAGAAAATTGATAGGAGACAGCTGAAGTGAAACCAAAAGGATGAGTCTTGATGAATTGACAATGAATTGAAGGAATATAAAATCAGCTGATATAACCATTGGCTACCACGGCTTCTTTATGGCACCGGTCTCCATACTTTGCCTTTGAAATAGTTTAATTCCAACTCAAGCGACCTACCTATAAATGTACAGGGTGATGGTTCCATCAATCAACAGCACATCCAACCTTCACATCCTGACCAGGGTTTTAGTGAGAATAGCAAAAGGTAGATCTCTTTTTCTGGCCCTGTTAGCACTTTATTTCTGTCCCGCCGTGATAGCACTCACAGAGGCATCAATAGAAACCAGCGGGGAGAATTCTGAAGGAATAAAGGCAGCGCAAAATCGAAAAGTGGCAGCTTGAACTATAATTGGAGGTGTGTGTTTGACTGGAACTTGAAAAAGGAGCGACAGGAGGAAAAGGGAAGAAGGCAAAGCAGGTTTCTTTTTCTTCCCAAAGTAAGACACTTTGAGTTATATTTATTTCAATGCACAAAGTCTTAGTGGTGGTTGAAAACTTCTCATGCAACTGGTGAATATTTGAGAATATTTGAAAATTATTGAGAATTGAGAATTGGTTCATGTTTTTCCAGATTTTACAATTTTCTTTCACTTTTTGCGAGTGTGACCAACATCAGGTTACAGTTTTAAAAAAACTATTTTCGCAAAACATATATGCATAAATATATACATACATACACATACAAACACACATTTATCATAGGATTTAATGTTGTTTCAATTGTTTTTCTCTCAGTGTCAAAAGAATAAAACTGCTGAAAGTTGGGGGCTGCACAATAAATAAACAGCAGACAAAGCCAACCAGCTGTCCTCATGATATAAAGATGAATTTAGAGATTTGCAGCTTAGATGTCAAATAATTCAGGTCCCCCAAAGATTTTGGCAGCAAATTGAAGAATGTTGAGTGACTTTAACGGATCAGTACAGCATAAATTGTTTCATATCAACCCAAAAGCGTGTCACAGTGGTAATTTTGGACCTCATCAGCGACTTTGTCCTTGAACCAACCCCGTTAAAACTTGTATGTGCCCTGAACCACTCCAGCTCAGTGTATACTGCCCCATGTGGTGAGACTATGGAAACATATTTCCAAAAAGACCTGAGGAAACAGTGAAGATGTCTTTTAAATAAAGGACTTTATTTCTATTTATAAAAGGAATGGTTGTCTTTCTCAGTTGCTGTCGGTCAGTTTTGAAAATTGCTTAAAGTCACGACATTGACTGTGTTCCCCATCATGAGTCACATAAACAATGCTGCTTTTTAGTTATTTTTGCTATAACGCTGTAGGTTATTGAGACCGGGGGAAAAAATAACAATGAAGAAAAAAAAGAAATTTAACATAAAACTGTGTTATTTGTGGCATTTTATTTTTACATCCAGGAGCCAAAAAAAGAAGTATGAGTTCAGCAGTTTCAAGAGGCTTCTTGCAAACCGTTTATACATAGTACAAATGGATGATTGACAGGCTTTACATGCACTAGTGTGTATCGATTGAGGCAACAGCAGCAGTAAAACGTAAAAATGCCACACGCTAAACTTGATTTTTATCAAAGGTTTCTTCAGTCATTACAGCGGGAGCCACTGCCATCTAGTGGTATAAAAGTGTAGCACTGATTACACAAACATGCAGAGAAAAATGTTTCCAATATTTGGTTTGATTCACGGAACTGTTCAATACACATGGTATTGGTTTTCGATTAGATTAAAGTAATCATACTGTGGGGGGGAAACAACAACACTGTTTTAATGGCAATAATATTCATCTCTAGCCTGAACTGAACTCCACAGAGAAACCCAGTCCTTAACTTCTTCTGCACGCTCTAAGCTAAAACTCAGACTTGTGGAAAATCAGCCCTGTGTGACATCACAATTGGCGCTGCTGCCCTGTGAGATCTCTGAGGTCCTACGGCTGCCTCAACGTGTGGAAGGGCCAACAAGTTTCCACTTATGCAGGAAGCTAAGAGGCACTTTCATGATAAATATCCTCACAACATTAGCGTATTTGAGTGGAGAACAGTCCAATTTGAACATTTCCAGTTCTCAAAAGTGAACACACTCCACGCTGCTGCCAAATGCCAATATCCTGAGATTACATTTCTGCCAAAGAAACCTGGCAGGAATACGCTTTGCCTGTCAGTGAAATCTGAGAAAAAGAAAAAGAAAAAAAAGAAAATCCAATTTATAAAGAGCGCTAAGGCTTTGTTGTAATGAATGTCTTCTAAATCATATTTGGAAATGTTTAAATCCTGGACTCCAGAACAGGGGATTAGAGAGGAATAAAAACTAACAACTTCATTAAATTAGACTCTCAGCTTTCACTTGATATATTTTCTTTTCATCCAAATCGCCGGCTCAACAAATTTGCCGATTTGTGCTGAGCTCGTGTGAGAAAACAAATATTAACTGGGCAAATACGTCTCATTTCATCCCGTCTCATCCTAAGCGTTAACGACAAGGGCCATGTCAAATCAAAGTATGATTCCGGAAAGTTAAAACAAGTGCAGTGCTCAAGAGTAAATTTGACCAAAGAAGTTGCAAACTTCTCCTGAGTGTTTATCACAGCTGCCTATTAAGTAAATTATGGCGCAAACAACAAAGTCCACAGTGGGGGAGTGAGAGAAGGGGGGGGGACTGCCAAAGACAGCAGCTTGTTAATCAAACCAGGGCTGCTTTTTGATTAGCAGATTAATTTGCTCCCCTGGGAGCGAAGTACAACTACTGCGAACATCATTAGTTTGGTCCCTGCGATGTGAGAGGATACGGCTGATCGCTCTCCCCCTTTTCCTCCAAGTGAAGAAATCCCCATGGCAGCCAACCTCTCACTGCTCTCTGATTTCCTGACAGTGTTTGCGAGGCACAGCGAAAGACACAAGTCTCTTCAAAACAGGGTTTAAGTTTTAGACCGTCCTTGACAACAAAATAAATAAAATAAGCTGGGTTGTGTAACTGCAGCTGACAGATACAAATATTTCCATTTAGATCTATTATTTTCAGTCAACATTAGCTCACCATTTATCAATAAATGATTACATTTTATAGTTTGCGATGATTTTACATAAAATAAACTACAGTCGCTGACTGACTTACAAACTTTTACTGCCATAGGATTTATCGAATGGATTTCATGCCTGTAATTTGTGAAGGGGGATCATTTCAAAAGGCCCATATTACACCCAGCAAACAAAATTGAAGTTATGGTTGCAATCAGGATTTTCTCAGAAACTGCTGCAATGAGTGTCAAGTGTGTGATCAGTCCAACATCAAGACACGAGACAGAATTTTGTACATAAACACAGTTTTTTTTTTTTTTACTCAGCCCGATATAGGATACACATGAGAAAATAAAAAGAAAAAAAATCAAATTCTAAGAGAACTACTTCCCTTTGTGGAGCTAATGATATGACAGTTTAGTATCAGCTTCAGATCCCCACTCTACAGCTGTCAGCATGAGCCGCTGTGGCCAGTGAGGAATAAAGCGTAATCACATGCTACGACCGACCTGAGGCTTTTTTTTTTTTGTTGCTTTTTTTTATTTTATTTTTTTTTTTTTTTTATTTAAAAGACAATGCAAAACAAAATGAAAACTTGATTCCCTCGGCAGTCACTCTATGTTTTTTTTTTCTCTGTAAATGGCATGGAATGTCATCTTGGAATTGCAGGTAGTAAGAAAAAAAAAAAAAAAAAAAGAACATTTTCTGCACACCCAGAAAAACCAAATAAGAAACTGGACAACGTCTGAATCCCAGAATAATGTTCCCAGGCTGCTACTGTGTGTGTGTGTGAGGCATTAACAAAAAAAAAATAACCAAAAGAAAAAAAATAAACACCACCTTCATCCAAAATGTAACAAAGATAAAAAAAAACAACAACCGAGACCTGCTGCTGTGAACCAATGGTCCTCAAAACTGCGGATATGAAAGGGAGAAAACACCACCTCGATGCTCGAAAGGTACAGAGGGTACGTTACATTTGACACTGCTCAGCTTCAGGTCAGCTTCAGAGTCCAATGTGTGGGAACTGACAGTCACAGATACAAAGCAAAGACTGATGAGGATAAAAAGGAGTCTTTAACATTTAACTAGTGTTAGTCTTTTTTTTCTTTTTAAACCGCTCTTGTAAATTACACAAAGTGCAAATTTTTCATTATATTACATCATAACCAATTTTTTTTTCCTTAAGAAATTGTTCTATTATATAACAATGAAAAACAATCAAACCCTAACCTTTAACCGACCCCCTCCTTACCTGCTAACCACCAGAATATTTTTCTTACAAAAAAAAAAAAGGAAACCACTGAAAACATGCTGCAAGGACACCCACCGATTGGTTTTCAAACTTGACTAACGCCTCCGCCCAGGCTCCTTGAATCTCTTTAAGTACACCACTTACTGTCAGCGTGCGTTTATCATTAAAATATATATTAATCTATCATTAAATAGTATACCTCTTGCACAGTCTTGCATGCACTGAAAAGCATTGTAGGCAAGCTGTACAAGGAGAGGTGGACGGACTTGCTCAGGCTGTAGGCTCCGGGACAGGTCCAGGCACTCTATCGCCACCTGTAAACGTTTTTTTTTTTTTTTTTTGTTTTTTCGTTGTCGTCTTTTTTTCTTTTCTTTTTTGCCCTTTACTCCTCGCAACCACGTCAGTCCAAAAAAAGATGGTTCTCCAGTGTGTTTCAGTTGAGTGAGAATTTGCTCCTGTGAGAGTGTGGTGCGTCTGTGTGAGTGCGTATTTGTGTCCGTGTCTGTGTACAGTCCTAAATTCAGTTTCACAAAAAGAACTGTGGAGATCACTGAAGTTTTGTTCCAAGCTTTCGTTGTCTGTTCCTGGCGGAGGCGGAGGGGGTGGGGAGGAGGAAAAAAAAAAGGAAGAACGTTTAGTCCTGCAACATGGGTACTGGCAGAAATATAATGAATCCAAAAATCCACTGATGTCTTATGACTGAACAATAGTGAAAATGAACTGAGATATCAGAGAAAACCAATGGTAGCCGCGTTTCCATTACTCCTAGAATTGCGCAAAACTTAAATATCGCAATAAAAAAAATGGTAAAGGAAACCCCTAAATTTTGAAAAACCTCTCGAATATCACTGAAAGGTTTTTATTATCTTATGAGGTGGTTTTTCAGACGTATCGGTATAGAGGGCTTTCGCAAAAGTGTCATGACATTACTTTTTTCGCATTCACACGCCACCAGACGTGACGTACGGGGTCACGTGACCAGTTTACTTCAAGTGAAAATGGAACGTTCAGTTTGGCCGGAGGTGAAGACAGAATATTTTTTTACAAGTAATCAAAGACAAAAATCTAACAACCACACTCTTGACAGCAAACAACATCAAAATGCAGATTTATTGCGAAATGTTTTGTACCTCCACCCTCCTCAAAGTGGAGTCGGGATTTTACGAGATCTACGGCTTATGCGCTTCACACCATTCAATGCAAACACCTGCAAATCGCAATTGTACTTTGTCAAAATTTTAGAAATATCGTTTCTATTTTGCGAAAAAAAATGTACTGGAAACGCAGCTGGTCAGCTGACCAGTGTAAACATTTATTTACAGTTGTTGAGGTGAAGATAAACATGCTGCTTGACAGAGGAATGTCCCTGAAAATTCTCTATTTATGAGAGGCTCCATATTTTACCCATTTTCAGGTCAGATCAGAAAAGCAATTATACAAATGTTTTCCATTAAACAAAATACTTTGCTCCGTTTACTGCTGACACTCGGGACGTTTACATGCACAGCTTAATCGAGCTCTGCTCAAAATTCTGTTTAGGCGTCTAATTGCACTTCTGTCCTTGTCCCAGTTCACATGCAACTGAGAAAGTGGAATTATTGACGGGAACGTGTCCTCTTTGTCAACACTAGGGGGCGATATGAGTTGTTTCAGCTTGTTAACACAACCCTGACCTCTTACACGGCATAATGATAAACAACTGGAGCGTGACACAACGTTGGTGTTATGTCCCTGCTGGACTGGTTTCCTCGCCGAACAGCTGCAGATGTGCTGCGCCGTCGTCAGCGGATTCGTCACAAATTCACAAACTTGCACAACACTGCTGCTGGTTTTTAAAGTAGCAGCCCACGCAGTTTACCACAGCAAAAATGCTTCTGTAAGTGAGTCTTATGTACCAGTGACATTTAAAAAAGGAAGTAAAGAAAATATGATATGCACAAATGTGCCTCGAGCGGGACTCCATTTCACTTCAACAAATAATCAGTACAACATCTATCACCTCTGTAAGCCACCGAGACTCACAGCAAGCATGGCTTTCCTCAGCTCTTGGTGTATTAATAAAAATAAAAAATAAAAAAAGCCCACGCTGTGGCCCACTTTTTGTTGCAATATGACAAGTATACATCCAAGAAGATGACTTACCTCGCCTCTGATCTGGTCACTGTATACTCAAACCACAAGATGTTGGGAATGAGGCTTGTGTCCCGCACCAGGAAGTACTCTGAAATTGGCCTATCATTCAAAACAAAAGAAGAGAGACGAAGCACATGATTAGAGCGACTGCATTAGGCCAGTCGTCACCACTTATTCAGGCTAAGGTTGAATCGTTTGTCCCCTGGGACGAGAGAAGGAAGCAGAGAAATGAGAGCACGACTTACCAAGCTGCTATTTTGGGGAATATTGGTGTCAAAACTTCCTGTGTTATGAAGAACCAGACTATGCCGATCGTACTGCCGGCAATGCCACCATAGAAGACCTGACCCCAGGTGTGATACAACAAGTAAACCCTAACAAAAGAAATGACATGGTATTACAAAAACTTTTTTTTGTTCTTTCCCTGGATGCAAGCATGTTCGAGAGCTGACTATTACCTGCTGTATGAGACTGATAAGGCTATGCCCAACAGGACGATGGACAGTATGTGTCTCCATAGCAGGTCCACACATCGAGCATTGTTCGTTTGATGCATTCTGAAAGCAGATTATGAAAAAAGTTACTCTTAAATATACCCCAAAAACACGCATGGATCACATGTATCTAATTAGATCAATTACTGGTCAAAGGCTTGATATAATATTATTGTAGGTGTGGAGTAAGACGCAGCACTAAGCATGACAGGAAAAGTTTAAATAATGTCTTCACTTCGCACCTTTACATTTAGGGCAAAAGGACAAAAACACGAACCTTAAATAAAGGAAAAGAAAGAAGTAAACAACGAAGAACCAGATGAGCTGGGAATGACTGGATGGCATCCCATATTCTGAGGGCACGTTTGTGTGAGCCCCTGCGGGAGAACACCAGAATCTGATTAAACACCACAACACAAGATAAAACTTATGACAGTTAATGAGGCTAGGATTGTAAAAAAAAAAAAAAAAGAAAAAATCTATTGAAGTAATATTTCATATTATACAGTACATTTATTTTCATGTTACTGGATCTGATGTGATACCATTTTACAAATGCACTTTCATTTAACAAGCTCCGCACATTGTGACAACCAAACTGAATGAACAATTTAAAATAATTTATACAAGCTCTGGCTCTAGTCCTTACGTCGAAAAGATTTAGCTGTGTGGGAAACCATGACAACTTTATCATTTGTGACAATAACCTATTTTAAGCCCTGCATTTGCTTTGGTATTCGTGGCACTGTTTGATACTATTTGTTTTACAGCTGACGCGGTGCTCTGCAGGTGAAAAGATGATGCAATGTGATTGATTGATGCCATTAGACACATCATATTTTGATGTTTTTGCAATGCTACCCTGCCCTGCCAACTCCTTGCATAGTCACGTTGCTTTGCTCACCTGCACAAGGGCGCGGCTCTCTGAGAATGTGCTTTAGCACCCAGTTCACCCCTTCATTCAGGATGATCCCCCCGAAGAAGGAAATCTGAAATATATAGTGGGGAAAAAAATAATCAAGATCTGATCCAGTCGACATTACTTTTTAATGAGACAAAAGTCTGTTAACTTCCATTTAGGACGGATTTTATAATGCAGAACCTTTCTAAACTGGATGGGCTGGTCTTACCGTGTGCAGCTCTCGTTTGAACACTATAAGTGTTACAAAGCCCACGAGGATTGCTATGGGTATAAGGCTGATGTAAGCCAGCACTTGTCCCGTCAGATCACCTGCAACACCGTGACAAAGTTCTTACAACAGAGAAGAGCATTAACAAGGAATGTAACCAAACAAACGTGAGACTAGTGACACCCGGATGGGCAAAATATTAACTCATTTCATGGAAATAGTGACGATTTGGGGGGGAAACACTGAAATTATCAAAATTAACCGCCGGGAAAAAAAAAAAAAGTGCTTTTGATGATGAAGTAACCTCAGTGCAACGTGGTATTGTTGGTTTTATTAGTCATTATCAGGCCAGGCAGTTCGCTAATACGTTAGCCAGCCTTGGCTACAATAAGAAATGTGTAACATGTACACATTACCTCGGGGAAATTAATAGCGCAATGCAATTTCTTATTGTTAAATTTGTATGATAATTTAGAGAATGCAAAGTATCGTCGTAAAATTTCGAGAGAACATTGCGAAGTCGAAATTAAAACACCCGGCTAATGTGCTAGCTAGCCTTCATTGTGGACATTGACGCCAACTGCGCATGCGGCGCCATCTCACAATTTGGCAGCCCGGGTTACATTCCCCGCTGCGCTCCGGCTTCTCACAGCGTCTCACAATTTGGCGGTATGACCAACGGCTGTGTCCATTCAGTAGCCCGCAAACACACGCACGTCGACCGTTCGAAGACGGCCGCAGGTTAACAGCGCCTCGACAGTTACGAGAAACAAAATAAGTGTACATACCCTCGGGAAACTCTATGTGTGTCAAAGATATGGACCGCCATCGAGGTGGTGCCGAGCACTGCTCTTCTAACGCCATCTTACCCGGACACAACCGGGTTGCTCCGCCGCCACGCCCCAGACACGTGTCCCACCAATGATGAGCGGGGCTCTGTGATCAAACGGTGACCGGCTGAGGGATAGTGGACCAATCAGAGCTGCTTGCACTGGTGCTGATACGGCGTCCATAGAGAAGAATTATTGAATGAACAAAAACACACAAATCCTGTACTTCGCATTAAAGCAACCAAGTACGTTCATTCAAGGGGGAGAAAAAAAAGAAGACATTCCTCAACAAGTTTAAGCGTAGTGATCAATATACTCTATTGGTTATCTATATTCATTCATTACTTCCATGGAGTTTTGTAATTCCTGGAATAATATTAGTAAATTAGATTAATAATTAAAAAAATTGTGGTGGTCCATATAATGTCACATAAATGAGGCACCCTTTGCCCTTCAATTGTGTTAGTAAAATTAAACAGTTTTTTTTTTTTTTTAAATATATATAATTTCTATCAAAAGATTATACTTGAGCCATGAAAACAAACACTAGAGGTACCACTACGAGACCAAAAGAGTAAAGGAAAATGGTGGTGGAAAAGAGATGCATGAAACTACAAAACAGGACACAAAATCTACATATTAACTGCCAATTTGCTAGTAATTAATGTACATGTATTTCAAGGACATGACAAGGCCAAAATTAAAGTGTTTATTGAAGAATAAGACGTCATACTTTTCATGAATTTATTCTGATAAAAAATAAATAAATCCATCTCGGCCACAGGACAAATTGAGTCTTGCTTCCTAACAAATGGGAACAAATAGGGATGGATTTGGGTGGAATATCAGGCAATTGGGAAAAGGCATGATACATTTTTTTTTAATCACTAAAATCAATTTGCAGTATGCTGACATTGTAATTAAATAAGACAAAATATGTATATATTAAAAAAAAACAAAAAAACTTACATATAGGACACTTGTTTGACAGAAGTTGTGTTTTACATTTTGGCCAGACAAAGTATTTGTCCATAAAATCTATACATCTTTCAGATATTCACTTATAAATGCCCAAATGGAATTTAAGAGACTCTAAAATCCTAAATGCTTCTATCTTTTTGGGGGATTCTCAAACCTGATGAAAAAAAAATCCAAGGATGGGTTTAAATGGTGGGACATCGATCAGTGCACTTCACTGATTCGAGACCATTAACGTGCAAAGGCTTGAAAGAAACACACTTGACCACCTCATTTCAGAGTACAAATGGAGGACCAATGTGCGGACACACAACTAAATGAGCGATTTAAACAGTTGCATTTCCCACATAAAGCACACACAGGTGCATATGAACTTGCAACTCTACAAGTTCAGGTCTACAACAAGAAGATTTAAACAAAACTAAGGGGGAGGGGGAGATTAAAATTTTGGATAAAAAGAATACCATCTCAGATTATATTTTTACTGGGAATGATAGTTTCTCTACACTAAAATATGCATTTTTATAACTTCTGCCATTTGGAACAGTTATATAGAGAAAAAAACTCTCCAGAGTTTTTTTCTTTTTTTTTTTTTTTTTTTTTTTTGGGGGGGGAGGGGGGGTTCTGATAAAGTGCTTAATGGCTTTGTACACAAAATACACATCAATCTCAGTTATTGAACCGTCTGTATTTACATGTATGAGCCATGTTTGACAGAAAAAATAAGTAAGGGTTGACTTTTGGCAAAAGAGGCAGGAGGGGCAACAAACGTTTAAGATTTTAAAGGCCCATGTGTAACGTTCATATTTGTCATCATATGAAGTCAGCAAAATAAACTTTTCATTGTCATTGCCCAGTAATGCGTATGTATATTTACAAAAACAGTGGGGCCACTTACAGGGAGGCGGCTGTAATATACTTTCTCACCAGTAGCTACACACACTGGGCCTGTAAACAACACAAAAACTAATTTGGACAATCGGAAGGATTTTCAGGTGAAAATAAAAACAATAAAAAAAAAAAAAACTGACGGAGGTTTATTCCCCTTTCTTGTGAATGCAGGCCAACGGCAAACATTCTAAGCTGCCGCTGTCAGTAACACAGTCATTTCACATCCTTCGTTTTACAGTTTGCCAACATTAAAGGCGCAGTAGCACTGGCAGTTTGAGTCCCGCTCCATCCCAGTCCTTGGGCAAGACAAACACCAAAATGCCTCGTATGAATGCAAGTAAATAGTCGATGGTGGTCAAGCGAGTAGTTTACCACTGAAAGTATTCACCTGGCGTCAATGTATAATGGTTTCAACGTGGGGGCTTTGGGTGTCTTGAAAAGCGTCATATAAGTCCAAGCCATCATTATTACAAAACAATAAAGAGCTGCATTTGTGATTGCAAAGAAAAAAAAACAGTGCCCAATATCAGTGTGTGTGCTCTTCAGAGTTTACCTAGAGTGACGGAACATGTTAACCTCAGTGCATCTGATTTGCTGATTACTGACCGTCTCCACAAAACCCAGATCCTCACTGCTAACGTTCGTGAAAACATCAAACAAACAAAAAACAGGAACGATAATTAAGGGCTTGATGATTTGAACATGCTAAAGAACCATGGAAACAGGTTTGTTACTTGTATCAGTAGGTTTATGTGTCCTCAAAAGAGCCAAATCAAATGAGACCTGTGAACTAAATGCGGTGAAAAAGAGCTTCACCTTTTGCACCTCAGCTGTATCAGTAACATGGGAGGCTTTACAAGCAAATAATGTTGCCTAACGTCAAAAATGTTACTTTGGGCATTTCCTATTAGCCACCTACATTTATTCTGTATGGGGTGTTTATCTAATATGTGGCATCTCATCCTAGTGGATCGAATCAGATTAAAACAGGTGCAGAGATTACAGAGGAATCAACAACAGTCAATTTGGAGAGAATTCGACAACCATCCTCAATTCATCAGTTGCCAAGCCCATCAGGAATGATCATGCTGTTTTCTTTTTTCTTTTTTTTTGAAACAAGAACGCATCCCCTTAAATATAAAACATACAAATGCGCAGCATCAACAGATCCTCGTGACATGTTTTCCCACTGAATGACGAACACCATGATTTCTCAACACGCTCTGTTGGTCAGATGAACAAACGGGTTCCACCGTGTGGAGTCACAAAGTGGAGGTCTCTATGTGTTCAATGGGCGGAGTTTATAGCACCGCAGCTGCTAACAAGAGGGAGACTGACATGATCCACCGGGTGGTCCTTGAAGAAGTTGAACTACAGGTAATCACCTGTAGTTCAACTTCTTCAAGGAGGGAGAGATTCTCCGATTGTGGATAAACTCAAAACGCTGGTCGTGATTGTGTCACAGCAGAACGGCGACGGAGAGTAAAAGCACGTACAAGCCCGGTGGAACAACGGCGGCCTCAGTTGGGGGCCGAGGAGCCGCCAGTTTCTCTGTGCAAGGCCCCGTTGAGCTCCACCAGGCTGTCGATTCCCAGGTAGCCCAGTAGGATGTCGCTGCGGCGGTGGGACAGTTTCAGAATGTCCTCAGCCAAACACTGGGCGGAGGTGAAGCGGACCTTGTCGTGGTCGAACATATCTTTGAGGTACTGCACGATTTGTTGCTGCGGAGAACGTGGGAGAAACAGAGGCAATTTGAAGGTGAAATGGGTTGGGTTCCAGCTTGACTTTAAACAGACAGTTTACATGTCACACTGAATTTTGAGTCTTGCTGTTGTTCCTCTCTTTGCACTAGGACTATAATTCAGACGTAATACAAATCACATAATGTATTAAACTGTCATGAATAAGTTTTAGTTATTTTGCTGAATTAAATTTTTTTGTACAAAACATTCCAGTAAGATTGCCAACTCATGGGACCACCTGAATGTGACTTCTCAAACACTGTCATATCAATTCAAACCTGATCCTTTCTCTAAAGTTGTTGGACACCCTATGATAATCTCAGAGGACAGAGCTACTTATGATTTAAACTGTAGCTACAGCAGTACAGAGACTGTTGCAGGTGCATGTATGTTTATCAACATACATTAAATTCAAAGCTGATTTAAAAAGGCTGGAATCCTCCTCACCTTGAAGATGGTACAAACTTCGCTGATGTGCCGCCTGGGACCCAAAAACCCAAAAGCTAAAACCGGGCTCACATGTTCTGATATGGCATAGAAATGGGAGATGAAGCCATCGGGAACCTGTGTGGAGAGGCGGATCGAGGTGTCAAGATACGTGGACGCCAGGCAGCGTCTTCAGCATGTGATCGCAGGTCAACTCACCATGAGAAGACGTCTTTTCGCTTTCAAGACAGACCAGCAAGCTGTTGCCAGAGCCTGGCAACAAAATAAAAGCACACCATTCCCTGGTTAGATAGGTGAAACAAATCGAAGAGCTGTGCGATGCGTCAACGTGCAGTTTATTAACCGTCTCTTTAAAGCTGTCGGAGAGCCAGCGGTTCCTCAACACGGCCACCACAGAGGAGGGGGGGCTCTCCAGGTCTTCAAAGGCATCCATCAGGATGAAGTCCAACACAATGTCAAAGAAGTTCATACACACCACCTGCAGGGATCAAAGGGATTGAAGAGATGTTGCTTTACTCGGTGTTTGAGTTTCCATAAAAAAAACCTGAAGCGAATTTTGAACCAACTTTCAAAAGTCTGCACCCACCAGAGGGTTTGGGCACATTTCATGCATGACACACAAAAAACAATCGCTTGATGTTAAGAACCCCTGTGGTACATCATTCATAAAAAAAACAATATAATTGTCTGTGCTTACTGAACTATTTTAAGTAGCAGGAATACACTCAGCAATACTCACCCCACGGCCGTCCAGCTCCATCTGAGTGACTGGCCAGGTTTCTTCTCTCTGAGTATACAGCAACATGTCCTCATAGCTCTCCAGAAAGGCCTTGGGACTCTTATTCAAAGGAATAAATGAAATAGTTAATACACTTCATTATAAAGTTAAAGTGGGACGCGCGTGGGCGAAAGCATTAAAAACGTGTTTTACCTTGTTTGCTTTCACCATTATGCCTGTAATCATTTGCTTCCCCGTCTCCATGAAAAAGGTGCGATGACTTTCATCTAACAAAAGGATCTGAGGGAAGAAACAGCGGGAGGTTGTTGTTGTCAGTGAGTGCTGAGAAGTCACGGCATACTCGATTAAAGCAACACTATGCAGTTCTCCACTTTAAAGTATATAACTTCAAAAACATTTCAATGATCAACAACAGGGAGAATTGACACGAGTGGTGAGGATATGAGGTTTGAAAGAAAACATTTTTAACAAACAAACCTGGAATGCCTGCCTCACACAGTGAAGCTTAGCAAGGTAGTCTTGGTCACCATAACATTCAAGTAATTCAGTCCTGGTTAAAAAAAAGAGAGAGAGAGAGAGAGAGAGAGAGAGAGAGAGAGAGAGAGAGAGAGCGAAACACAGAGAGGTTGTAAAAAAAAGTCGTTTTGAGTGGAGGTTATCAGTAGAACAAAGACACATTGTTGTAGCGCTATCAGTCATTTACATTTATGTTTCCTACTACTTATAATAAAAGTTCACATTCATTTGTCTTGTTATTTACAAGCGCCTTACCTCAAGGACCTGTAGGCCACTTTGTCTTCCCGAACTAGACCCAAGGCTTCTTCGTACAGAGCTGCTGGCTTCAGTGGCGGGTAGACTTCTTCGAATGACATGGCATCAAACAGCTGCACACACAACAACAGACAGATCAGTGTCGGGCTCAAGGTCTGATCCTAAGACTTTAAGGGTCCAGTTCTAGTCAGTGGATCCAGAGTGGATTCAACTACCGGTCAGGATGATCAAACAGCCCATCAAAAGCTGAAGATGAGATGATCGTGACCTGATAAAAACTGTAGATTTGTAATGCAATATGGCTGCCTTCATCAGTTATTACACAATGAAAAGATTTTTTTTTTTTTTTTAATTTTGTGACATTAACTTAAAAAATCTAAAGTTTAATTCAATTTCATACCAGTAAATCATTTTGAAAGTTGCACTACCAGACTGTAAGAGTCTGTTATGAGTCATTTATGAGTAGAAGAGAGGAATCAACCTCTGCAGCTGAGAAGAAGGAATCATCTGAGGTGATGGTCGTTGCGTCGTCATCGCGCCGCCTTCGGACGCTCTCCACTTGAGGCAAGATAAGAGTTCCTTCACTCTCTGTGGAAAACAGCAAGAAAAATGTGATTGTAGGGGTCAAAATATCACAAGTTATGAAACAAATGACCAACCGCTGACAAAGACCTCCACTCGGGACCTTTCTATTTTTTTCCTTTTCTTTTTTGAGCTACTTATGAAAGCCTAATACAACCCGTACCGAAGTCTGCCAACACACTTTCCGTTGGAATGCTGCTGCCAAAATCTTCTTGCAGGTGGTACGCTCTGTGCAGCAGTGACTCCAGCTTCTCTGCAAACATTTTGTTGTGGGCTTCACCCTAAATACCAAGTGAGAGGAAAAACATGAGGCTCTGCGTACTTTGACTTGATGCAAGAACTCAATTACATTCGTTTGCAGTTTTTTTTAAGTACAACTAAATATACTTTATACAGAGATATAATGCACCACATTGAGCAACCACAAAAACACCACAAGTGCAAAAGCTCAGAAACTTTATTACCACAGGAGGATCTCCACAAGCTGCCCCCTCAAGAGCAAGGCTGTTGTTGCTGGACGTTGAGAGGGTCTGATGGCGAATATTCAGCGCCTGTTCCCACTTCTGCAGCGCTTCCTCAAACAGCTCCATCCCTGGTGAAGAATCAGCAACATGCCTCAAACCAGGAACTTGTTTGTGTCGGAGTTGAAAATCATGTTCTGAATCAACTGCTTTGGTAAACACTGGGTTATTAGACATCTTGCACAATCATTAACTGCAAAATACCTACCCATTAAATAGAGATTCTCTACATTTGCATCCTCTATTGTCCCCGACTCTTCCACCACCGGTTCTGCTTCCCAAGGTGTGGGTGGGTTGGCAGACTGGTTCGGGGAACTGGGGACTCGCATCTGTCCAGAAATGAAAAAAACAGAATTGGGATAAGCAACAGAAACTATTAAAGGTAAAACTTGTGACTTAAAAGAATAATTACAAAAATAGATTCAAATTTCAAAACTCACAGATGTAATACTGTGTGAGGAACTTGAGTGTTTGCTGGGAGCAATGGAGGAAATGCCACTCATTGTGTCATTGCTCCTTGTGCTTGGGCTCATCATCTGCCGGCCATTGAACTGACCTGAAAAGAGAGAAATGTTCTCGTCAGAATATTTTTCCAAAGACAATGACAAAATAACAGTCCAACCATCAATCCTCTCAGCATGGGGGGATACCTCTCTTTAATGACGAGGGTCTTCCTGTCCTCAATAATGCCTCAGGTATTCCCACCGTCTTCTGGCTCTCCCTCCTCTTCGTCACTTGTTTGCGTTTTCTTCCACGTCTTTTCAGCTGATGAGCAGTCAAAGCCAGAGCGACGCTGCCCAGCGCCGTGGCAAACAGCACCTTCTTCAAGCTTGGACTTAGCTTTAGCTGTGAAAATATGGACTGCGGGCAGAAAAACGGTGCATATTGAATTTGATTATCCAGCAGTTATGGCTATTGCTATTCACCTTTTACTGACAGGTTCACAGGCATGAGAAAGACACCTGTGACACAGAAAATTAAAAGCCACATTTTTAATAAGCAAAGTGTTTACCTGCCCGAAGGTGGAGTACAGAAACACAGGGATCTCTGCCACTGTCATGGCCAAAGCCTGGATGATAGGCATCCCTTCTGCTTGTCTCAATGACATCTCAGAAATGAAACTGCCCAAGAGCTACGGCTCTCCAAAGCTCAGATCCAGATTGACAGAGCCCTCCTTTCTGCTCCAAGGCCAGCCAGCTCAGGGCTTACTGATGAACCACCACTCGACATCCACTCCTGGACTTGAATCCCACACAGGTCTGCTGTAGCTCGATTACCTTACAGTGGATAAGAAGTAGGTTTAATAATTATATTGTTAAATAATAAAGTCAGTGAGTTCATAAGGAGATATACTTTCTCTTTGTTCCTTTTGCAACAAAAAGGCTTTCGGTTACAAGGTTAATTTTCAGACATGGAATAAACTTGGGGTTTAAGATATTAAACTAGAAGCCGCATTAGCTGATAAACAGCGGAACAACCTGAAATACTTCTTGCTACTTAGCAACCGGCATAACTTGATAGTGTTGGCCAGTCCCTTATCCTACATTAACATGACAAGAGGCTGGTGTCGTGGACTTGGGTTGGTCCTTTTCAAACAACGAATTAATGGGAGAAACAAAGAACAAAGCTTGAGTATATTCAAGTCAGGCTGGTTACTGATAAAGCAGACAGCCAAGAGAGAATTGGCTAAAATGTAACTTGTAAGTGAAAAGGACGCTTGACTCAGGCAGCTTCAAAAATGAATAATTTGTAACATTGCCGGTTAAAAGATACCAAATACGAGGTTTGCCTTTGAGAAATGTCAGAGGAATTTCAACAACGCAAAAACAGCACCAACCGACAGGTGACAGCCTACTTGCAGGACTGCTAATGCTAGCTCGCATGTACAGCTAGCCTCACCTAGCCTCATATGTCACATCACATCACTGCACCGTCCGGTCAAACCGTGGGCGTGAGATTTTAAACTGAAAACGTAGGCTAACCAGCAACACACAACGGCGGCACCGCTAACTACGTCGTCCCCCATAAGGTACATACCCAGGGAGTCCAATGTTACAAAGAAGGGCATTCCGGTGTCACAATTATTGAAAGCCGCAGACTAGCTTTCAGGGTCGACGATTTTTGATATGCAGGGATACTGACATGAATGCTGACCAATGAGAGCACGCGCATAGGAGAGCTGCTTTTATATTGACCAATCAGACGGAAAGTAAGGGACCCAATCGCTTCTACGGTCCAATGGGGTCATAGATCAAAGTGCAAAATCAGTTGCTGGGTTTTGAGTAGTTACGGAAAATGTAACATGTAATATTATATATTAAATTGTTTAGTGTCATACTTTGCATTCCGTTGTTTGCAATTAACGATATGATATGATATGATATGATATGATATGATATGATATGATATGATGATATGATATGATATGATATGACATTACATTATATTGCATAACACCCTTCTCTGTACTATCCACTACCACACCAAAATCTTCTCAACTTTGCATTTTGTCAAACTTAACTTTCCACTTTCCACTTATCAAACTTTTTTTTTTTTTTTTTTTTTTTTTTTTTACACTTTCTTTATTCCTTACATGCACAATCACGTCAGGTTCTGCCACACCAACATTTCAGTGCCATATAGCCACACCAGCAAAAATCTATGAATCTTTGAATCTTGAATCTTTAAAACCGTTTTCCCAGTCATTCGTACTTTAAAACCTACATTTACGAGGGACACCTGAAGGGAACATTACAAAGTTGGCCATGGGTAACACGATTTCCGATATTAGCGCCTTTCTATCAGAATAAAAGTGTAAAGTTAATTGAAGTACCTCTCAAAACATAACATTACTAAATCTTATTACCATTTAGACTATAAATGATCGATATTATTGACGATATTATTGACAGGCTAAATGTTTTTCAGGTGTTACTTGGCTGTTTTGGTGTCACTGGCGTTTTTATCAATGGTTTTATTGTGAAAAAGGACTGACGGTGAGCATTTTTTAGGTCATTTAACACATTTCGGGGGTAATTACGCAGATCCAACGAACCATTGAAGTTTGTTTTGGGAGCATCAGACAATCAAGGAGGGTGTTAGTCGTGTGTGGGCTGATTATGTAAACCTACAAGGAAATGCCACCAGTCACCTGGATTTTCTCACAAGTGTTTTCTGCCTGCGAAAACCGCAAGGCGTGTAAATCTAATGGCGGGGTGGGGTTGACACTCTCAAAACTTTTGCTCCGGGATAATTGAGCGGAAGATGAGATTAGACCTCCCTGGGTTTCAGCAGCGGCTCTCCCCTCAAAGGTTTTGGAATGAGATCCTTCGTAAGGACACGCCGTAGTACTTCTTCGATGGGGTGCAGTCGCTACAATGCTGCGCTTTTATTCCGCCATCGGTCGCATCTCACGACCCGTTTGGTTGCACTTCGTACATTTGATTCTTTTCTCTCCACGCAGGTCGTCTGTTGGCTCTGTCTGCTGAGCTTATGCCTTCCTCTGCTGCTGTTCCTGTGGTTCGGACATGTGATCCGATGGGAAGATCCCTCGCCTGTTGCCCGACCCTCCGGACTTGATGGATACGTGAGGATCCTCCCCGGCAGCAGCGTGGATCAGGTGTGACGCAGAGGCGAGAGCCGTAGCTCGTCTGTGGCCCGAAAAGATCGATTTCCCCCGAAACATATGCTGTTTTGTGTTTTAAAATTGGGCACATTGCTTTTGCATTCTAGTGTTATTGAATACTTTATTAAAGCAGATACTTTGATACTTTATCAAAGCTTTTCTGGTATCGATATATTACATGAGTAGCTCTTTTTCTGATGACTCTTTACTTTCACTTTTTACTTGTTTACTTGTTTTTGGGAAAACGTAAACAAGCAGAAAATGACATTGGTAATTGTCATTAAAAGTGTCACATGTATGTAACAGTGATTGCATTGTTTCATTATTTGAAAATATAATAATCTTTCCTTTTTACCTAAGTAAGAACCTTCACTTTCTTACACTTTCTTACTCTATTGATTTGTAACTTCACCCCTCGGTTTTATTGTTTAAAAAAAAAAACAACAAAAAAAACAATAACTCTGAATTGAAATATTAATATTGAAATCATTGAATACATCTCTTTCTGTGCAACAGTACCTGGACATGCACTGCAACCACTGCGCCTTGGTCTCCAGCTCGGGTCAGATGCTGGGTGCAGGTCTGGAGGAGGAGATAGACAAGACTGAATGCGTGATCCGGATGAACAACGCACCCACAGTGGATTACGAGAAAGACGTGGGGAGCCGCACCAGCGTGCGAGTGGCGTCCCACACCAGTGTTCCCCTGCTGCTGAAAAACGAACATTATTATTTCCAGCAATTGGGAAACACTACGTACGTCTTCTGGGGTCCCGAGAGGAACATGAGGCGGGACGGGAAGGGACGCGTCTTCAATGCTCTACTCAAAACAGCCAGGAAGTATCCAAATGTCCAAATGTTTGCTGTGACCAGAGAGAGGATTCAGTACTGTGACAAAATGTTTCAGCAGGAAACGGGAAAAGATAGGTGCGGTGTCCCGGTCGTTTTTATCATAAAAGATTGTCTGACATTTAAAAAACTTAAAGTTAACTTTTTTTTTTTTTTTAACTGTTTCTGTTTTCTTGTTCAGAATGAAGACGGGGGCCTTTCTGAGTACAGGCTTCTTCACCATGATCCTGGCCATAGACATGTGTGACAGCATCCATGTGTACGGAATGGTTGATGATGGCTACTGCGGGTGAGAAGCCGTTTTATCATTAACGCCGAACCGCGAACGTGTGTTTTTATTGAAAGGCAAAAGTGTTTTACATGCGAAGCTTTACTTCTCCGCCACAGCCGAACCAATTACAGTGCTGTCCCTTACCATTACTACGAGAAGAACCGAATCAGTGAGTGCAAGATGTACAGGGTCCACGAGCACACGCAACGCGGCGGCCACCGCTTCATCACCGAGAAGGCCATCTTTGCCAAATGGGCGACGCAGCACAAGATAGAGTTCAAACACCCTGCCTGGAGCCTCTGAACATGGAGACGTCAACGTGCTGAGAAGCCGCTTAAAGTATTCACCCGCACTTGCTTTTTCCATGTGTCTGTTTAAGACATTGTTGCCTTAAATTTTGTTTGTCGCTTTGTGTGACGTTTTTGTTTTTATACCTGCAGATGTATAGACTACGTTCTCACCTCCTGGCATTCTTAAGTCAGAAGGTGTCGGACTCACTCTTGCCTCGATCCACTAATTTAATGGAAGTTAGCTGGAGCAGCTATATTGAGACAGTGAGGAATGTTTTGTGGTATAAAAATACTGTGTGAGTGGTTTTGGAAAAACGCTCTCTGATGTGAATTTCTGTTGAATGTTTTTGGTGAACAAGCAGGTATAACTGGATGAGATAATCACTTATGACTGACACAGCTTGTTTTCGACATCAATCTGTTGACAAAACCACAGTTCAGACCACACAAACTTTCACTTTGTTTGTGTGTCGAAGATTTGCTGAATCACACCTGATTTCATTCAGACATTTTAGCAGGTGTTAAGTTTCAAGTCGTTTTCTCGCCAATCCAGGAGAAATCGAAACTGGTTTTTCCAGTTAACCCAAAACCTGGTGCCCAGATAACACAATGTCAACGTGGTGACCTGTTGGCTCAAAGATCCTTGCTAGTTTGCCAGGAACAACCAAAGTTGCATAACTTGTCATAATTCTTAGTATTAGCATTAGTATTACAAACTTTTTTTTTAATTTATTTACACAACTATTTTTATTTGTTTCCTTCAAACTAGTGCCAAAAAAATCTAGAAAAGGTTTTTAAAAGGGAGCATCCCTTTATATCTCTTGGTTTACCATATACATCTGTTATATAACACATTTTATGAATTTGGATGCTGTCAAGCCACATCTTCTCACCAAAACCTGTTGAAAACCAAAGCTTATGTTGTGATTTTTTTTTTCATGTGCCTTGACCTGTAGTCATATTTTGCACAGTGAGTCAGTCGATGCTATGTCTGGCCAACAGCCTTATCATGTGCCATTATGTCACTGAAAGTCGCTTGTTATGAGTTGCAACAAGGTGCATTGCAGGAATTGATGTTCATACCTCAGACCAAAACGAATGGAACACACTTGCTCACACAGCTTCAAAAGCTACTTAGTTAACTCATAGGTTGAGCATTGGAAAGCTTCAGTTCATTTGTCCATACTGCTGTCAGTTTCAGTGTTGTGATACTTACTGTAGCAAGCTGTTAAAGTGTATTCAAATCTGTATTTTGTTTGTGCACATGATAGCATGAACAGTGTCCAAATGAGTGCCACTGAATTAAATGCTGCTGTTTAACCATCAGAAATGGCCGTTGATGAGGTTGTAAACGCCATTTGGAATATTCTACTGAAATGCAGAGAAACAATCAGAGTTGCTGACTGGAGAATCATTGCAATGCCTGTGTTTCTTAGTGTTTAAAGTCCACATTCAAGTCTACAAGGGTTATTTTTCAATTGTGGGCTTTCATGATGGTTACGGGAGTTTGTAATATTGAATGTGATGTTTATAACCACTTACAGCTATTATGGTGAACAAGTACAGCCCATAGCTTTGTGACATGACTGGAGATTTAAGATGAAGTTTTCTCTAATTTTAAGGATCCCATCAGGTCTCCTCCAAGGATGCAATATCACAGCAGTATTCCCCCCACTGTATAATTCACTAAGACAAAAACGTGTTATATTATCCTGTGCCTGTAAATGTTGCCACTAGTTTACAGTTGAAAAAAAAAAAAAGTTCTGCTTTTTCAGCATTATTCTGATCATTCCAAGGCTGTAAAATGAGTTGTATTTCTCAGCAAACCACTGTATCACGGTATTTCACTGTACATTTTCCAGAAGGATTATTTAAAATACATGACATGCTGTTAACTATGACGAATAAAAACCTCACTGTGTGGCTGCTCAGAACTGATATAACATAAATGAAAATAAATCTGATCTTACAACTGTCAAACTTGAGTCCCTCTCGCATATTTGGTGGAACTGACCCAGTGCCGACAGCACAATCAGAGGAAGGAGAAAGTGCATTTAAAATACAAAGATCAATCCAGGGACAGCACAGTTCGAGTTTAGTACAATTTAGCGCCCCCTAGTGATGGGGACTGTAAAGTTACGCTTATTTCACCACAGCTTTATTGTCATCACAATGCAACTTCAACCTTATCGACTTTAATTAAATAAACTGTTTTTTGTTTTATGTTGTTGTTGTTTTTTATTAAGAGCAAATTCTGTAACCGACTGTTCTCTACATCGCCATCTTACACCCGCCACACAAAAATTCCCGTTTAACGGCATCGGAGAGGATGTGGAAGCAGGGGGTAGTGACGTCACAAGTGGTGCAGGGAGGTTGTCATGAGGGAGACAGCAGCAGCAGCAGCAGCGCCGCAAAGGCCGAGAAACGGTAAACAGGATGAGCGCGCCATCGTGTCACTCGGTGTCCGCGTGATCCACCGGCGGGATATCAGGTCCTGAACAGTCCGGGTGAAGGTATGTCAGCACGCGGACGGCGGTCATATAAGGAGGGGAATAAATATTTGTGTGTCTATTATTGTTATGATAGACGTACGTCTTCGCAATCACAGTTTTATTGATGTACACGCGCGCGACGCTGGACATATATGATATGATAAGATTTGAAGCTCGCTCGCGAAGAAGCGACACTGCGTAGCATGTCGTGACAATTTGGAGTGGGATTGTCCGTTCTATTTTTATTTATTTATTTATTTATTTCAATATGGCCGAACCACTGTGGAGGCAGATGATTTCCATATTAAGTTCGGTTCACGTTGTTATGCGCTACCGACGCGCTGTATCTCACTTCGTGTCACTGTCAGTTGCCTCTATAAAGTCACCTCTAAATTGTAGTTATTATCCCCGGCGCCTAATCGCACTTTCCTTTCGAGCCGTGTTCATTTATTTATTTATTTATTTATTTATTTATTTTTGTATTTACCACAAACCCTACTCTGTTGTCAATGCCAAACAACGTGTGAAACTACGGAGGGGCGATCATCTATAAAAAATAATAGAAGTTTTGGGTAGTTTTGACTTCACGTTGTTCTCTCTTTCTGTTCTGTCTCTGTCTCTGTCAGGTATGATGACAGACTGCCACAGGTACCGTGTGTTGCAGCCTGCTCAGAAAGCATGGGCCTTAAGATCAGCGGAAAGGTGAGACTGGGTGCGGCACACTTGGCCTCTTGCCCATCAGGCACCCGCATTCCTTATAGATATACAGTATCTCGCAAAAGAGAGTACACCCTCACATTTCTGCAATGTCTTCTACTTATCTTGAGGACGACAGCCATGCAACCAATTTGAGGCAGTGTGCGGCGCGTGGCCTGAGCACTCACACACTGACCTTTCAACCCTTCAAGATCTGCATCAATGCCTGCTGCACTCATACGTCTATTTTTGAAAGTCGGTGTCTAAATGTGACGCTGGGCACGTGCACTCAACGTCTTTGGCGAGGCCTCCTCTAAGGGGAAACCTTATCCTGTTGAATCGCTGAATGCTCTTGGCCACTGTGCGCCGTGCAGCTCAGTTTCAGGGCGTTGGCATTGTTCTTATAGCCTCGGCCATCTTTCATGCAGAGCAACAAATCTTTTTTTCTGATCCTCAGTGAGTTCTTTGCCATGTTGAACTTGCAGTGACCAGTATGAGGGTTAGGTTTAGCGTGAGAGTGATAGCACGAAATTAAACACATTAGCTGCAAATATTTGCAGAAATGTGAGGGGTGTACTAACATTTTGTGAGGTACGGTAGATTAGCCCGTCCTTTAAAAGCTCATCTAAACTATGCTGAAATTCCGTCAGTGAGATATGAACATGCTGTTCATGAAGATGATGGAAAAATAGTCAAATAAATACAGATAATATTATCGGCTGTCTGAATGCAACTAATCTGATCTACAAAAAAATAAATAATAATGACGTGCTGTAGAAGTAAAATACACATCACCCTCATCTTGTTTGGCACTGCAGGGCCCCAGGAGCCACAAGTTGGTGATATTGGCGGCCGCCTTCGTCCTCATGACGCTCCTCATCCTGTTCGGCTCTAACAATGTGGTTGAAGAGCCCTACGCTCCGTTCCACGTGGCTACGAGTTACGGCCTGAGGACCACTAACCTGAAGAATTGGGGCGGGAGAGACGGCTACCTGCCAGTCACTGGAAACAAGGTGCGTGCAGCATTGTGAAATACTTTGCAATGACTTCTTTCACAGCAGAGAGTCAGCAGTGTCAAAGTGCATCTAAAACTCTTTTGTGACCCGTTCTTCCCAGAATATGAGCCTTCATTGCCGCACCTGTGCACTGGTGACGAGCTCCAGCCACGTCCTGGGCACGGGAGCCGGGGCGGAGATCGATCGCGCCCAGTGCGTGATTCGCATGAACGACGCTCCCACCATGGGTTACGAGGCCGACGTGGGGAACCACACCTCCCTCAGGGTGGTGGCCCACTCCAGCGTGTTCAGGGTGGTGCGAAGGCTCAACGAGCTCCTCCAGCACGTGGACAACAACTCGGCCATCATCTTCTGGGGGCCCTCGAACAAAATCGGGAAGGAGGGCAAGGGCACGCTGTACCGGCTGATCCAGAAGGTCAGCGCCATGTACAGCAACCTGTCGTGCTTCACCGTCACGGCCAACAAGATGCGGAGGTTCGACAACCTCTTTCAGAGCGAGACGGGCCGAGACAGGTGAGCTGCGAGCAAAGCCGAGGCCCCAAATCGAGTGAGTTACACATATTTGATTTTGTCTCTAACTTCAATTTCCCTCAGACAAAAATCCCACTCGTGGCTAAGCACCGGCTGGTTCACAATGGTTATAGCCATTGAAATATGCGACAACATTAAAGTCTATGGGATGGTTCCACCCGACCACTGCGGGTGAGTGTAAAACGTTCGAGAACTGATCAGAACTTCTCTCCCGCGAGTGGGGAGTGCTCTTGTATCACCGAGCCACAACGCTTCTCCTTCCAGGAAGAAGACGGGATCCAAGAAGATGCCCTACCACTACTACAAGCCCAGGGGATCCGATGAATGTCTCACGTACATACAGAACGAGAGCAGTCGAAGAGGCAACCACCACCGCTTCATCACGGAGAAGCAGGTGTTTGCGCGGTGGGCCAAGCGGTACAACATCACCTTCACTCATCCCATGTGGTGACCCGGGCGTCTGTGAGAAACACAGCGACGCTTCCCAGCAGAGTGAATGGCAGAGCGTGACTTCAGGCTGGACTCTCCTGCAGCGTCACCTAGCATGGGCCTTTCAATAGCCACCGAATGACTGATTATTTCTTCAAGGAGCTGATACTGGAAACCTTTGGAGAGAAAAAAAGTTCTGACACTAGACCAAATGAATATTTAAGTCTTGGAATGTTTTCAGTTGGAAAAGGAGGAAATCTCTCAGATTTTATTTAACACACAACTAATTTCAAATTTGTAAATATGAAAAAGTACGATATTTACATGTTTATTATATTTTTTTGTATCATGTATCGACTTGTGTTTCGTACGTTTACACAGTTGGGTTACATCAGCAAGCATTTATAGTGGCCTTTACAATACAAACTAGCTTTCCATTGTACAGAGATTACAGTTGCTGCACTCAAATTAGATGTCAGCGTGTGCTGCTCTGCAGTGTTGTGGCTGGGTGCCACTTTGAGATTTCACAACTGCAATCTCTCACATTTCCCATATATTTTTTCTGATCCACCTTTCCATATGGATTTTAGTTTTGAAGCAAACAGCCAAACGTTACGACCGACCACGCAGTCTTCATACTGACAGTATTACATGGGTAATATTGGCAAAATTGTAAAACAGAATCTGAGCAAGGATTCAATGCCAGCTTACTTTACATGGTGCAACTTGAGCAAACAGTGAATAGGTCATTTCTCGCACTTCATTGTACTCACAGAGTTGTAGTTCTTCATTTGTGTCGTTATGCTGCACTTTGGTGATATTGTCGTAAAACTGAGGCTGAACAAAAAGCGTCGCCTCTGACCTTTGACCTCTTTACCTCGGTGGGCAGATCAAAAGAATGGTTGTCATCAGTTTACATAAAATGGTTGTGTTATTAATGTGTTTATTGACTGTATACTATTGAAAAAATGTAATTGCACTTTTTTTATTGCAGGAACGTAAAGTGGGGAAAAATGCAGTTTTCTAAGCAGACATTGATGATTATTTTCAGAGGTCATATCATTTCAGACATGTAGACGATTTGTTGTTAGGAGTCTGTCGTGTTCTCTTTTGATCCATCAATATTGAATGAAATATTAGCTTCGTTGACTGTTATGCTACTATACCAAGATGAAATTGCCTGCTTAATGTGTGTGACATATTAGCCTGAAATGGTACCATTATGGATTTTTAATGAAAATGCCAATAAGGTGGAATTAACATCTGAATCATAAGCTAGACACAGAAGGAAAGGGGTCGGCAGGGACTTCTACCGATCATGCAGACTTTTTGAACATTTCTTTGTTAGGATTGCACATTTTAAAACTCTCCGCTGTAATTAATGTTCCAAAACAGCGCCCAGGAATAATAATTTAGATATCAAGGTATTTTCAAAGAGCCTAAGGCTTAGACAAACAGTAAGACAACGGTAACAAGTCAGGTGCATGCAGCATGCATGGCGACTGGAAAATGATTGCACCCACAAGTAATCCAATATTTCTGAAAGCCTCTATCGACTTGCTAGAAAATCAAATTTTGTGCTCCTGAAAGTAGGTGGATGGTTCACTCCCTTTTGCTGCAGGTTGGCGTTTTGACCCGAGGCTGACTGCCATGTTTACTGAAGATGTTCGACTCAATAACTGCAGTATTTCTATGTCAGTGTCTCAACGGTTTTCATATCAAAGTCTGCACTATTTATCCATATTAAAAGCTAAAAAAAAAAAAAAAAAAGCATTGTTCAAGTGTGTGGGTGTGTTAATATGTTTATTCAAGCAGGTACAATTTGCAATGTAGATGACAGCGACACAGAGGAATTAAAGATGTGCCAGGCATCCATTTCAGTTCAGGAAAGCAAGCACGCCATGGCAAACGCACCTTTGTTTCCCATTTCAATGATTGGAAACATGGGCAAAGGCAGCTGAGATCTTCGGCCTGAGTCCCGACATGGATACTAAGATGGCCTCCTGTTGAAACAGGCAGAGAAACTATGTAACATACGCTTTGTTTACGAGGATCAGTTGATCAGTCACACGATGCAAAGTGATTGACCGAGACGCCTTATAACGCACTCACCTCTGTTCGGATGGTCCTGCTGCCCTGACTTGGGCACGTGTTGAGGTAAAAGTCAAATAAAACACTGGGGTCCGTCACGTCCAGGTTTTGGTCGGTGTCTACACTGGCTTCCAAACCCTGAAGACCTCCAAAAACTACCAGAAGATGCCTGAAACGTGCAAAAGTTTTTAGAAACTTTTGAACTTTTTTATTTTCCCACAATTTCTATCAGCTTTATGGCAAGTGATGAGATAACCCGACACATTTGTATTTTGCAGCCCATAAGAAGATGGTTGGAATCACTTCGTTGAATCAAAATCAGTTGGGAAAAAAATAATAAAGACTTTTATGTTGTATGTGACCCATCCTCATATTTAATTCTAAGAGTGGAACTCCCCAGAGAACCAACAATGTGAAACTGCAATATTGAACACCAGAGGGAGTAAGTTGCAATACACCTGAATGCAGTCATTCACATCTGTCTTTACCTGGCCCACCAGACTAGACAGTCGGTATTTGGCACCACCTAGTGGAACCATCTGACTTTTATTTTTAGTGCGTCGATGCAAAATACTTTTCATAAATAAATAAATAAATACATACATACATACATACATACATACATACATACATACATACATACATACATACATACATAAATAAATAAATAAGACATATAGTTAATTTTAATAAAGTGATGTCTCACAGCCCCTTTTCTATTTTTACTGGCTCTGAACCTACTTGAATGGTGACAGCGTCATCTCGTCTATGCTGCTGCCCCTCTCCGAGGTGCCGACGGTCGTGTCATACCCTTCACCGTACGGACTCTCGCTGAAGACAGCACCTGGAGTAACAGTGAAGCAGCAGGTAAAATGGTAAATGGACTGCACTCATATTGAGCTTCACGGCATCTGCCGCTAAGCGGACAAAGAAATCTGACTGCAAGACGTGCGCTGCTAGTGTCAGCGGCGTACTGAGGGAGGACGCCAGGCGGACGCTGTATCCCCAGTAGAGACCTCCCTCTGTCCGTGGAACATGTGGAGCCACCACCACTCCCTTAAACACTTTATTCTCTGAGGATGAGAGAAACGCTCAATTACATGGCATGCAGCTTTTTGAACGCATTAGTCCTTTTCATCGGAAAGGTTAACCAACGCATTAAAGCGCTAAAATTCACCCTGTTTCTGCGTCGTGTTGAGTTGAACTGTGACTCGAAGCCCAGACTGCAGCTGCTTATCAATCCGGACTTCCTGTTGGAACAGGAAAAAAAAAAGTTCACTGACCAATTCTATCAATGGCTTAAAAAAATCTGTGCGAGAGATTGTTGCTTAATTTCTGAATTAACATCCCATTTTCCATCTGCCTTTTTATGTGTCCATCTCCTGCCTTTGTACATCCTCACCTTTCTCATTCCGCAGTTTACTAGCGAGCCCTTCCCTTGTTTTGAGGGCCTGTCCAGGACGATTCCCTCCCGGTATTCTGATTCATCATCTATCCTCATATGGTGAGGACTGTCCAAGGGGTTAAGCAATCCTGTGTGTGGGAAGAAAAGAGCTATCATTTATATTTATAGCTAATTCGAGTGATTAGGATGGAACAGCATCTCTTTTTGACAACACCATGATGAAATACATGCAGGAATGACACGCAAGTTAGCATTTTTAGGTGTTTTTCATGGCATGGCAGTTTACTGGTGTTTGTACAACCATTACCTGCATACTGTAGATCATGATGCTTGGGGAAAAACCACTTGCGCAGATACCTGGCGAAAGCAGGAGCAAAGGTCAGCGCAATCTGATTTTGAAAAGATCTGTGATATCGTTTGCTTATAGCATGTCTACTCACTGGGGACATTCTAGGTACTGCAGTATTCTGGCAAGTTGAATACAAGCATTTCCCTTTTTCCCAACGCCTTTAAATTCACCTTCAGTGCTCCTGCGGATCAAAAGAAAGCAGTTATGCCTTCTCTACCTTTTAACCTTCTGGCTGATGTTCACCAAGGGGTTGATGGGTTCCACCTACTTGACCTGCTCTCCTTCTTCATCAAACACGACAATCTCGTCGACACCAAACACGACGCAGGCGCGGGCGATCTGTCCGGCCAGGTAGGTCCGCAGCTCAGGGGACTGAGCATTATCCAGGACGGACCCCGGCAGGGCCACACTGACGGTGTACGGGCGACCTGAGAGAGAAGAAAAAACATCACATCTGCCTCTTCACAGGGGCACGGGCAGATGAGCAAACAGCAGCACATGACAACACAGTGGCCTTACCGTTTTTGGTCTGCTGCTCTTCAAGCTTTTCTCTTTCTGCAGCCTCTTGTTGTCTCTGCTTTTCCAGCTGTTTGATCAGCTTTGCTTCCTTTCTCTGCCTCGTGGCCTCCTTTACTGTAATCAAGAAAGAAGGGGGGGGATCATTCAGTATATACGCAATAAATGATGTAAGTGCATGTATATGTGGCGACATGTTTGTTAACGTACAAAGTCTGGACCATACTGTATCATTTGACAACACAGGGATTCAAATCATGGATCAAGTTTGAAGGGTTAGATTGTGAAATATCATTCAGCCTCTCCGGCTTGAAAATGGTATTCAAGTAGCCTGACTTAAAATGTAAACATGTCTCATTTGAAATCACAGTTAACGAGGCGTTTCTCAGATAAAACCACAAATCTGTAATAAATATGAGAGCAAAATCAAAACGACACACGGTAGATAATTATAACTGGCACACAACAAAGTGCCATCTCTGCACGTGTAATTACTCAGGTGTCACGGACAAACGAGTGTTTAATTAAAAATAATAATAATAATATAATAATGATGTTAAGATGCGCTCCTGCAACTGCAGCGTTAGCATTAGCTAGCAGCCTACTCACTCTCTGCTTTCCTTTTTCTCCAGTCCACCCTCTCCTCGGGCTGCAAAATACAAAAGAGACACATTCCAAACATTATTGGTGGTGAGGAAGAGTTGGCCATGGATTTCAACGTGTCGCTAAACAAGAAAAATACCTGAGAGGATAACATTTTTGGTCTTTTCACAGCGCTGTCAGACATGTCTTCCACACGTGAAATTTATTTACTTCCGGGTACATCGGCCATTCGCCTTGTGTCAAGAATCATTGCGCCATCTACTGGTCTGGAGATCTCTGTCCAGTATATATATATATACTGTTCCAACATGCACTGAAACGCCTCAAATAATAATGATTAGTTATTTTGTTGGCTTGTACCTCGTCTCTTTTAGAAATCAGAGCTAGCAAACTGAAGATGATGTGATAGGCTCCAACCGTGACCAGGATGTCTTAGAGTGGATCCAGCTCACGTTCCATGACCCGGCCCTGATGAGAGAAACGTCATACAAAAAAACAGACATGGCGACAAAGTTCATTTTTAGATTGAAAAACTATTTGAGGTTTGTTGCAGTGAAGGATCGACGGGAAGACTGCAGGCTGGTCATTAGCAGCAGTAACATGTCCGTTGCCAAAAGTGCTTGTTGTTGTTGTTGTGAGTGGTCGTCTGCACTTCACTTTAGAATTTTATGTAGATTTGTAGACCGTGTTGCGCTACAATCCAGTCCACAGGGTGGTGGTAATGCGCTCAACAGTTGTTTCGCAACCGCTATTAAACAGAAGGAGACGAAGAAGAAGACAAACGTGGGAGAGAAGGATGCGATTATCGAGAATAGAACGAAACTTGAACCCTGGAACACAACGATGCCTTTGTTTAGTATTTTTGGGAATTTTATTCGGAATACAGTCGCAACGGCAGCCGAGGAAACATTTAGAGTTCCTCGGGAAGTCGTTGGCGAAGATGAAATTCAGCGTTTGTATCAAGTGTCTTGGAACCCAAAAGTTAAGTTGCACCGGTTAGGTAAGTCACGTTTTTATTTGTATTAATGATTGTTTTCTTTGCTCACCGTCTGGAGTGTATTGTAAACGTTGTGAGTGGGGTTGGCACATTTGAAGTGAATGAAAACAAGGGACGCCCTGTAGGGGTGCTTTCAAGCTATGCGGTCGGGGCACTAGAGTTGCAAACCCGTCCCTTAAAATACAGAATTGTGTGGTATCCTACACTTGACGTAGAAATAAAGGAGTAGCCAGAGAAAATGGTATTTTGCCTTATTTCCATTTCCAAATTCTTCTCCATTCACATTTCTTGGAGCGCCCAAATAAACCGAGTACTCCTGCAGCCCGACTTGTCCCTGACTTGTGAAGTGTCATAAGTGTTGTCACTCTCTGAGACGTAAATAGACGCAAATTTCTATTGAAAATTAAAATAAATAATAATAAAAAAAAAAATGGTGATGTGTATCTGTAACTTTAATCCGATAACTGGTTTGACAATGACGCATAGGATTATTTGTGACTGAAAAAAGTGGTCAAATGAGAATAAGGTAGGAACAAAGTGACGTGGCATCGCTGTGTGCAGATTATTGTTAGGAATTTTGGCAGAGGGACCTCAGCATAACGTGATCTTTGATGTTTTGTGTCCCTTCAGAGCTCCTACAGCTGCGTGTCTGTAAGAAAGAAATGCTTGTGGATGACCAACCCTCGGTGAACCAAGACAGGAAGTCCAGTCTGAAGCAAGAGGAGTGTGAACATGCACTGATTAAAGAAGAACCAGAAGAACCGCATACCAGTGAGCTCAGAGTGAAGCAGGAGCCTGGTGACCCCCGGTGGACTTCTATCAAAGTGGAAAGTCACAAGAGTGAAGATCAAACTGCGGACTGGCATCCTGAGGAAACTTCAGAGGAGTCTAGAGTTAATGTTCCAGTTATTGCCTCTGTGGTGTCATTATCCAACTGTCAACTGCAGAAACTTACTGTCAACTCTGATGATTCCCAGAGTCAAGCTCAGAAAGGAGGGAAACAAGAAGACTCAGCTAGTAAGGATGTGAACGCGAGATGCAATAAAAAGCAAACTAACGCAGTCGAAAACACCGTCTCATCCTCTTCCACATGTGACAAATGTGGCAAAGATTTTGAAGAGGAGTCAAGTTTGCTTACGCACCTCCTGAGCCACATTGACAAGAATCAGGTTGTCTGCAAAACATGTTGGATTGAGTTTCCAAGGCACGACTCCCTGTTACATCACATAAAGACTCACACAGTAGAGAGGCCACACCTTTGCCACACCTGTGGGAAAACCTTTTTGGTCAGGTCCACTCTGATATATCACATGAGGCAACACACAGGTGAGAGGCCATATGAGTGCACAGTCTGTGGTAAAGGTTTTGCAAGCAGCAGAAGGTTAAGTGCACATCAGATGTTACACACAGGTGAGAGCACACATGTCTGCAAAACATGTGGTAAGTGTTTTGGAGTGAAGTCGTACTTAATAAGACATCAGGCAACGCACACAGGTGAGAGGCCACATGTCTGCAAAACATGTGGGAAGGGTTTTGCAAAAAATGCGTATTTAATGAGACATCAGGCAACGCACACAGGTGAGAAGCCACATGTCTGCAAAACATGTGGGAAGGGTTTTGTAGAAAAGTCGCGATTAATACGACACACGGCAACACACGCACGTGAGTGGCCACATAGCTGCAAAACATGCGGACAGGGTTTTGAAGGAAGGGCAGAATTGACAACACATCGGGCAACACACACAATTGAGAGCCCATATGTGTGCAAAACGTGTGGTCAGGGTTTTGCATCAAAGTCGCGATTAATAACACATCAGGCAACACACACAGGTGAGAGGCCACACGTCTGCAAAACATGTGGGAAGGGTTTTGCGACAAAGGCGATATTAGTCAGACATATGGCTACACACACAGGTGAGAGGCCGTACAAGTGCCAATTCTGTGGTAAAGGTTTTGTACGCAGGCTGAAATTAAATGCACATTTGACAATACACACTGGTGAGAGGCCACACGTCTGCAAAACATGTGGAAAGGGTTTTGCAGTAAAGTGGGACTTAACAAGACATCAGGCAACACACACAAGTGTGAGGCCACATGTCTGCAAAACATGCGGAAAGAGCTTTGCAGTGAAGTCGCGACTAATAAGACACCAGGCAACACACACAGGTGAGAGGCCACATGAGTGCCAATTCTGTGGGAAAGCTTTTGTATGCAGGTGGACATTAAGTGCGCATTTGACATTGCACACAGGTCAGAGCCCACATGTTTGCAAAACATGCGGAAAGGGTTTTGCGATAAAGTCGCGATTAATAAGACATCAGGCTACACACATGTAAGAGGCCACATGTATGTGTTTAAAACGTAAGGGTTTCTACAAATGGCAAATTTAACAGCACATTCAACAACACACAGATGGGAGGCCATCTGTTTGCACAACATGCGGGAAGAATTTTGCAGTAAAGTTGCTCTAAAAAGACACTAGGCAACACGTGAGAGGCCATATTTGTGACAAATACGTGAAAAAAAAGATTTGCGCAGTAAAAGCATCTGTGTTTCTACCACTGCTGTTGTTCCTCTTGCACGATGAAACTTTCATCTGCCAGAACTCAGACTGTGTCTTCTTGACTCACTTTGCTCAACGTTGTTGTAAATCCTCCACGACACCTGGTGGTTTGGTTGACATTAAGGAACTGTTTGAATTACTTGTCACATAAATCGAGCTATTGAAAGAGTGGGAATTTTTGCCTCCTTTTTGTCTATTTTTCATGCATTTTCTTAGCACGGCTGAAGATTGTTAACAGTTCAACAACAGGTTTTGGCCCTGTTTTGTAGGTCTTAATGCTGACATAGATATTTAAAAATCATCAATCCAGTTCATTATGTAGGATGAGATTACACACACACATATCATACAGAGCCACGCAAGGGGGAACTATGATCACTGTAGGTTACAGGAAACAGTAGACCATCTATGCTTGCGTCGGCCAAGATACCAGCAACTCAGACAAACAGAACAGCGCTCCAGAAGAATCAGGTCACTTTTAGTACGGGTGACTTTGACTTATTTCGAAAGAGTTCAGAAAATGATGGGCTATATTTAGGATTTTGCATGGCACGGGGTTTAGAATTTCATGTAGATTTGTAGACTGTCTTGCGCCACAATCCAGTCCACAGGGTGGCAGTAATGCGCTCAGCAATTGTTTGGCAACCGCCATTAAACAGAAGGAGACGAAGAAGAAAACAAGGAAGTGGAAATCAAGAATAGAAACAAATCAAACCCTGGAACACAACGATGCATTTGCCTCATATTTTCGGAAATTTTATTCGAAATACAGCCGCAACGGCAACCGAGGAAACATTTGGAGTTTTTCAGGAAGTCGTCGAGGAAGATGAAATCCAGCGTTTGTATCAAGAGTCCTGGAACCCGAAAGTAAAGTTGCACCGGTTAGGTAAGATTTATTTGTAATAGTGACCGTTTTCTTTGCTCACCTTTTGGAGTGTACTGTAAACGTTTTGATTGGAGTTGGCACCTTTGAAATGAATGAAAACAAGGGACTTCCTGTAGGGGCATAAGCTGATTTTGATGTTTTGTGTCCCTTCAGAGCTCCTACAGCTGCATGTCTGTAAGAAAGAAATGTTTGTGGATGACCAACCATCGGTAAACCAAGACAGGAAGTCCAGTCTGAAGCAAGAGGAGGGTGAACATGCACTGATTAAAGAAGAACCAGAAGAACCGCATACCAGTGAGCTCAGAGTGAAGCAGGAGCCTGGTGACCCCCAGTGGACTTCTATCAAAGTGGAAAGTCACAAGAGTGAAGATCAAACTGCGGACTGGCATCCTGAGGAAACTTCAGAGGAGACTGGAGTTAATGTTCCAGTTATTGCCTCTGTGGTGTCATTATCCAACTGTCAACTGCAGAAACTTACTGTCAACTCTGATGATTCCCAGAGTCAAGCTCAGAAAGGAGGGAAACAATTATACTCAGCAAGTAAGGATCAGAAAAGGAGACGGCGTAAAAAGCAAACTAACGCAGTCGAAAACACCGTCTCATCCTCTTCCACATGTGACAAATGTGGCAAAGATTTTGAAGAGGAGTCAAGTTTGCTTACGCACCTCCTGAGCCACATTGACAAGAATCAGGTTGTCTGCAAAACATGTTGGATTGAGTTTCCAAGGCACAACTCCCTGTTAAATCACATAAAGACTCACACAGTAGAGAGGCCACACCTTTGCCACACCTGTGGGAAAACCTTTTTGGTGAGGTCCACTCTGATATATCACATGAGGCAACACACAGGTGAGAGGCCATATGAGTGCACAGTCTGTGGTAAAGGTTTTGCAAGCAGCAGAAGGTTAAGTGCACATCAGACGTTACACACAGGTGAGAGCACACATGTCTGCAAAACATGTGGGAAGTGTTTTGGAGTGAAGTGGTACTTGATAAGACATCAGGCAAAACACACAGGTGAGAGGCCACATGTCTGCAAAACATGTGGGAAGGGTTTTGCACAAAACTCATATTTAATAGCACATCAGGCAACGCACACAGATAAGAGGCCACATGTCTGCAAAACATGCGGGAAGGGTTTTGTAGTAAAGTCGCGATTAATACGACATACGGAAACACACGCACGTGAGTGGCCACATAGCTGCAAAGTATGCGGACAGGGTTTTGAAGGAAGGGCAGAATTGACAACACATCGGGCAACACACACAATTGAGAGCCCATATGTGTGCAACATATGCGGTAAGGGTTTTGCAATAAAGACATACTTATTAAGACATCAGGAAACACACACAGGTGAGAGGCCACATGTGTGCAAAACATGTGGTAAGGGTTTTGCACTAAAGTTGTACTTAAAAAGACATAAGGAAAGACATTCAAGTGAGAGGCCGTATGTCTGCAAAACATGTGGTAAAGGTTTTCTGCAAATGTCACTCTTAAGGAAACATAAGAAAACGCACACAAGTGAGAGACCGTATGTGTGCAAAACATGTGGTAAGGGTTTTCGACAAATGCCAAATTTAACAGTACATTCGACAACACACAGGTGAAAGGCCACCTGTCTGCAAAACATATGGGAAGGGTTGTGCCCTAAAGTTGCTCTAAAAAGACAACGCAACAGACAAGTGAGAGGCCATAGTTGTGCCAAATATGAGGAAAAACATCCTTCAGTGGGCTACATCTTCTTGCAGGCCTTCTTCCCTTATCTCACATTGGGAAATGAAGAGGCACTCCAGTGGAGGGCACATGCATATGTATATACTCATTATATAAAAACTGTGCACCCTCGTATGTGTTGAACATTCCAACACGGACGCTGTTTTGACCAATGCTGTTGTTCCTCTTGCAAGATAAAACCTTCATCTGCCAGATCTCAGACTGACTTCTTGACTCACCTAGCTCGACGTCATAAATCCTCCACGACACCTGGTGGTTTGTCACATAAATCGAGCTATTGAAATTTTTCTGTGGGAATTTTGCCTCCTTTTTGTCTATTTTTCATGCATTTTCTTAGCATGGCTGAAGATTGTTAACAGTTCAACAACAGGTTTTGGCCTTGTTGTGCAGGTCTGAATGCTAATATAGATATTTAAAAATAATATACAGAAAAACCAACATGTATTGTAATAATGTTATTAATCATCAAATTAGTTTATTATTTAGGATGAGATTACACGCATACATAATACAGAACCATGCTAAAGGGAACGGCGATTAATGTAGGTTACAGGAAACGGTGGACTAAATATTCTTGCATCAGCCAAGATACCAGCAACTCGGACAAACAGGCAAAACAGTCCACAAAATAGACAAAATACCAAAATGATCGCTGCACGGCACTAGCCGGCCGCGGAGGTGTGCGCCACTTTGAGTCCGATCTGAACGACACCATAGGTTAACAAGGGTTCTGAAAGGAAGTGGCTTCACTTCCGCACTGCTTCTGCAGCCGGTGTGAACGCGGCAGTGCTGGCAAACGCATACAGAGAATGCAGAAGGTGTATTAAAAATCAAAAACCACTTCATGGACCACTTATTAACTGATCCAGGCAACAGACAGACCACTGGAGAGCTGGTCGCGAGTGGCGACCACTTGTCAGTGCCAGACCACTGAATTGGTTGTTGTTAAGCGTGGACGTCCGCACCCGTGTTTCCAAAAAAGATTGGTTTCGGTCTGCGGTTTCAGTAAAAACACCGGCTTCGTGTAAACGCAAATATTTGGGCCTTTTCAGAGAAACCAGTTTTCGCGTAAATGGAGCCTTAGTGCATCAGTATTAAAGCATCATCTTCACAACAAACAAGGAGGGAAAGGCACAAAAACTCATGGGGACAGATCACTCCGTATGTGATGAAGATTATAGTTTGCAGGCCCTCAAGCTTTGCAGCTGATGTGCCAAGTCAGAGTCAAACATGTCATAGTTTCAGCATGTTGCGGAGAACGTCTCTCCAAACTTATATAAAATTTTAGTGTTGGGCGCCAGACTGGATTCACACTGTCAGAAAGATCAATTTAAATCTTTATATAGATATTTTTATAGTTAGAGAGGTGAGAAGACCTGACTATTGTCAAAATTAACACAATCAGTCAACCAAAAATGAGTTTGTAATGTAAGAGTATATTAAGGTCCAACAAAATCCATGACAACTTAAACATTTAGCTTTGTAGTTACTTTCCCAACAAATATACACATCAACAAACAAACATTTATGCAAACATAAATTTCTTGAAAACACAATCAGAATCTCAAAGCTCAATATGCAAATTAGTCCTTTCAATATTGTGTGTGTGGTCAGGTAGAGTTCAGTTCAGTTCATAAATGTGGTGTGTGTGTGTGTGTGTGTGTGTGTGTG
This sequence comes from Thamnaconus septentrionalis, assembly GCA_009823395.1. Taxonomy (NCBI): domain Eukaryota; kingdom Metazoa; phylum Chordata; class Actinopteri; order Tetraodontiformes; family Monacanthidae; genus Thamnaconus; species Thamnaconus septentrionalis. The sequence goes on from CM020518.1 coordinate 10,370,857, forward strand.
TGTGGGTAGTCCTATTCAGTTCAGTTCATTAGGGCGAATATATGTGTCTGTGTGTGTGTGTGTGTGTGGGGGGGGGTCCTGTTCAGTTCAGGTCATGAGGGTGAATATAAGTGTGTGTGAGTGTAGTTTGTCTGTGTGTGTGTGTAGTCGGAGAGGGAGAGTTTATGTGAGGAAGAGCGAGAGCAGGTGACTTGTAGGTGAAGGGACTTAGCTGAGAGAGAGTCTCCTTTGACCTGGTCCGATGAAGAGTTCACTCCTCTTCCTCCTTAAAGACACTTGTTGCCTGGGCCGCCTCCAGTTCACTCCGGTCGTTTGGTTTTTCCTTAAACCAGATCCAGGTTGGTTATCCTTCTTTTCCCGATCTCACGTCCCACTTTCCTTTGGTTCTGCTTCAGCTCTTTTGTTCTTCTTTGTATGAACTTCCCTCCTCCTCCTCCTCCTCCTCCTTGTGTGATGTCACTTCCCATTTACACCACTTCCTGTATCCTACCTTGCTACACGCATTGAGAATTGCATAAAGTTCTTGGGATCGGATCGGGTGGATCAGATCCAGTAAAAAAGGTAAGGCTTTGAGTGTCCAACTGATATTCACACAGGATAAACACAAATGGCTTTGCTTTGATAGAGGAGGGAGGAAAAAAAACAACAGCATCAACATGCTGAGACCGGCTGTGGCCGGTTTCACTCTCCGTCACTCCACTTTTTCAAGATGTCCACGGCTGCATCCAGTGTCGAGTCCTCCTTCATAAAGAGAGAGAGCGAACAGTGAGTGAGACATGTCGATGACATAAAGCCGACAGGATTCACTTGTAACTGCATTTCATCACCTTGACGAAACAGAATCTGACGTATTTGTCAAAACTCTTTCTGTGCTCTGGGCTGAAGAACAGAGAGACAGGGATGGCTGCCAAACCCTGGAGAACAAAAACAATAACTCAAATGGACCAAGCCGCAACTGTGTTATAGGATTACGCCGCCAGTCCATTTCATTATCAGCGATTCCTTTTTTCATTACCCTGTCTTTGGTAAGCCATTTAGCAAATCTGGAATCATAGGATTCGTCCCCAGAGCTCTGGTCATCAAGGTCTACGTCTGGAAGAACAGACAGTCTAAGTTAGTGATAATTACGTCTTCAGAAGATGAAAAAGGAGTACATGATGGATTCAGCCTTTATTTGTCATTAACCGAAAGGAAACTGATCTGAAAACTCACTGACACAGGAGATGTCTGCCATCAAATAGTAGCCTCCCTCTGGCGTAATGGGTTTAAAACCTGCAGTCTTCAGACTGGACGCCAACCTGTCTCTTTTTTTTAACAGAACGGCAGGCAGTTGCTGGAAGTAGCTCTCTGGCCTTCCAAACAGCTCATACTCTCGCTCGAAACCCTGGGCCACAGCTTCCTGCAGGAGGCGCCACGGACAAATAAGGAAAAAGGTTTCTTCTCCTCGACAGTGCATTCTGGGGGTTGTACGGTCACCTGTGCAGCGGTGGCGCAATCGAACACGGACAACTGGTGCTGGGCTTTTAAAAGAGTGATGATGTTCCCACAGCCCATGGCCCAGCCGACCTAAAATTGAAAAAAAAGAAAATTGATGAAACCTGCACAGACGAACGACCCTGGACAGCCAGTCGTCGTGTGTCACCTTCCACCCAGTTGCACTGAAGCTTTTCCCGCCGCTGCCGATCGTGACGGTTCTCTCCCACATGCCGGGAAGGCTGGCTGTCGACGATTGTATCAACACAACCGTCAGCGTTTACAGCAGCGAATGTGGCACAATGTCAGGAAAACATGCAATATGCAGCAAGAAAATATTGAGACAAACTCGCTGCAGCTGCTACACTGCTGGATGATATTTATCCGTACTATTAAGACCTGGACGGGCTCACCGATCCTGAAGTGTCTGGCATCATCATACGTCAGCCACTCGTACGTCTCGTCACTGATGCACAGGACGTCGTGTCTGGTGCACAGATCAGCGATCATCTGGAGCTCCTCCATCTTGTAAACCTGTCGGATTGAGTGCAGGAGGTGGTATATTTGATTGGGTACGACTTTTAAGGGAATTGAAAGCAGCAGTGGCGAACGTCTCACCTTCCCCAGCGGGTTGTTCGGGGTGTTGATGACGATGGCTTTTGTGCGCGGCGTGAATTTACTGGCCAGCTCTTCAGCAGAAAGGACCCAGTCTCCGCTGGAGAGGGCGCCGCTGCCGCTGCCACTGCTCCTCTGTGTGGAAAAAAAGGGAAATCGCCCTTCTTGTAAATTGAAAATAAAAAATAAAATGCATGATGGATAATTTAGCGTTTATGGGTCAGCCACTCACTGGTCTCAGAGGCACATACACCGGCTTTCCTCCAGCCGTCGTCACCATTGGTCGGTGGCATTCAATATGCGGCTCAATAATAATCACCTACATGGACAATGTTTTTTTTTTAATAATTCCCAACACTTGCAAAACTGCACTTTGTGCAAAGCACAAACATTTGAGTTACCTTCTAAAACATTTTTCCTTGTCCCTTTTAAAAACTACAATTAAACCACACATAACAATTTAAAAAGTTTGCATGTGAAAATGTATTTGACAATCGTGTGTTCAATAAAACTGTTCAAATGATAATGATAGGTTATTTTGTTAGCTTGTACCTCATCTCCTTTAGCAATCAGAGCTTGCAAAGCACAGAAGATGGCGTGATAGGCTCCCACAGTGACCAGGATGTCTTGGAGTGGATCTATCTCACGTTCCATGACCCGGCTGAAGAACTTCGCCAAGTTTTTGACGAGTGGAAGATGGCCCTGATGAAAGGAATCCCCCCCCCCGGAAAAACACACACAAACAGCGACAAAGCTTGATTGAAAAACTGTTCAACTGAATGACACAAATGAAAAAGAATGACTAAACCTTGGCCACATTTTCACACTCACAAAGGGCCGTGTGTACTGGTGCATCATGGGACCCCCACTCAGAGCTCGACAGAAAGCGTCCACCAAGAATTTGGGTGGGGAGAAATCAGGGACGCCCTGATGAAGGTTTACTGCTCTGTGGCTTTCAGCCAGCTGCGTAATTTCATTCCTGTTGGTGACGGAAATTAAAATGAATCAATAAGTTGCTGCTGTTCTCAAGGAGGATCTTTGCGCATCAATCTTAGAGCATCAATTGACCCTCAGCTTCACAACAAACAAGCATGGAAAGGCACAAGAACTCAGGGGGACAAATCATTGCGTGTGCAATCAAAAACACATGTCTGCATTCTCCATTTTGTTTGCCACCAGTTGTGTTCCCACCAACTTTACCTGGCTGTTGATTTAGTTAAAAGCGCGAGATCACCTGTAAAAAGGCTCTCAAGCTGTGCCAAGTTTGACTGACTTGGTGGTAATGACATTCACGATGAGTTTCCATCCCGTTCTAGTTAGACTCGGTGCAGTGTTTACTCTCTGTGATGATAAGTGCGTCTCTATCAGCATAAAGTCATAGCTCTGTGACACATTTACGGCTACAGCAAATTTTCTCTTGTATTTTGTTTAGCACGTATAGCTTTAAAAATAAAAAAAAAAAAAGTTGCATGGCTTCTTTACGGCTGTGCAAGTCGTTTAAAAAAATGTAATGGAAGTTCTCGAAATAAAGAGTCGAAGGTCTTAAATAAATAATCTCTTACCAAACCTTCCCGTCGTCTCCACACTCTGCATGAAGTCGTGCCGACATGGTCAATATACCGCAAAGTGGACTCGGGGTGTCGTCAGTGGTGTTAAAAGCGACACGACACACGTTGAAGTCCTCTCGACTTCCGCGGAGACGACTGTTCAACCTTTGCACCGAGACTTTAACAAGCGCATGGGCGAAAATACAGCAAATACAAACGCCACCGACGTTTTCGTGTCCATCGCGTGCAGCAGCTAGCGAGCGCTGCTCGGTCCCCGAACCTCTCACCGTCACACACACAACCCGTGTTGCGTCATCAGCCACGGGAGAGACGGTTGTGAGCGAGGATGGATGGATGGATGGAGGTTGCCTCCAGGTTCAGTGTGGAGTTAGTTTGGCGGTTTTCGCTTTGCTATCCGCACCACACGGGATAGGGATAACTTTTTGTTTGCTTAAATCAGCACTGCCAAGTCAAAGCTAAGTAAACCGCTGCACCAGAGGAAAAAAAAAAAAAATGCACAAAAGGCAAAACGATAGAAAAAAAATAAAAAAAAAGTGGTCAAGGATATGTTCACCCCACTCCGTCCCTGGAGATCATTTTACTTGTTACAGCTTCACAGTCACAGAAATGATGGACAAGTAAATAACACTAGAACAAAACGGCACAGGAGAGGTCAAAAGGGAAAAAACACTATCTCTGATAGTACCTTAATGCCCTTTTAAAATATGCAAAATAAAGTTGTTGGTTTTTTTTTTTTTCAATGTACAACACTTTATGGCAGAAATTGCAACTAAATTGTCAGGAGAGCAGACACCTTTCGGTACTCACTAAGTACAGTCGACTCATTAAAGTTTCCCAGAAAACACAGAAAGAAGCAAAACACTGCAACTTTTTCAGTTTTCAGAGTCAAACGTCACAGTTTTAGCATTGAGAATTGCATAATAGTTCTTCGAAATTGCACTAGATAAAACATTATGTTTTTACCAGTAATAATGAATTGGTGCATCTCATTTGACATAATAATACAGACTTGGATGGTTTCATGGAAAAGTTGTTTCGGAGACATCACGTTCACGGAAGGAATTTAAAAAGAAAAAAAAGAAAACAATTTGATGAATAAGGACGGAGATCCAACTACAAGTGGACGTTTCTCATGTTCATACGCTAATATGACTAAAAAGGGACGTATTACACTGCATGTATTTGTGCTTGTGTTTGGTGATAAACTGGATCCGATCGGTCAGGTCAGGAAAGGATTTGAGTATCCAACTGATATTCACACAGGATAAACACAAATGGCTTTGCTTTCATCGAGGAGAGAGGTAAAAACAAACAAAAAACAACAGCATCAATATGCTGAGACCGGCTGTGGCTGGTTTCACTCTCCGTCACTCCACTTTTTCAAGATGTCCATGGCTGCATTCAGGGTGGAGTCCTCCTGTGACACAACCAAGGTGAATATTAGTTTGACAAAGACGAAACAAAGTGACAATAAAATAATCGTGTAGGAAACCTTGTCAATTTTACCTTGACAAAACAGAAACGGATGTATTTCTCAAAGTCTTTTCTGTGCTCAGGACTGTAGAAGGCAGAGACTGGGATTGTTGCCAAGCCCTTCACAAAAAAACAAAGACAGGACAGGAGAAATAAATAAATACTCTAGATTAAGACGTTACAGAAAATACTAAAACAAGAATTTCGGATCTCAAAGTTCGCAACTGTACAATTGTTTTTAGGTTTTGTTCTGTGTACCGTTATATTATAATAGCCTATAATAAGTAGCAACCTCATGCCATTTAACACCATTGCCACTGTTGTCAAAAAAGACTGGCTAAATGAAAAAAAAAACAATCAGTTTAAATACATTACTGTACAATTATATTTACCTTCTCTTTAATGAGCCATTTTACAAATCTGAAGTCATCAGCCTCGTCTTCTGCGGTCGTCTTTTTATAGTCCACCTCTGTTCAAATAGCACCCGGTGTAAACTTAACAGACAACAATGTTGACGACGACATTAATGTAGTCATCGGCAAATTCAGAACTTCCTACTCCCACTTACTGAGAGACGAGAAATCTGCAGTCATGAAATATCCTCCCTCTGGCATGATGGGCTTCAGACCGACACTGGCCAGACACGAGGCCAGCTTGTCCCGCTTGTGACTCAGCGTTGCAGGAAGCTGCTGAAAGTAGCTCTCCGGAGAACCAAACACCTCATGTTCTCGTTCAAAGCCCTGAGCCACTGCTTCCTGGTGAAAGCGGGGAACAAAAAAGAAAAATATAAACGGCATGGTCTAAAAAAAAAAAAAGTTTTTTTTTTTTTTTTTACAAGTACTGGTCATAAATGCAGCCTGTTTACCAAAGTTCTTTGCGCCTCTTTTTCACACAAGTCAATGAAACAACATATTTGATGTCTCAAGCATCACGCTGAAGGTGAATCAGTGGCGTTTACCTGAGCAGCTGTAGCGCAGTGGTAAACAGTGTTCTGATGGATGGTTTTCATGTGTTTTATGATGTGTCCAGAGCTGATGGCCCAGCCAACCTGGGAAACAGTGACATGTAGCCATAAGAAGAGGCAGATCACAGGAAGGATGAACTGAGGGAAGTCGAACAGTCTTACCTTCCACCCAGTGGCACTGAAGGTCTTCCCACCGCTGCCGATGGTGATGGTTCTCTCCCACATCCCAGGAAGGCTCGCTGCAATTGCATTGTCACCGTTCACCACTACTAATATTGGCATCATCAATGCAGTTTTACACTGCAAGCGTGTAGTCTATGTATTACCGATCTTGACGTGCTTGGCCGTGTCGTAGGTCAGCCACTCGTACACCTCGTCGCTGATGCACAGGACATTGTGTTTGATGCACAGATCAGCGATCATTTGGAGCTCCTCCCTCTTGTAAACCTGCCATGACATGCATGTGTCATTTTGTTGTGGGATCAACTTGGAGTCACACTATTTGCAGAAGGTAACCCTTGTGGCAACACTGGCAACATATTGGATATTCAGAACACTGTCCTCAGAATATGGTGCATAAGAAAGCATGTTTGGTGAGGTATCCGTGCCCCGTCATGACATCATAACAGCTGAAACATAATCCTTGACAGGAATGAGGCATATATTACTCAGTAAAGTGAATTTTCCCTAATGTGGGATCTTAAAGTGTCTCACCTTTCCTAACGGGTTGTTTGGAGTGTTGATGACGATGGCTTTTGTGCGTGGAGTGAATTTACTGGCCAGCTCTTCAGAAGAAAGAACCCAGTCCCCACTGGACAGGACGGCGCTGCCACTATCTTTCTAAATATATAGATCGGAAAGAAAATGAAGTTAAAAAAAGATTTCTTTTGTCTTTATGTAGATATAAAAAGATGGATTGGCGTTTCTTCAGGAGACTCAACCTACTGGTCTAAGAGGTATGTACACCGGCTCTCCTCCAGCCATTTTCACCATGGGCTGATAGCAGTCAAAGAACGGTTCGATGATTATGACCTAAAAATACAACAGTAGAAAATATTTGGGTTGTTTCCATTGCACATGTACAAAAATTTTAAACATTTTAATTCATCAGGCTGGATGATTGGGCTACGCTGCTTGTTTGTAGCAATCTCTTAAGAGTACAGAATTTATGACAACCACCGCACAGGGTAGATGTTCTGACCTCGTCTCCATCCTCGATCAGGGCTTGGAATGCAGAGAAAAGAGCCTGATACGCCCCGACTGTGACCAGGACGTCCTCGAAAGGATCAATGTCATGTCCCACAACCCTGCTGAAGAACTTGGCCAGACTTTTGACAAGAGGGGGGTGGCCCTGAGGAGACAATCAGGATTTATAACAAGCAGAATGTTGTTCCACGCCACTTGAAAATGCAATGCTTTCCCTTACAAAGGCCCTTGTGTACTGATGCATGGCCGGTCCTCCACATATCGCTTTGCAAAAAGCATCCTGGACAAACTTGGGAGGGGAGAAATCTGGGAATCCTTGTCCAAGATTGACGGTTTTGTAGTCAGCAGCCAGCTGTGAGAATTCCACCCTGGTGCAAGAAATCAGATCAGACAATTCAGTTTCAGTTATCAGATTGATCAAGCATTATCACAGAGGAGGGTTGATTACAGCTGAGAGCCGTGTTAGGAGACTTGAAGGCAAAGAACCAGTGTGAGGTTGTTGAGTTATTGATTAAGCTAAATGGCATGCCTTTGGACTGGTCTTCTGCAGAGCCTGCATGTAGATCATAAACTCATTCATAAAAGGTTCCTACTAAACTACCAAGCAAATCAGGGATCAGTTGAGGAGATCAGTTGATCAAACATGCACTCCGGCTAGAAACACTACAGGAGAGTCTCCCTAAGTGCATTTTCATTGGCACCTTGTGAGAGTGAAAGAAAAGCATTTCTCCTTGCTCCTGTTTTTAACTACCATACACAGTTGACTGACTTGGTCCACTCCAATGCCCATATGAGTTCCAGCACTAAGGCCCCATCAATCATACGCTTACACTGCAAGAATGGAGGGATTAGTTTGGACTCGAAACCCGTCAATCCAAACGCAGGTCCCGACCACCAGACTGCCTGGTTTCCTTCTGGGAAACCACAAGTCCTGCTGCATGCACGTCAAAAACACTCACCAAACGTTTTTATCCACGCCGTGGGTCCTGTTTGCCTGAAGTGCTCGTGACATGATTCTTCCAATAGAATAATAAATAAATAAACAAATAAATAAACAAACATGACACATATACACACGCCACAACGTGGACATGTCACTCAGAATAACGGAACTTACCTCGGGACGGTTTTTAAACTCGGACGAATTAAAGCTGTAGCAACCTGCTTAATTATCCGCATTCAAGGTCAGTCATATGACAGTAGGAGGGAAATTTCAGTCGTTTTCGCTGATACAAGTCCAGTCCGACAGCAGGTGTTGTGACTAAAATTGTGTCAGGAACGACAAAACTCGGACCCCCCCCCTTCTGTTTTTGTTTCTACTTCCTGTTTGAGGCGGAGCGAAACGAGACATTAACCCATAGATATCTATGCATTAACCGAGTGTAATCGCTCTAAACGTAGAGTGGCAGAATCAATATTATTATGTGATGTTCACTCACAGAATTATGCAAGCAGATTAACGTCTTCGTTTAATTTCGGACGGGGAAATTCATGTTAGAAACCGTATTTACTGTAGCGCAGGTGAAACTGGGATTTGGTTTTACGGTAATTTCCGGCTAACGTAAAACGTCCCATATTCTAACTGCTCCCAGACCTTAATTTTCAACCAAATAATCCAATAATACAACCCCATAACATTGATTAAAAGAAACTTTGTTGGTTGTTTGCTTTCCAGGACTTAATGTTTTAGCATTAGCAAACACCTTCTGAAAAGTGGAGTGAGTAAAAGAAGGATGGTTTTTTCTTTACTGATTTTTGGGTCGTTTCATCAACAGTCAGGAGACTGTTGGTAAAGTGGAACCTTGGGAAAAGCAAACGCTGTATGATATAGGAACGTTCATGTCCAATAATAGTTTTAATGTTGGCTAGAAATGAAAGTATAAGGCATTTTTTTCTTTGTAGATGTTTTACTTTATATTCTACAAAATACTTTTTCAAGCAAATAACATTGCTTTGCATGTTAATGTGATGGACGAAAAAAGGCTGATTTGTTTTTGCTTCACAAAAAAACAAATCTTACTTCCACAGGGGGAAAGGATGCACAATTTGAAAAACAATATGCAGACTATGAAACATTCTAACACACACTGCTGCTGCTAAACTGCAGCTTTTTTCAAGTCACCAGGCAGCACTCGGCCTTTCTTGCGTGCCTTCTGCTTCTTCTTATCGACTTTGGTTTGCTTGCGCTTCAAGATGTTCTTGCGTCTCTTGTCCTGGCGCTTCTGCATCTTCTCCACCACGTTCTCGCTGAGCTTGGTCCACTTCTTCTTCTTCTGCTCGTGTCTCTTCTGCTTCCTGTTCAGCGAGGCCTGCAGCATGTTCTCGTCGTCCTTGATTTTGATGCCCTCCGCCTTGTAGAGCAAGTTGGTCCACTTCATCTTCTCCTCCATCTGCCGCGCCTTGCCCGCGTCCTTCTCCCGCACCTGCTCCAGCTTCGTTTTGCGGGCCTCCACGCGCTCTAGCAGCTGCTTGTAGTTCTTCCCCGTCAGAGGCGTGATTCCACCCTTGATGCTCTTTTTCTTGTTTTTCTTTTTCTGCTGTTTGTCTACGAAACCCTGATCTACCGCCTCCACTGTGTTGTAGATGATGGCCGTTTGGCTTCTTTTGCTTGGAGCTGGGGCAGCCTCTTCCTCCTGTTTTATCTCTGGCTGCTGCTCTTGGCCACTTTTTTCTGCCAGCTGCTTCATTCTGAACTCTTTCCTCTTCCTCTTCTTGCGCTCGCGCTCCAGTTTTCGTTTAGCCCGCTTTGCTTGGACTGCATCAGATGATGCATCCTTTGGCTGTCCCTGTTACAAGAGCAAAGAGAAATTTTAGAATTACACTTGCAAGGCAAGGATACAGTACATGTTGGCCGTATGTTTTGAATCACTGTCAGTAACTCCATGCGTTCCTTTCCATAAAAAGCCCCTCTTTCTAATGACAGTCTTCAAAGATGAAAATGAAAGGTTACATCAAAACAATAATACCAACCTGCCCTCTGGACTCTTCAATCTTATCATGGAGTCTCTTGCGCAGGATGTCTACTGTGGAGAAGCTGGACTGTTTTCCTCCTTTCGGAAGAAGAAGAAGAAGAAGAAGAAGAAGAAGAAGAAGAAAAATGAGACATTTTTGGTGTCTAGCATATATTATCAGTTGAATGAGTCCAAAAAAAGGGACAACAAAGCATTCAGACACCACAACTATTAATTACCTTTCAGAGCCTGCAGTGATGATCCATTGATACTTTTAGTTCCAGGGCTGGTCTGTTTTGCTGATCCTTTCTCTGCTTGCTTCGTTGATGCTGGAGATTTTTGTTGCTGTGCTTTAGGAGGAGGTGACTTCACACCCGTGTCCTTCTCTTTAAAATTCTGCTTTTTGGGCTTTTTCTTCTTTTTTGCAGTACCGTTAGCATTCGTCCCTTTAAAATGAGCTGAAAACAAACAAAAAACAGGACACACAAGTCATTCTCAACGGTTTCAGAAGTCATTGCAGCTATTAAGATAATACATTTAAACACATTTAGTGATTGAGCAGGTGAGTTGCAAGTGCAAAGATGTGACTGTACATATAAAATCACAAAAAGATAATCAGGATAATAAAAATGTCAATACAAGGAACGGAGTCTGAAGTGTCACACTATTGATTTGCACCAACAACTGCTTCATAAACAGCGTAGCGCCATCTTTGGCGAATAACAGTAGTGCGTATTAACGTGGGAGTAAGACACACGGTACACGATACACAGTGCATTTCAGCAAGCATTCACAAACCCGAAACAAAGCTGTCAACTTTTAATGTCGTAACAACTGATCAAAACACTGGGGCAAACATTACCGAACGGTTTCTTCTTTGGCTCCTGCTCCCGCTGAGAAACCACTTTGCTTGCGAGCTTTTGAATGTACGAGTCCCTGGAGGCGAGATCCATATCAAAAAGCTGGCATTAAATTCGATTTAAGGATAGGTAAAATTTAAAAAATGAATGAAGGAACTAGCCGAGAAATATCAACACATCGCGGCAGACACGTGGGTAAATGGAAGGGGGCCGGGCGACGGCAAACCGGAAGGAGTAACAGCAGAAGCGGTCCCCACCGACCCAAGCGAATGACAGTTATGTAGTTGTAGACAGACATGACTTCCTTGAAATCGGCGATGGTTTTTGCCTCCAGGATGCTCAGGGCGCTACAAAAGGTGAGCGGCAGCATTTTCTGAGTCCAGTGAAAAGTATTTTTGAGTAGAAGCAAGTTTTTTCTTTCCCTCCCAGCTCATTTTATGTCATTGCAGACACACGTCATTTACGCCAAGAGGACTTTGCCGCTGAGCAGACTGCCACTCTCGAAACGTACAGACGGTAATGCTTCATTTCAAATGGATCTAATCAAATATGTGTGCATGTATGGAACCAAACGCACGCGTATGTGTATAATAATTGTCAACAATAAGCATTTGTTTGGGTGAAGCGTGGGTCAATTGGTCTGTACTTGGATCTGCTCAATGTTTTGTGATTTAAAAACAAACAAACAAATAAAACTAAAGTCGAAGTAAGAGCTCAAGTGGGACATCAGAAAACCTTAGTTGTTTAACCTAGTTGTGAAACTCCTCTACAAGCCACCTGATGTTAATGTTTATCTCTTTGTGTCTGTTGTGCTGTGACTGTATAGGCAAGCTTATTCCATTTCGACAGCTGAGCTCGACAGCAGCCAGTGCAGAGAAAGGAGAAGACTCGTTCCTCAAATGGTTCCTGCTGCTCATCCCTGCCACCACCTTCGGCCTTGGGACATGGCAGGTAGCTCATCCACTGTGCCCAGCACAACTCTTGAAACTGGATTTATCTCTGCTCTTTTGTCGCTGATTGGATGTTTATTTCCGTGAAGGTGAAGCGCCGGCAGTGGAAGATGGATCTGATCAACGAGCTTTCGAGGCTCACCACAGCAGAGCCGATCCCTCTTCCTCTTGAGCAAGTGCACATTTTTTGTTTGCTTTTTATAAGGAATGTGATTTGAACCTCACAGATCAACATTTACATGTGTTGGGCTTAAAAACCTACAGTGTATCTCAGTTAGCAATATGTACAGTATATCCTCTCATTTTGGCCCAATCCCTCCTGGATTTCAGTCCTCACGAGCTGAACGACCTGGAGTACAGACGAGTGCGGGTCCGCGGCCGCTTCGACCACTCACAGGAGCTGTACATCCTGCCCCGCTCGCTGGTCGACCCGCAGAGGGAGGCCAGGGAGGCTGGAAGCCTGTCGTCCAGTGGAGAGACCGGCGCCAACGTCATCACCCCATTTCACTGCACGGACCTCGGGTAAGAAGGCAGAACAAATGTGGTGCTCCTGGCTGTTCCTGACTGATTTTGAACCGATTGATCACTGCCAACTCTCTCTGCCTCGTTAAGCATCACAATCCTGGTGAACAGAGGATATGTCCCGCGGCAGAAGATAAGACCAGAGACCAGGTTGAAGGGACAGGTGGGCATTTACATAAAAAAAATAAGTGAAATGTGTTTAGATAAATGTATAATATATTTTATTGCATTAACACCTTTACTCTGATGCAGGGAAAAACAATTATTTTTCAGGAGGACTGTTCATTTTGATCGTCAGGTCACTTTTATCTTTATCCTATGCATTATTCGGTTGGTGTGCAGGTGGAAGGTGAAGTGGAGGTGGTCGGAGTTGTCAGACTGACTGAGATTCGCAAACCGTTTGTGCCCAACAACGACGTGGAGAGAAACCGCTGGCACTACCGCGACCTGGAGGCCATGTCCTACGTCACCGGAGCGGAGCCCGTTCTCATTGATGCCGTGTTTGGTGAGAGCCGACACAGAAGACTTGACTTCACCAGAAAGGTTCAACGTGGGGTCATTTATAATGTGAGATTATTTAACTATGACACTTTGCTTCCCAGAGTGCACCATTCCCGGTGGTCCAATAGGTGGACAGACCAGAGTCACACTGAGGAACGAGCACATGCAATATATAATGACGTGGTAGGTGGCAAATTTTGACATGTTGGGGAGGGACATTAACAAGTAGTAAAATAGGCTTTCCTCTAACTCATTCTCTTTCCTCAGGTATGGCTTGTGTGCTGCAACTTCTTATATGTGGTTTGCAAAGTTTGTCAAGAAGATCAAAATATGATTGACCTCAGCAAAGGTAGTCCAAAGCAGCTATGGTCTGCTTGGCACTGCAATCTAATCTCCACATGTAAATAGCTGTTAACTGTTAAACAATAAAGAATTTCCTTTTCAGGCTCATTAAACAACTTTGTCTGCATTGTTTTAATTTACAAAGCCCCAAACTGGTTGTATGATTAGCAAATTGAGGTTCTTAATCACAGAACCGGTGAACTGGATTTCTGACTCGTGCCTTATTTGACAGGGTCCTTCAGTTGTTATGAAATGTATATTCAGCCTTAAATTTAACTTAAATTTTCCAAATTCCACCTTCTCATTGTTGATAAGGACAATATCTGTGGTTCACCTGGTGCAGAATTACTCTGCAATATAAAACAAAGACTGATAGACCTTCGGAACAAAGACACCTCAAGTTCAAACATTAGAACATACATTTTTATTCCAAACAATTTAACCAAGTTTGGTAGCCAGTTCCTTGGCTTTTGCCTTCTCCATCTTGTTGATGCGAGCTGTGGATTTGGGGCCCATGATACCGCCTCCCCAGTGACGACGGATCTGAGGAGAAGGAAAAATAATGATTGCAATGGTGAATTTTGTCCCATGTTTTGTGAGCAGTGAGTGTAATTGCAGCTGTGGATATATTCCAAGGCAGATTCTGTGTTTACCTCCTCAAATCGCTCATTGTAGTTGGTCTTGATGGCCTCCACGAGCTTTGCAAGTGCACCCTTATCCTCACTGGACAAAGAACAAAGCTGGTTCAACAGTGCTCAAATCCACAACTTTCCAACATTATGTTTTGCCATCGCCATTAACTCGATGTGATGCATCACTACAAGACATGTGTGACTGCAAAAATCACACCACCAGGTGAGATGGAGTTGAAATGATGTGCAACTTACGGGTTGATCTGTGTGAAGGCAACCGACGTGCACGTCTTTCTGTGCACCAGCCTGCCCAGTCTGGCCTTGCCCTTGACGATGCAGTATGGGACACCCATCTTGCGGCAGAGAGCTGGCAGGAAAACAACGAGCTGGGAAGGGAAATACAGGAAGAAATTGATATTACAGCAGCACAGGCCAACAAACAACATAAGGCAGGCACGGTGCATTGCTCAAGTCATATTGTCCTGTTATAGGTCTCTGCTCAGGGTTAAAAAGCTCGTATGTTTTGATCCACATGGAGAATTCAGGTGAAGAAATTCAAACATCATTGCCAGAGATGACTTGTAATAAACAGGTCTTGGACATTTATGTTCAGGGTAATTGCATGCATACCTCAATTGGATCCACATCGTGGGCAATGATGACCAGCTGGGCTTTCTTGCTCTCCACCAGAGAGGTGACAGTGTTCACACCTAAAAAGGAAAAAAGAAAGAAATCTTAATTAAGCGTGGATTGATAAAAAAAATAATAATTTGGGGCAAAAATTATTCACTTGGCCAATGCTCAGGGTTAAAAAGCTCGTATGTTTGCATCCACACAGAGTATTCAGGTGAAGAAATTCAAAACATCATTGCATTGGATTTAGAATAGCGCGTTAATATGCACAACTTTATTGTTGATCATATTTACACCCCAATTTATCGGAATAGGATTTCATTCTTTGCTCACCAGCACGGAGCACAGGGGGCCTCTTGGTGGGGGCATCTCCCTTTCCAGCTGCCTTCTGCTCAGCGCGGGCCAGCAGCCTCTGCTTCTTCTCCTGCTTGGTCTCTGGCCTGTACTTGTGGGCCAGTTTGAACAGCTGTGTGGCTGCACGAGAGAGGACATTATAGATTGAGTGTGACAATCAACTGCAACTACATTGATGTAATCAACGATATGATATCGATGTTCTAAAAGAACAACATTTCGATGGTAATGCATCAGTGATCTTGGTGGAAGTGTCTGCATATTTGTTAAGTTAGCAAATATTCACATCATTTGCACAGCAGCAATAATATTCAGCTATTTCTAGCCTAAAGACAAATTCTGAGGTCCATGGGTGATGAGACATACCTGTCTGGCGATCCAGAGCCTGGGTGAACTGGTTGATTGCAGGGGGAACCTTCAGACGTTTGTAAAGGATGGAGCGCTGCCTCTGCAGGCGGATGTAGCGAGGCCATTTCACAAAGCGCGTCAAATCACGCTTGGGCTGAATGTCCTGGCCTGAGGAAGATCAAACACAAACACTGGTTTTCAGACTGGGACTTCAAACTCAAGTTTTCTGCTCTGAAGACTGAAATGCATCAGCGATCTTGGTGGGAAATTGTCATCATCGTTGTTAAGATAGCAAATATTCTTTACATCACGTGCCCCATAAAGAAACGTTCTCTGCAAAACTGAAGTTGGGGAACTTACCAATGCCAAAGTTCTTTGGCCTCTTCTCAAACAGAGGGTTCACCACTTTTTTGGCCTCATGTTTTTTGGCCACAGAAGGGGCAGGTGCCACCTTCTTCCCCTTAGCCTTCTTTCCCTTAGGCTGAAAGAGAGGAGAAAGCTTTGGTCAGGCATTACCTTTAAAACATGTCCTTATTTGATCAGCAAAACAAAAGTGACCACAATGACAAGAACCATAGGTTATCAATGCCTACATTTCACTACACAGCACGTTGCTCAGACTCACATCCCTTTCACGACAGCCTTGAAAGTATTGTCGAACAAGTTATTAACAAAGCTAAAAACAATCAACACTTAATTTCCTGCTTTAATAACTCAGCGTTTTAAACATATTACCTTTAACAGACCACCAACCAGCATGTGGATTAACATTAGCACAACTTGTCATTATTTTGACACTGCAATGAAGCAATTTACAAGCCATTAACTGCGGCTTAGTTTTCTCGGAGAATACTAACCAAACGTTAGCATCAGCCATTGACATGAATGAGGGACATGCTAGGGCCGACACGTTCAGGACCACAGGCTAACCCATCACAACACAATTAAACACGGAATGGCTTGTCCGTCATACAACAAACGTTGCACCAAAACACGCCATAGGGAATAAGTCTAACTTTGCAACGTTACGTGTAAAACCAAGCACGTTGAACCACGTTAGCAGTAGCCTTCGACAAGGTGTCTGTCATACTTCTGCCGGCTATGCTAGGTCTGGTTGGTCAAAGTTTTATCTAAATCACAATCACTCCGGGCGAGTAATATTACAATTAAATGAATAAGCAGAGTCTATAGAACAAACACATTCATTCAGCGATGTACAAACACGCGTGTAATAGAGGATGGAAGACGATACTTCAGAAAAATTCAATCCACTGAAGAAGCGGCTATGTACCCACCATGTCGGTTCAGGCAGAAAGGAAGACCGAGGGATTCTGGGTAGCGTAAATACCGCGAGGCTTGCGCCGTGGTTACGTGGCTTCCTTTACACCGATCTGGAGTCAGATTTAAAAACATAATTTTCTGCAGCTGCTCCTAAGAAACAGTTAACAAACTGATTCAGGAACGGTTGTAAATTTGTTTCAGCTTTTTTGACCGAACAAATCTGAATTATTTATACGTTGTCTAAATTTAAATGGTGTGTAATTTATGCATTTAATAACAAACAATGTTTTAATACATTATAACACATTCACAGACTACCTTCTCGTGATGATGGCATTTAAAAAAATAAATAAATAAAAAATATAATTTCATAACTAAGTTATAACATATGAAAGCATGCCTTTATTATAATGTTTAATTTAACCCCTTTGCTAAAAATCAACCTGTACTTATTTTAAAGGCGGTTACAAAAAAAAAAAAAACCTTTGGCCGTATACGTCACTTCCGTAAACAGGAGTTTCATCTGATCTAATCATCAACGGTTAAATGATCTCTAACTTTGTCGTAGATTCATGTATAAAAATATATATATATATTTATATATTGTGCTCGTCACATTCATAAAGAGACGAGGTGCAAAAGTATAGTATTGTCGGACAAGGCAGCTAGCGCTGCTGGTTAGGCTGACGTCGCCGCGTCTTGTCCCCTCCTCCAGCCTTGCGTCGTCGCGCTCGGCAGACCGTGCCGAGTGTGGATGGGAGGGGGAGATGTGGGGATGGTGGACCGGCTGAGTAGCGTCTGTCTGCTCGGTTAGCCTCTTCCGAACCGCGCTAGCATTGGTGTGCGCATCCAGTACGTCCTCACAAGAAGAATGCGACACAGCGATCGCCGCCCTGACAGCCGCTTCTTATGGTAAATGCTATTCATTGGCGACCAGTGTTGTCACGGACGGGATCTCGCGGGGTTCGTTGGTAAACATAAGGCCTTTCAGTCTGCAGATATCTTTTCACATCTGCCACTGTGCAGCGAGCAACCGGGAAAAGACGGCCTGGTTATATTGTAAAGAACAAATACTGTTCCTCCCCCCAAAACATTTGGTGGCGGGGGGGTCGCTTGTTTCTTTGCCTTGTGGTGTTCGTGTTTTCATTTGTTTATCATGCTAACTGCAGCTTCATCATTGACATGGACCCGCCACAGTTTTGTCATCACTCTCTGTCAATTCTCAGAGGTCCCCTTGAGTGGAAGGTAATGATGGCCGAACAGGACGCTTGCCCTCACCTGGACTCCACGGGAGAGGTCACCAAGGAGGACCTTCTCCAGAAATCCAAGGTAGGTTTTCATTCATTCCCTGGAAGCGAACTATGCCAAAGATGCTCAGGTCCTGGTCCCTAGATCATCACCATCAATCTTGCATCTCTTATGGCTGCTGCAGCTTGTTCTGGATGTGTTATAACTGATGCTGCGAGCTCTGTCACCTTGCATTCTCAACCAACCGAGCTGAGATATATGTGTGTGCACGTACATTGTTCTCACTGTCATATTGATGTCCTTCTTGTGTGGCTGCAGGGAACTTGCCAATCGTGTGGGGCAGGGGGTCCAAACCTGTGGGCCTGTCTGCAGGTAAAGTCTTGACTTGGAACATTTTACTCCATTTTTCTGGTTGTGTTGTTTTTGTTAAGTGTTTTTAACAGCCACACGTTAGTAATCACGTAAAATAATTAGGTAAAGGTATTGGTACTTGTGTATAAAACATTAATTAATGCAAGATCTCTCAAATATTTTCAAAGAGAACCAGTACACCATCTCCTCAGTCACTGACATTATATTATACTTGTATAATGACTGCTGTTGATGGCCTTATGTTCTCCTGTGTTTTCTGCTCCACAGAATGACTGTCAGTACGTCGGCTGTGGCGAGTCCTTCTCTGATCACAGCACCCAGCATGCACAGGTAAAACCTTCTCACGTGTCTCAACAGCTTCTGCTCGAATGGTGGTTATGGAAGTACCAACAATAGTGTCAAAAAGTCCATTAATGCTTGCATGTATGCTTCCTAGGCCAAGAAGCACAACCTGACGGTGAACCTGACAACATTTAGGGTCTGGTGCTACGTGTGTGAGCGTGAGGTGTTTTTGGAGCCCAGGGCCTCGCTGGTGCCCGTCCCTGCTGCTCCTCACCACTGTAAAGTCCTCGAGCAGGTACTTTTTACGGCCTCCGGGGACGCTGCTTCGAATCTGCGCGGCCAGCTCCTTGATCACACTCGTATTTATAGTGCGGCGTGATCGTTTTCCCAGGAAGCAGCTGCTCCGCCAGTGGGTCACCCAGTGAAAGGCGTGCCAATTGCTGTGGCGGAGGAGGAGGGCTCGGAGTCGGAGGAGGATGAGTTTAAACCCAGAGGTACGACAACTTTACAACTTTTCTCTGCTGTAACAGCAATAAACATATAACGTTGTTGGCTGTTGCTGCCTATTGAAATAAATCCAAAACCAGATGAAACCTTGAGGCTTTTTCCTTCAAGTGTAGTCTGCTTTTTAAATTCACAAATTTCTTTTCTAATTGGTGTTGGATTAAAAAGAACATTTTTCTGTTACTCCACTGATTGCAGGCTTGACTGGGATGAAAAACATCGGAAACTCGTGCTACATGAACGCAGCTCTTCAAGCCCTTTCCAACTGGTGATGACGCTCTCTGCTGCGACACTCAACACACAACTGTCTTGTAATCAGCTCTCTGTAAAGTTTAACCTTTGACCCCTCTACTCTCCCTTCCTTTCTGTCCCAGCCCGCCTCTCACCCAGTTCTTCCTGGACTGCAGCGGATTGGTCCGGACCGACAAGAAGCCCGCCCTCTGCAAGAGCTACCAAAAGCTCATCTCTGAACTCTGGCATAAGAAACGGTAAAAGTGCATCATTAGACTGAGCACACTGGTTCCGTAAATCAGGGAGGAGAATCGCAAGCCGTCAGTGTTAAGGTTGGAGACAAAGTGCTCTTACCGGAGCACGGTGGAACTAAAGTCTTGGTGACATGGACTATTTCCTGCTCCATGATGGAGATATCCTTGGAAAATACACCGAATGAATCCTCCAATTTTTTTTTTTTTTTTTTTAAGGAGGAGATGCTGAGTCCTGGCACATCCTGATGCTTCGATGTCCCATTTATGTTTCATTTTTCTGAAACAAGTGTAAATAATACTCATCACATTTTCTTCAAATAATAAACCCGAGTCATTGTTCTTCTTCTAAGTATTTGAATTTTCAAAGTTTACAAACATTTTTGAAATGTTATAACAGCCATTTTGATATATATATATATAAAAAAAAAGACTGAGCACAGACTTGTAGAAGCAGGAGCTGTCGACACGACCACTACTGTTTTCCCTCCCCATGCAGGCCCAGCTACGTCGTCCCGACAACTCTGTCCCATGGCATCAAGCTTGTGAATCCGATGTTTCGCGGCTATGCTCAGCAGGTGCGGCGAACACAGAACAGCTCCTTGTAGCTTCCCATTGCAACATCGCTAAGTAGCTTCACAGATTCATCACTGTGCATGACAAGGAAGCTGATTCCACTCTTTCTTTCTGGGTGCAGCTCAAGCCTAACAAGTGTTATGACAGACTGTGTTTTTGATTTTTTTCTTCTGAGACCTAAAATATCTTGGAACCCTTAACCAGTCCAGTTGCAGTTAATTAATAAAACAAAAAAATTCCTTCTGCAGGACACTCAGGAGTTCCTGCGCTGCCTGATGGACCAGCTGCATGAGGAGCTGAAGGAGCCGCTGACAGAGTGCGACATGAGCAGCGAGGGGAGCGACAGCGAGGAGATCAGGGACGGCGAGCGCTCCCCGTCCGAGGACGAGTTCCTCTCCTGTGACTCGGGCTCCAGCAGCGACCGCGGCGAAGGCGGAG
This sequence comes from Thamnaconus septentrionalis, assembly GCA_009823395.1. Lineage (NCBI taxonomy): Eukaryota > Metazoa > Chordata > Actinopteri > Tetraodontiformes > Monacanthidae > Thamnaconus > Thamnaconus septentrionalis. Next base: position 10,391,432 of record CM020518.1, read on the forward strand.
GAGCCTGCGAGGGCGAACTGCTGCTACAGGACGAGTGCGACGGCGTCCGGCCGGCGGCGGCGGCGGCAGGGGGGGCGGCGGGAACGGGCGCACTCATCTCGGAGAAGGAGCGGCTGAAGGAGAAGAGGGTGTCCGGCTCACCCCTTCGAGGAGGCTCTCAGGAGATGGACGAGGACGCCGACGTGGACACGGCGGCGGAGCAGGCGGCCCCCAAGGAGGGAGAAGAGGAGGAGGAGGCGGCGGCGGCGGAGGAGGAAGAACCGACGACGACGACCACAGAGACAGACGGGCAGAGCCAAGAGAACAACCAGCTATCGGACAGTGGGCAGGGCCAAACCCAGAGCAGCACCTCAGGTGTGAAACGAGCAGGATTTACGCTCTGCTTCCACAGAAGCTTCGTCATTTGTGTCTAAACCAGCTTGTTTTGTTAGAGCCGGACAATGAAGCGGCGTCGCTGATCCAGCCCCCGTCCACTCCCTGCAGCCCGGTGAGGACCCTGCAGGAGCTGCACCCCAAACTGTCGTCCAGCCCGCCCCGGGCCAGCCCCCTTCGCTCCGCAGGACCCGCCTACTCCTTCAAAAAAGGTACAGAAGGAGAGATGGGAGCTTCTTTTTCTCATCAATGACCAGTTTTCATTCCAGGCGACAGGCTTATTCCAATAGGACATGCAGTAAATCATAAAAACATGCATTTCATATTAAAATGTTGCGAGGGTATTTTATATTTTCATAACAGTCTAGAAATGTAGTTTGGATTCTGCACAACTTTGAAGCTTAGAATTTGGAAGTCACCATTGATCCCCCACTTATTATGTTGTTGTTTCGCCTGCTGCGATCGTTCCAGCTCAGCTGCTGCTTAGTGCCAAGAGGAAGAAACAGTCTCACTTCCGCAGCGTGATCTCGGACATCTTCGACGGCTCCATCCTCAGCCTGGTCCAGTGTTTGACCTGTGACAGGGTGAGACGCGCTTCCGCTGGTGCTGGGAGCGCTAGCGCCGTGTACTCCCACACAACACTAGGGGGAGCGACAGAGTCATTTTCATCGCAGAGTGTGGCCACTACCATAGTAGGGTTCATATGAACTGTACTCTGAAGCTTGTTGTGTTTTCTTTTTGAAACAGACATATGAATAAATTGAGAAAATACAAGTGCAAATGTTTACAATGATATATTTCTATGTGTGCCAGGTCTCCACTACTGTCGAAACCTTCCAGGATTTGTCCCTCCCGATTCCCGGCAAAGAAGATCTGGCGAAGCTTCACTCCTCCATCCACCAGAACCTTCCCGTCAAGACGGGCGTGTGTCCCGACACCTACAACTCACAGGGCTGGATCTCCTACATCATGGACTCCATACGCCGGTCAGTGGCGTTGGTCTGTTCAGGGGAAATCAGGAAGTCGATTTTTGTTTTGTTTTGTTTTGTTTTGTTGCTCACTGAGGTGTTGGTGAAGCAGACGGTCGTCATTCGTCGCAGAGGAGCAGCTTAGCTTTGGGTTTAAACCACAGTCGGGTTATCTAGGACAGCACAGTCATGAGTCATATTTATCTAATTAGTTCTTCCTCCTTAAGCGTCATTTGAAGAGTTGTTGAACTTGCAGATGTGATGCAGAGACAACAGTCGCCCATATCTGCAATTTAAGAGCAGTCCACAGTCACCAACGCTGTAGTTCCCGTCAGAAACGTTGTCTTTTGAGCCACTGGAAACCCCTCCTCAGCACCATGCAGGAGCCAGGTCATGCTCGTGATCAGGCCAGGGAGACAGAGCCCTCGAGTTTAGAAGAAAACACTCTTTTCTGTTGAAATTCTCATGAAAAGCTTGTTTATATTCTCATAAAATTGTCTTTCCTTCGCCTCCCTCGTGTGGCTGAAAGTGGTCGGTTCAACCTCCTGACAACATCGCATGTCTTTCCTCAAGTGTAAAGACTGCTGGATGTGTGTGTACATCACACAGGGGGATCACTTGTTTTAAAAGCAAAGCCACGAGGACACGAGGTCAAGTTTTAAACTTGAAGCTTGTCAATTTGCTGCGCGTCGCTTCACTCCAGTCCAGGCTCTCGTTCTCGTCCGCGCGATGGCCGCCGGCGTAAACAGGCTAAAGAGGCCCGAGTGCCGCAGTGAGACTCTCCGCCTCGTCCCTCTCGACAGGTTTGTCGTCTCCTGCATCCCCACCTGGTTTTGGGGGCCCATGGTGACTCTGGAGGACTGCCTGGCCGCCTTCTTCGCCGCCGATGAACTTAAAGGTTTAAAAAACGACGACAGCAACAGCACACTATTCCACCGCAGTACTGAAGCATTTGTAAGAAGTTGACTGTTCACTCTTCCTCTAGGGGACAACATGTACAGCTGCGAGAGATGTAAAAAGTGAGTGCTTCTCTTGAATCGAGGTCGGGTCTTAAAAATCGCCCTGTTAAAATGCACTTCTTTTTAATACAACTTTTATTTTCTAACAGGTTGAGAAACGGCATCAAATATTGTAAAGTACTCAGGCTCCCAGAGGTACTTCTTAATAATATTGTCCCCCGTTTGCCGGCTGCCTGTGGACCTCAATGATTTATCGTTTGTTTGTCTTTTTATTTTGGTGCAGATTCTCTGCATTCACCTGAAGCGCTTCCGGCACGAGGTCATGTACTCCTTCAAGATCGGCAGCCACGTGTCCTTCCCGCTGGAGGGCCTCGACATGCAGCCCTTCCTGGCCAAAGAGAGCCCGTCTCAGGTCACCACCTACGACCTGCTCTCGGTCATCTGCCACCACGGCACCGCAGGAAGTACGAGATGGCTTCGCTTTCCCGCCATCTCGTGTTATTTCGCCAGCCCTTCTTCACCTTCTCCGTCTCCGCTCTCAACCTCAGGTGGCCACTACATCGCTTACTGCCAGAACGTCATCAACGGCCAGTGGTACGAGTTTGACGACCAGTATGTGACGGAAGTCCACGAGACGGTGGTGCAGAACGCGGAGGCCTACGTGTTGTTCTACAGGTGCAAAAAAATAAAAAAAAATTCTCGTGTTAAGCCGCGTGCGCTTGTGTTCGCATTTCACCGTTTTTTTTCTCCTCGCGCTCAGAAAAAGCAGCGAGGAGTCAGTGAGGGAGAGGCAGAAGGTGGTGGCTCTGGCCAACATGAAGGAGCCCAGCCTGCTGCAGTTCTACATCTCCAGGGAATGGCTCAACAAGTTCAACACCTTCGCCGAACCGGGGCCGATCAGCAACCACATATTTCTGTGTCAGCACGGAGGTGCGTGCCCCCCCGCTGGATTTGCGAGGTCACATTCCTGCCGTTTTTAACACTTGAGTGAATGCACGTGGCCTCCGTCGGGGGGAAAACGCTTCGCTCGTAAAGATGTGGGTCAAGTCTGACAAACGCCAGTGTTTGTTTTTGTAGTTGGTTGGCTTAAAACAAAAAAGAAAAAAACAGTAAGTCTATTATCCAATCTGTTATTCATTACATGCTGTTAAAAAAAGCAAACACTACATATTCCTGTTGCTAAGTAGTAAAAATAATATTATCTTAAGTGTAATTCTTTGCTCACGGACTTTGAGTCCTAAACCTGTATTTTCAGAAGCCATCAGCCTTTGACTAAAAGGTATTTACTGACTGTCATTTACATTATTACATGCATGACTACCTGCTCCAGAAAACTCAAAAACAATGACCTACACTGCAGAGTTTCCTACGGTGTTCCCCAAGGGTCGGTGTTAAGGCCTCTGTGGGTTTTGTTTTTGTTTTTTTTTTTTTCTAACATTAAAATGTATGTAAAGCTCTGATTGCACTCTGCGCCTTTAAACTTATAAAGCATGTGTGTCTTTGCACAGGTATACCTCCTAATAAATACCAATACATTGATGACCTTGTCGTGATCGTGCCCCAGAATGTGTGGGAGTATCTCTACAACAGGTAAATACACATGAAATCAGAGGAAATCACAATGAAATGTAATTTAATTCTTACTCTTCTTCTCTGACTGTGTTCTCCAGCGCATGAATTTAGAATTAGTTTTTTTATGATTTTATTTTTTTTTTTTTCAATTCTGTTATGACATTTCGGTGCTCTCTGTGCCCAGTTTCGGAGGCGGCCCTGCGGTGAACCACCTCTACATGTGCGCCATCTGCCAGGTGGAGATCGAGGCTGTGGCCAAACGACGGAAAACAGAAATCGACACCTTCATCAAGGTAGGTGACGGGTGTCCGGGTAGCTGCATGTGGCAGCTTCGTGGCTGTCGGATGCTGAACGGGCAGCTTTGTCATCTGGCCTGCAGCTGAACAAAGAGTTCCAGGCCGAGGAGGCTCCCACGGTCATCCTGTGCATCAGCATGCAGTGGTTCAGGGAGTGGGAGAGCTTCGTCAAAGGCAAAGACAACGGTAGGAAGCTGTACATGCCCCATCTTTTGTATAAATAAAGAAAAAAAAATACATATATATATATATATTTTTTTTTTTTTCAAAACTCTGTAAATGCCGTCGCTGCAGAACCTCCCGGTCCGATCGACAACAGCAAAATTGGCGTGATGAAAGGAGGGCACCTGCAGCTCAAGCAAGGTAAAACACGCCTTCGGGAGTTATTTCGCAGTGGCGTGAGAAGCAGATGGCTCGCTGGCCTCCTACAAGCGCGTTCCTCCCTCCAGGTGCGGACTACGGCCAGATCTCGGAGGAGACGTGGCAGTACTTGCTGGGGATTTACGGCGGAGGCCCGGAAATTGCGGTGAGACAGACGGTGACTCCGGCCGACCCCGACGGCCTTCACGGAGAGCGCAAGATCGAGGCCGAGACCAGAGCGCTTTGAGATGTCGGAGGAGAGGTTCGCAAAGTTTGCTTACCCGTGAGCTCCCATGTGTTTGAATGCATTTTCGTCGCCGCGCGTCGATCCACTTGAAGCCTCAGCAGTCGCAGCCGGCCGAGGGACGATCATTATTTTGGTGGAAGCACGCACACATTCCTCCCGGCCTGGCAGGGACTTTAAACAGCCCAGAAGAATCTAGCGAATAAACAGCCGTCGCTCCACGGGTGTGTGGGCCCACTGATGCTCCGACTTCTGTCTATAAACTTTCTTTATCTCCGTCTCCTGTTATCTCCAGGTTTCCCCAAAATCGCCTCCTCAGCCCCGCCCTGGCTGGAAGCTGAGGAATTTGCACCGCGGCGAAGGAGCCTCGCCTCGTGAGCACTCTGTAAATGTAGCAACGTATTATTCCGACGCCGGCGCCGCAAGGAGGGTGAAGCGGCAGCGAAAAAACGTCCCGGTTAATTTATTGCTAACTTTTCTTGGTGTCAGATGCTGCTGAGCCGGCGATGAGGGTTTCGCCGGGTGACCGTTTTTTTTTTTTTCTTCTGTGCACACGGAGCTGAAGTTGGGTCTTTGGCGCCGGGAAGCTACACGAAGAACGAAGCTTTAACGTTTTGCCTCTAGCATAGCAACGAGCTCGACCGGACTGCAAGCGAGATCGTGAAATCTTCCTGCTGCGCCTCCCAGAGTGACTGACACAGGACAGCTCAGGAACGGACGCATCGCGCTCGATGGCGACGGAGGAGCAACCGGATGTAATATAAGTGTGTTTTCAAGCCACAAAAGCATGCATGTGTTCCAGAAGACCTCACCCAGGGTCTGTTGCCCAGCACTATACACACGTAGGGCCGGCAACGGGTGCTCAGATTTTGTAGCGAAAGAGTTGTACTATAGCAAATTTACGAGATGCAACACCTGACAGGAGTTGGAAGGAGGGGCCGATGCAATACAGTTCAAATGCAGATCTTGTTGTGATGGTTGCAATTGTGCGTGATTCACCGTCGATCAGATCGGTTATTCACAAATTTCCCAATAGCGTCGGGCCTGGCGTCAGCGAAGCGGGAGAGTTTTTGTCAAGGTTTGGCAAGATGAAATAATCACTGGCATGAGGTGGCAGTGGTCCTGTTAAAACACGACTGACTGCGAGCGAATTGATCGGCTGGAATTTTGCGGAGTTGTACATTTTTATTGCTTGGGGGTCCAAGGCCGCGGCGGATTGTTTCCTTATGGTTCTGTGTTGAATAAAGTCCAAACACACGGTTGTTGCTCTTCTTGTTGTTGATTAAAGCTGCTGGATATTTGAATCTCTCACATTTTTGACACGCTTCTACACAGAGGATACACCCATCAACAAAGTGGGTGCTCAGACTTCAACTTTAATAAATTGAGACTGGACTGCTCCATTGTAATGAATTAAAGTCATGAATTAGTCATCAGCTTTACATCCCAGCTCCTAGAACGGAGAACCAGGATGAGCTCTCAGGCGATTAAACACAATCGTCGCTGCCATCTGAGTGTGAGCTGGGAGCAGTCAGGAACATTAACAAATAAAATGAAGGGACTTTTGATTTTTCTTTTCTTTTTCTATGAAGAGCAGATCTCTCTCGATCTCCACTATTACTTTAATGCATTAAAGTCATATCATTTAATAAGAAAACCTGCATCGGTCTGCTTGAAACCTTATCAGGACTTCACAATTTCAGCACAACTTTAACCGCGTTGATCAATGAGAAATTGTGCAAACAAGATCTTTATCTTTTCCGGGTGAAACGAGATTTGTTTTTCTGATTTTTTTCCTGGTCCAGGGTCGCTCGCAGAAACTTTTTGAGCAGATGCACCCGCATTAAAATCCCTCCAGTCAAAACCAGTCAGACACTGAAGTCTTAATCTGCCGCTGATGTTGAGTGCTAATTATCTTCATCACCATTATTATCTCTCACTGCGCCCCTCCCCCCACCCCCCTCCTCTGCTGTTGCAGCATGTTGCTTGTGCGTGTGTGGTTTCCATTTTGCCATTTCACCGAGGTTGAACTGAATATCTGCGGTTCGACACGGTATTAATAGCATGCTAACAGCTTGCTGATGCAACGTTTTGCTGAGTCTGATTATAAAAAAATGCTTGTGGTGGAGGTGCGGTTAAATAGCTGAAATGTCTCTTGGACTAGTATGAATACTCTTCATTATTACTCCTCATTGGTTTGGAGGAACCAAAACTGCCTGCTTTTTGATGCGTGTGCTCTTTGATATGTCTCAATATGGATGAAAAAAAAGAAGTAAAAAAAATATATATATATAACACTGAAGGTCAGTGTAGATATAAGGTGTACTAACCAGCCCCCTTAGCTCAGTATTTGTCTCAAATCAGCACACAAACCTCAGAATATGAAAAACAAAAAAACAGAGGCATTTTCTTTTACATTGAAAGGCAGCTGTTCCACTGCTTTCCTGGAACTGACTGATTATTCACCATCCTGTTATAGGATGTAGACATAAGCCAGACTGAAAAAATAACAATCTACATCCCAGAAGGAAATTACATAAAGTTTTGTTTTTTTCTTAGTCTCTTGCCCTGCGTCGAAGAATTGCGCCGACCTTTTCAAGAATCCGCCTCCAAAAATTCGATTTATCACACCGACTTTAACTCTTTGACCTGAAATCTCAAGCCCACAGTAATTAAACATATCACAGCTACTTTTTAGGATTTAGGTACAGGTAGAAGACAGAAAGAACCAGCCAAGGCGTATCTGATCCGGTTCTGACCGAGAGCGAAGAGCTGTGATGTCATCTCAAGTCTCCCGGCGTGTGCCGGAGCTGCGTCCAGCCCAGACGGGAGGCAGAGCGAGAGGAAACGAGCTGGGCTGCAGGTGGGAGGAGAGGATGATGCGCATCGCGCTGACGGCTCCTGGAGGCAGCGGGAGAGGCGACGTGCCGTGCGACTGAGGTAAGGGATGAAGAGAGACAATTCGGGAGAAATAGAAAAATCTTCACACATGCACGCAGCATCCATCCATCCATCCCTCCCTCCTCCATCCATCCATCCTCGTCACATCACCGGGTCAGTGTTTCACCGCTGAGGTGCCACCGGTCGTCCGTCTGGTGTGGCGGACGTATGTGTTTGTACACAGTGAAGGATGATTAAAGAGCAGCAGCTGCTGTCAGCAGGATGTGCCGCGATGAGAATCCAGGGCAGCGGGGGGGCTCGCTGTGGGAGCGGGATGGGATGGGATGGGTGTGGCACCTCTCATCCATCCCTCACCCTCCTCATCGCCACTTAGGTTCCCTCGCATGTGCACAGTGAAGGTCAGACGGCGGAGCAGGGGAGCGTCTGGCCACCGTTTGTGCAGCGATAACTTCTGCTGACTCACGGTTACACAGCAGACATATTGGCGTGGCACGGCAGGGCAGAGCCACAGCTGTTTTTTTTTTTTTTTTATAAAAAAAAAAAACAGCGGCGGCCGCATTCCACTCAGATTAGAAGGCCCCACCGCCACGGCGCAACGTGCGCTTCCCCCCCGGAGATGTTTCCGCGCTGGCGAGCCGGCGACTGAGCGGCCGTCACGTTGCCGTGCGTCGCCCTGTCGTGGCAAGTCAAGGCGCTGCTGCTGTCTGTTGCAACCGTTTGGTGGATTCATCACGGAGGCGCGTTGCTCTGACGAGCAGCTGTGGACGTGACCATTGTCACCACCAGGCACCACTGGGATGTAAAAAAAAACACCAGCCGGTTTCAGGAAGTTGAAGAGTCTTTGAAACTTTTGAGCACAGTCGCTGTTAAATTGCCTTTGGGATGCAATTATGCTCTAGTTTAATATTATTGGAAACTGAAAAGTAGTGGCGGTGTTGGATTCAAAAAAGTAGAGGAAAGGACAGTGTGAGGGTGCCGGGCAGGCAACCTCACTTAGACAGTCCTGTGTACGGCCAGATGGGGGCGCTGTGTTCATAGCAGGCTGGGCATTCACTGTGTAACAACTCAATTAACAGTTGAGAGGATTTTGAAACTCATAGTTTTTATCACAAAATCTGGCAACATCCCCCAACACTTTGCACTTCGGTCAAGCGAGCATGTTTTTTTTTTTTTTGAAGATGTTTCTTTTAATTTGCTGCTGACTAATCTCCGTCTATTTCTTTCCGCAGAAAGACTTTTTTGTTTTTTCTTCTTTCTGGCAAACCACAGGGCCTCATCAAAGTCAAGACAGGAAACTACTGGTAACACAAGCAGCGAATGGTCTCTCTGGTCTGCGGAGGCCGTGGTGAACCGCAGCAGGAGAGCACCAGTCTGCGCCGTCGTCTGGCCGAGATGACCGCCGGAGCGACGCACACCGACTCCGCCCCTTTCCCTTTGAGTCCTCTGTCAGCCGGGCTTTGCTGAAGTGTCCGCTGTAAATATTTACATGCCGCGTCTGGCAGCATTTCGGAGCCCAGACGGAGAACGCGGCGACGAAATTTGAAAAAAAAAGCAAAAAAAAAAAAAAAGCAAAAAAAAAAAGAAGCAAAAAACGGTGTGACCTTGCAGGCCCTGCAGGCAGGGTCGGCCGTGGGACTTTCGTGCTTTCTTGTTTGCTGAAAACAAGCAACAACTTGAGCGGGAACTGCTGTTCAGCCCTGTGTCGTAGCTCACTCCCCCGTGCTCACTCTTCACCACTGCAAACCTACACAAAGAGGAGGGAGGGAGTCACTCAAACACCACCAGCGTTTCTCCACGTTTGTGTTCGAAAAGAGGAAAATTCCATTTGTTTATGACGACGAGGTCAATGTACATATTGAAAAATGGAAAACTGCCACAAAAACATCTGATTATTTTTGCTTGGCCCACAGGTTATATAAAAAAAATATTAGTCTTTCCTCAAATATTGCTGTCAAATTGCTAAATAATACATGATTTAGAGGTAATGCAATAGTGGCAATGACACTGTCTGCACTGAGCAACCCTATACACCTGTAGTCTCTGCCTTGTGATCTGTCATCGCACACCCACACACACACCATGGGCTGTGCCATGTGCTCCCAGCTGGTTGACATGTGGACTGTGAGGCTGAGCCGGGCCGGCAGCAGGGCCATGGAGCTCAGGTCGCACCCGCAGATGCTGCGGAGCGGCTACCACAGGGTGACCGGCCTCCACTACATGTCGTCCTTCTCCGATGCCGAGGACTGCTGCGACGACACCAGCTCCGGCAGCTCCCTCACCTTGGACTGGCAGACGCCCGGTGCCGATGGCTGACGGCCGCCCCGAGCTGCCACGCTGCTCCGAGGTTTAAACTGAGGCGGGATGGATTGACGTGTGAAATATTGGCAGATTTGCAATAAATGGTGTGAGTGATGTTGGCTGTTTTTCTACAAATATTAATACAGATGTCTTTTTCCCCCAGTTATCCAGCAGGACAAATGTTTTACCAAAGTCAACTGGACCACAGCTGTTTAGAAAATGCAGCACAAGAGCTTTAAAGACAAGAATTAAGTTTGTCCAGTGTTTGAACATACCAAGCTGCATTCACAACGTGCAACAAATAGAACCTGAAAGCTTCAGACCCTGTTGGATGTTCAACAGGAGGCCAAAAAGTCCATTTAGCGTCTGATAACTTTCACCTGTGTAAACCCTCCAAGGAAAAATAATTACCCAAGCATCCGACCAGGACCTTTGGGAGGCTGGAGAGATCTGATACTGTTTCTATTAAGACGAGAAAAACACCGTAAATATGTTCTTAATGTGTCAAATGATTTAAAACAACACCTCCTAACGCGTGGAAAAATATTTGCGAGCTGGATTATGAATGAGTCTGAAGAGTCTGAAAGTGTAGCCGGCGGGTGGAAATGTTTAAAGCTCACATACCTCTCATACTGAGTTGGTTTACCACCGCAGCCATCATTCAGATGTTGCACAGTGTAATGATGACACAAAGTGGTGTCGGAGCTGCCGTGGTACATACTCACGGAACCGCTGTGAACCAAACTATTGAGGGAATTTTCCTTGTTTCGTCACAGTTTTATTGAATCATATTTCAGAAATCGTGACACAAATTAGCAGGAAGTCCTTCGTCAGAAAAAAAAAAGGAAAAGAAAAAGTGATGCGGGCGTATGAACTAGACACGGCCAGCTGTTGCCCAACCCATTTAAGCAATGTTAGCAAAAAAAATTTTTTTTATCAGATCCTGGATGACAGAACATAGTTTGTCAACATTTAGAGAGTTACGAGTCGAGTGCTTTGGTCTAATGAAGACAGATATTCAAGAGTTTGTTTCTCTGAATTTCTCTGAAACACTCGAAAGATTTTTTTTTTCTTTAAGCACCAAATACTTTCTCAAAGTTGCGCCATCGTCCACTCGGGCCAATATCTACTGAAGCAAAATAGGTCAACTAGCGGGAGAGCATCTTTTCCAGCAAGACAATTAAGACATCCATCTTCTACCCGAGCTCAGGGTCACTGCGGTCTGCTGGAGCCTATCCCAGCTGTCAAGTCGCCACTTCATGGCAGGGCCACATAGAGACAAACAAAGACATACAACCTGTCGCACCCACACACACACACACACCTACAGACAATTTCGAGTTTCCAATGCACCTCCCCAATGAAATGTGGGAGGAAAGTGCAGAACCTGGAAAGAACCCACGCAGACGCAGGGAGAACATGCAAACTCCTCACGCTGGCTTCATCTCCTCTGAACGGATGGTAACGGGTCATGCAGTGCTGCTGAGACACTTCAGAGAAGACGGACGGGTGAGATGTGACACTTGAAATCTCAGGGATCTAACTGCACTGCAGTGTGTGTTCGATTCTTATCATAAAGTGTTCCCCTGCTCTCATTCGTGTCCAGTGTTCCTTTAAATACGACTAACTTCCCACTCAGCCTCATTCATTCGAAAGTGAAATCGCTGCTCTCGGGTCACACAGGGCAAACAGAAAAGTAGCCCTGCCTAGTATTTATTTGTCAGTACTTTTAAGTGAATCAAATTGTGCAATGCTGGCATTTTTTCTTTTTCTTTTTAAAGTTGCACTTCCGCTCATGAGCTCAAGTGTGCAATTCCTTGATTGTCACCATCACTCATGCGCTCAGAAATGTGTCCCCGCAGGATATGAAGTTAGCTCTTGCCAAGGTGCTCCTCAGCTCGGTCGCTGTGGTTTTTCTCCTCTCGTGTCATCATCAGCCTGGTGGGCGGGAGGCTTCACGCACAGCTCAAAAAGCCTCACGCGCGTGTCTCACCCTCAACTTTGAACCAGAGCTCCGGGACGGACGAATCTCCAGCAAAGCCCGGCTTCTTTGTTTTCACTCAGTCATTCGTTTATTTGCGCTTTTAAAGCCAATCTGACCGGAGCCAACGATGGCGAGCATTGACCCCGTTTTCTCCTGCTTCGCCTTCTACGGCGTCCTGCTGGTGATCAAAATGTACATCATCGCGATCATAACCGGGCAAGTGAGGCTGCGGAAGAAGGTGAGTTGGCTCCCAGAAAAGAAAAGAAGGAAAGAAAGAAAGAAAGGAAGGAAGGAAGTCGCAGCCAGTCTCACCCCCTGTGTTTGTTCCTGAAGGTATTTGCCAACCCGGAGGACGCGCTCAGACACGGAGGGCTGCAGTTCCACAGAGAAGATCCCTACGTGGAGCGATGTCGGAGGTAAACGCACGCAGTGAGAAGAGCTTGTCGCAGCTTGTTTTCAATTCTGCAGCGAAAACCCACGAAGAATTCTGTCGTGTCTCTCTTTAAAAAAACAAAAAAACAAAAAAACTTCACATTTTCCTCTTTAAATCCACTAACGCTTCAATTAGAGTCATGCAATTTAGCAGAGTAGTGATTAAAAAACAAAAATCTGTGCCTGTAATGTTGTAATCGCTGTAATCGAGTGAGCGGGCAGATTGACAATTATCAAGCCAGTGGCGTGTGCACAACTTTTGTGTTGGGTGGGCCAGTACAAAATTTGGACCCCCCCACAAAAGTAAGAAAATTAATTTTAAGCTAAAACAGGAAATACAAAGAGCATGGAAGGGAAGGTCTAAAGCATGAATCTTGAAATGGACAACATACTAGTGGTGTCTGCTAGCAAAGCTTACCGTCAGAACCAGGACAACCAACCTCCCCCTGGACAGTTGCCGCTGTACGATTTGACACTGATTGTTTAAGAGCAGGACATTGCAAGGGTGAACTGTGTTTCGGAGGCTTCTTCACCTTCTTTGGGCCGTTTCTCTTCCAATTTGAACACAAATCAAACCTTCATAAGAAGTCCACAGTAAATCAATTCTATGTTTTGCTTCCCTTTTTATAGTAGTTTTAATTAATACATGATTGATTGATTGGTTGGTTGATTCTATTCAAATATTATTTTTCCATTGAAAAACACGTCCCCCCCATAATGCAAGCATATAAAAATATGAAGTTGAAATCCGCCCTTTGGAAACATCAGGCATTTCAGCATGCCATGATGCACACCCAGGACAAGCTCAATTTGTAATGTAAATACTTTTTAAAAAAAAATAATTTTTTTGAATAATATTAAAAATCCATAACTGTGATCAGTGGGACATTTGGCTCGTAATTGTCTTAAAAAAAGACAATTGGCCAAAACCTGCAGAGGAGTACTTTTGTTTAGCCTTTGAGAGAATTTTCTCTTTGTAACCTGTACATTAAAAGATGTGATTCATATCTTTGGATATTCACTAATGTAGTATTAGATATGTTTTTAGTGACTGAAACCGAGTCCACAGGGATAGGAATCTCCAAAAGCTAAGACTACAAGTTTTCATTTCCTCAAAATGGAATGTTTTGATTTCATGAACTGACTTTCAGGAAGAGTTGGAAGCCTGTAGGGTTTCAAAAAAAATGCCGCTCTCCTTTGTTTTGACTGGTCAGAAAACAGTCCTGGACACCAGCGAGGAAGCGGTGTGTTTCTCTAACGACGGAAAACATTTACATCTGCCCTCCTCGTCTGTCTCTCCAGGACTGGGCGCAAGCGTGGAAAATCACTGCGCTCCAGTGGAAAGACACACACAGATGTGTTTTTTTTTTTCTTCCTCGAGCCACTAAAGGCATATTCCCTAGAATAATATTATCTAAACACTGGGTCCTGAAGATAGAACCAGCAAATCACAGATTGCTGCGAGTCATCTCCCAGAAGAGCAAACTCATCTGTTGATGATGAATACTGGGGGGAATCTTAATACATCAAGCATACCTCTTACTATAAAAGGGTTACGTTACATTGCAGAGTCCCAATGTTGCGCAGCCACTCTCTTTTTTTTTTTAATTGCGTGGAAAAAAAAAAGTTTGCAATATGAATGGCTCATCGGACGAGAGAAACTTTAAACTGTGCGTCTGCATCACTGCTGAGTCATCACGCGAAGCAGATGTGTACCGCCGTGACTAAATCCCTCTTTTTTTTCCCCGCCTCGGCCCTCCAGGGCTCATCTGAACGACATGGAGAACATCCTCCCCTTTCTCTTCCTGGGAGCCGTCTACACCACAATTGGACCCTCGCTGGCCGTGGCCCGCCTCCACTTCCTGGTTTTCCTCGTGGGTCGAGTGGTGCACAGCATCGCCTACCTGTTTGCCCTGCGAGCTCCCACCCGCTCCGTGTCCTACACCGTGGCACAGATACCCTGCGTCTCCATGGCCGTGCAGATCCTGCTGGCGGTGGCTGCGTATGCCTGAGTGCAAAAATACAGCACGGCCTATTTTTGTTTTTTTGTTTTGTTTGTGTGTTTTGATAAGCAGGAGGAGAACAGCTGAAACTGCATCCTGGGCAGTCAAGAACGTCAGTGACTGTGCAATATAAGGCGTGCGACTACACTGGAGCTGGGCTTTATAAGATATTTTTATTAGTAATATTTGTTTTTACGATTTACATATTTTTTTAATGTACTGAACTGTGAGTAGCGAAGCGCGATTTGAAGTCTTGTACTGTTTTCCACATGCAAATGAAGGTTTTTTTTTTTCTCTTAGTAACTTAACTATTTAAACTCACATACACACTTAAGAGTTTGAGCCACACTGGAAAACTCTCCAGCGCTGCACTAGTGCTGTGTTCATACCCTCCCCCCACTTTTTGCGTTTACACACAACATGGACCATCATTTGTGTGTTTTCTCCCACACGTTGCTTGACATGTTTCGTGCGTCAATACCCTCTGTTGTGTTAACATTTATTTTGGGGGCTACGTGGAGCAGAACTACAAAACTAGCGCGAGGTCTGATTAACAGTATGTCAAAAGATTTGCAATAAAGCACCACTGCTTCCAGAATCTATCGACTTGCAAGCGGGAGAATAGTACCCCTCCTGCTGTACAGCACCGCCAGCTGGCCTGGTGGGAGAAAGCATTATTTAGGTAGCCTGCCTGCCAGCCCTGCTCCAGGCCCGCTGGTGGCGCTGTGTCGATTTCAGGGACGTCATTCCTGCCGTCGAAAAGAAAACGAGATTCATTTTAAGGCATTCGCGTTGTGCTTTGACACAACGTGAATCTGCGGCTTTTCTTCTCAGGCCTGTAGCCAGAAAGTCATCCGAGTTCGTGCTAAGAATTCTTGCGGCAACCTGTTTGGATTGAATCGCACTGTGCGAGGTTTACTGACATGTAATATTTATCCTGCAGACACGTTTTTATCTCTATTGTAACTAATTTATTGCTCATTGCCTTTGCCAGGAAGCTCTGTGAATCACCTGTTTCTGTAGACAATAAAGAAATCCATTCAGGGAAGGAACTCCTACTTATTAATTTCAGCAGGGTGATCGCTCCGCAGACTGTTTGTGCAGACCTTTCCGCCTGGGTGCCAAAGAGACGAGGGGCCCTACTCCCCATTCTGGATGTGTGTGTGTGTGTGTGTGTGTGTGTGTGTGTGTGTTTTTGTGAGATCATCCAGAAGTCCACGGCAATGTTCCAGCATTCCTTCCCTCGTTATATAATAACTTTGGCCGTACTGTGTTCACGGTCCTGTTCTGAGGGGCCCTGAGGTAACTGCTCACTTTGCCGTCAACCACTTTGAATTTGAACGTTCACCCGTGTCGTCACGCTTCCTGCGTTGACCGGCGTTGTCCCGGTGGGAATCATCCAGGGCGATGATGTTGCACTCACTCGACTCCAATTCACCAGTGATTTTCCTTCGGGCGGTGACGGAATTTCTAGATTGCACAGCTGGAAAGATTCTCGTGAGTACGGACAAAAGGTAAGAATAACAAACCCAGAGTGAGTGGGAGGAACTCCATGGCCAAACCCTTGTCGCATTGAGCGAACATGCAACGGTGCTCGCAGCCCGGGCGAAATGTAAACTTAATTACAATGCCGGAGTCTGGGGGCGTGTCTACACCTGCTGACTCACACACGTGAGTGAGTGAGTCAGCGGCTCGGCCTCGACATGCCTACACCTGGAGGGCGAAGAAAAAGGAAACGCGGCCCCCGTCGCATGTCCCTCGCCCCTCGCGCCTCCCGTCTTTTGCCCTCTGGCTTTTTAGCCGGCGACCCAGTGGTGAATGAGTGGCCAGGCCTGACTCACAGGTGCGCCGTCACTGACCACACGCGGTGAGTCACAGGAGATTTACAGCTTAAGACAAAATCCACAACGCCCACCACTTTCTTTCTTCCCATTTTTTTTAAAATAATGATTTAACAAGCTAGATTAAGAGATCACTCACGCAAACGCTCAGTCTTTGTTGACCCAGGCTGGAGGACGTTGGACTGTGGCCTGGGTGGAATCCCAGCTCCTGCTTTCTTCAGCGAAGGGGGAGAAGAGTTTTAGCTCTCACGTGAAGCATGTTTTTAGTCAAAGTGGAGCTTCTTCATTATTTATCTGGACATTCTCTGCACAAATCTGCCGCAGCAGCTAGAAAGGTCCCATATTCAGCAATTTTCCAGATGTTCATTTTTCTTCCCACGCTCCAGTGGAGCCTCCTTGCATGATTTATTACCTAACAAAACAAAAAGAAAAAAAAAACCAAAAACCTTCATAAAAGAGCATATTTCGAGCTTTTCGAGACTCTATTTTGAGGAAAAAACTTGCTCACAAAGGGCCGACTTCCTCAACTGCGTGTTTCTGCACACAGACATGGAGCTGGGAAGAGAAGTGCAGTGAGCAGAATAACTAAAGGGGGCGGGGACTTCATTGAGAACTATGATTGTTGAGGACTTTTCAACAACATAGATCCATTAAAGTGGCAATGCTTATTTATTTATTCTTATGTGAGCAACCCATTCTGGAATTGGCCGCCTTGTCCTTTCAAACCAGTTTCAACCTATTGTGAAGCTACCAATACTGCAATTGAGCTATTCAGGTTCATCCTCCGTTTCGCTTTTTTTTTTTTTTTAGATAGAATAGATTTAATAGAATCTGAGACGAGGTTGATCCCGCCCGTTCCCACAGGTACCGCCAACACAACACTAAACACTGAAATTCTATCGTGACAATATCAGGTTTCACACGCTGTTGGACACCACCACACAACACCCAACAATTCATGTTTCTTTGGGCCTCAAAAATAATGACTAATAAATCAACCTGATAAAATACATGTTTTAAAGGGCACTTAAAAAAACAAAATAAAGAAATCATTTGTCTTTTGTGATGCCTTGTGAAGAAAAAAATGCTTTAAAGATTTGCACAAAACAGAAAGCTTAACCCTGCATGTGTCATACGAGGGAGGGAAAATCGTAAAAAGCAACAACTCCAATGATTAGATCATAAAAAAAGACAGACAGTGACGTGTTTCAACAACCCCACTTTCAACCAAGTTTTTGGCAACACAGACCATAGGTGTGTGGCCACGCCTATATAGAGGCACCAGCCAATGGGAGGCCACCAAGTGATCAGGATTTCTTCAAGACAGCTGAATCCAACTGACGATGATTTGACAGCTCAAACACATTTCACCTGTTTGGAAAAACAGGTGAAATGTTTGTGACAGCAAAAATAAAGTCATGACTTGTGTTTGTGTTTTATACAGATGTAGAAAAAAACATTTAAAACAGCCCAAATTTCATAAATATTTATTACATATCAATGAACAGAATCTACTACTTTCACAGCAGTGGTCAACAGCACTTGTTTAAAATAACTGCAAATAATAATAATAATAATTATAATAATATTTCTATAGTTCAGTTTCATTTGAGGCCACATTTGATACACAAACATTTACAAGTAGTACTTGGCATTAAAAACGATGGCGATACAATATTTTAAGACACTTGGTGTTTTTGTTGTTTTTTTTGACAATTTTTCTTTCGTTTTGATATCACAGAGAGGTTCAGCAACAGTCTAAACAGTAAATACAGATTCAAATACAAAAAAGAAAAAAAAATGAACCAAACAAACAGAGGAACAAAACCACACAGAAATAATGGTGAGAATGCCAAGGGGAGGTAGGAACTGAGAGCATCTGACGGAAATACAAGAGAAATCGAATCCTCATGAGTGGGAGAAGCACCGTCACCCACCCGCCCGCCTCTCCACTTCACTCCTCTTTCTTCCACTCTTCCATTAATTCCTCCATTCTTTGTCGTCTGTGTTGGAGGTGTCCATGGCCCCACACATCCTGAGTTGCTGCATGTGAGCGCGACCGCCTTTAAAGTATGACGAAAACCCGCTTAAGAAGATGGTCCTCCTGCGACTGAGGCGCCACTCGTCTTGCCGCTCACCCTGATGTCGGGTGAATCTCAATCTCACGTTTGGGCAAACCATCCCTTTAAGCAATACTTTGGTAGAAAACCATCAAAGCATGCCGTACCATACAAACATCGAAGTGTTAGTATGTTGCTGGCTGTGTTTTTTTTTCTTCTTTTGGTGCAAGGGTTAAGGAGTTGGGGTGGTAGTTATTCAAATGAAATTCAGAAGGGTGATCATATTTGACTACAAATTTAGTGCATTTCTACGGTGGTGTGTCTCTTACAGCAGTTTGTTATACCTGCCGATGCTCATGCAGAAGCAGCCCGCATCCGGCTGCGCGTTGCACTTGTGAAGGGAGACAAAAGGCTCATGCGAGATCTAAAGGCTGCTGGGGTTGTAAAGCCACCACACGGAGGCGCTCTCCCGCTGACGTCAGCGTCGGTCGGAGCGGTTGCTGCTAGCTACCGGCCATCCCGTTGATACATTAGCATTAACATTAGCTTTTTTCCCTTCCTTTTGGTGTCAGATTTGGTATGCATGCTCCAAAATTTGATTCTGCTTACCTAAGCAAACCAAAAAAAAGAGTTTAGCAAATGAAATTTAGCATTTGAAAGGCCACACTGCTAGCTTAACTTCACACGAGGGAGTTCAGAAGGGATTGAACTATTGAGCTAGCAATGAAAAATGTGAGTTGCGATTGAACGCTGAGTTGGCAGATGAAAACAAGCGTCGTTTCAATCCAGCACAATATGAAAAGAATCAAAGCTCGACGCTATCAGCCAATCCCAAATCCAATAGCCCAGTCCCAACTAGCCATGTGTTCCGAAGGATGATGTTCCGATTTAGCAACTTTAGCTCTCTACTGAAAAAACAAAACATGGTACAGCGAGGCATTTGGAGAGATTGGATGCATTTTGCTTTATTTTTTTTTTTTAAATCTCATTTGTGAGAACGGTTCCGCACATCCGCTCTCCCGCTGCCTTCCAAAGCTGAGTTTCGCCTTATGTTTCCTGTTTTAAAGACGGATGTTGCAGCGCACCTGTTTTCCAGGGAGGCTGTTGGTTCAAACCATTCTGAGTACCAAAGGCAGCTCGTAGAGCTTTCAGCTGGTCTCCCTCGAACCAGCTCTGAGCTGTCGAAACCGTACCGAAAACAAAGATAAAAAAAACAAAAAAACCAGACACCCTCGCCGCGGTAATCTCTCGGTGACTACCATCGTGGCCGCGACCGTCAGACGCCAGAACGCGCTCGCTGTTACCGAGGCGCGGCCTAGCGGCGGGGGAAATGCTGAGAAATGGCACTTGTGGGAGACTTTGCCTCCAGCCCTGTCTGCCTGTGTACTGGGGAAGAGGAGAGGGGCGACATGTGCACGAACCGTCGACACTTTCACTAAATATGCTCATTAAATGTGTTCTCTTCCTTTATAATATATCCATAAATATGCATCACAGGCGTGTCAGGGACAACGTGCCCGTCTCCGTGGATGCATTTTTAACGTATAAACAGATGCACGCACACACACACACACACACACACACGCACGCGCACACACACATAAACGCGTATCGTACAACATCTGAGAGTGACTGGGAAATAATCGTACCATGTACACCAACCACACTCGTGGATCCTGGCGGGGAGAGGGGTGGGGGCGGTTGGGGGCGGAGCCTTCAGATTCACATTCAGTCGGAGGCCTGCGATCAACCCGCCGCCGTGGAACCTCTGAGCAAAAACACATCGTCGTACTCGCACTCGCTGCTCCCTTCGGGGGGGTTTGCTGCGGGGCAACACAAACAGCCTTCGCGCAGTGGCTCAGGGGGAGGAGGGATGGGGAGGGGAGGGGAGGGGAGGGGCACCCGCTGGTGAAAAACAAGCAGACGCGTCTGCTGGATCCCATCACGCCGGTCTGGTCCAACGCACGTGGAGGCTTAAACACAGGGTGTTAAAAAAATAGACGGGGGTAAAAAAAAACAACTAAACAACAAACAATAAAAGCAAACAAAACAACAACACAAAATGAAGTGTGACAGTGCGGGGGGGTGGGGAGGGGCGAGTCGGGGGGGGACGGGGTCGGGGGACGTCGCACGAATGGATTGTCTTCACTTCAGGTCCAGGACGTCTTCCTCGAAGGACGTGGTGAGGGCGAACGCGCTGGCGAGGGAGGGGCTCTCAGCTCGCAGCACCACCGTCTCCGGCTCCTCCTCCAAACCGGACGAACAGTGGAGCTGCACGTCCAGCTCCGAGTCGCCCGAGTCCGAGGCTAACCTGCAGGGAGGGAGAGAAAGGGGCAAGAAGTTTGCAAAGGTTGAACCCTTCGAGAATCCAGGACTTAATCCCCATTTTAAAGTAAATCATATCGCGTTCCTTTCTAAGGTTTTTTTGAAAAAGTTGTTTCACGACAGTTCGTAACTTTCTTGTCACTTGCTAATCTTTCTCCAGCTAATCGCTCCACAGAAGCGGTGCTTACAAAGGTACGAAGCGACCCGTTATTGGCAGCTGACTCAGACTCAATATCTGCCGTATTATTGGACCTAAGCGCTGCCTTTGACACAGCAGTAGGCCAGGCTTCAAAAACATGCATGACATCTGAGGCTGAGGGTTCCAGTGGTTAAAATCCAATTTGTCCGACAGATCTCAAAGTGTCCAACACGACATCGTGTTCGCTAGAACCCCCGCAATCAGCTGCGGGGTCCCTCAGGGGTCTCTTCTCGGCCCTCTGTTGTTCTCATTACATTTGGCACTGCCGGGCTTAATTATACACTCACTTGGCATAGTTTCTCATTGGTATTTCCTGACTGTTATGCTGCTGACCTGCACCGATGACAGTAGATTGTGCGTCAGCCTCGGGAAAGCGTGAGGCCTGTCTGCTGTGAAGAGCTGGCTGTCAGCAAATCTTCGATTTATCAAATTGAGACTGGACTGAGATGGCCGCGGCACAGTCTTTAATGTGCACGGCGAGGAACGCTGCTCGTGATGCGGTCACCTGTCACTGTTTGTTGACATCAGCGCTCGCGCTTTGGGCTCCTCCTCCGTGTTCTTCTTGCTCATCTTCCTCTGTTTGACCGTCCCGCTGTCCGACTTCCCGCTCGGTTCCTCCGTCAAACCTTTGGAGGTTTGGGCAACGCGTAAGCCAACACAGTCATTTGACGCTTAAGAATAAACCGTGACATGAAAATCCCTGACAACCAGTCACTTTGATCATTTTAAAAATTCAATTTTTTAAAATTTATTAAGCCCAAACAACTTTTGATGTCAAGTAAAATTGAAAACAGAAAAGAAATTCCAAAAGACACCAATAATTCAAAACATAAAGGAGGCTAGTGTAGGTATGAGGCCTCAAAATGGCCTCAGTGAAAATGCAATGAAGCCACGCGATAAGTCTACGAAATAGTGCTGGCATAACAGGTGTTAAAACTTTCTCTTGATGTTTATTCAAACACACCTTTTTCTATAGCCTTTGGTCACTACTTGGACACAAACAGCATGTTTAAATGCAAGAGTTTGTCAAAATGCCTTCCAGACTGGAGACTTTCATAAACTCTGCAGATGACACTTGTTGCTGGTATTGCCTTTTTTTTTTTTTTTTTTTTTTTAATGATATGATTTGCAACAACTTTAACTCCCCACATATCGACATATTAAATTGACTTTTTATTTTTTTGCTTGCTGCAGTTGGTTTATTTTTGATACCACATTTGGACACATCCCCAGAATGTTCCTCTCTGGTTAGTGTGGTACGTCCTCCATCACCACCTAGTGGTCAGACTGTGGCAGTTCACGGTGATCGGGAAAGAAACTATACATGCAGGGAAATCACCTGGTGTTGTATGTATGTTGTCCTAATATATGTTGGTGCTGCTAGGAGCTGGATTTTGCTGTACTTCCAGTCAGGGGTCAGGAAACGTTAGGAGTCACTCTGACTATGTAACGTAACTACACGGCTGTAAACACAACTACATCAACAACATCAAGCCACTGCCCTCTCACACGAGTTAGTTTTTCCTTTCCTACCGAGCAGCTCCTTCCGCGTGCGGCTGGCGATCTCCTTGATCTCCATGCGGGACATGGAGAGGGAGTGTGTGGCGGAGATGAGGGGGGCGGGAGGCACCATGGTGGAGGCCGGCGCCGTCAGCACCTTGTTGACCAGCGGGGACTTCAGAGGCCGTTCGATGCTGCGGCCGACCAGGTTGCACAGGGGGATCTTGAAAATGTGCTTGCAGGCTGATTCGCCTGAGAGGAGGAGGAGGAAGAGGAGGACGAGGAGGACGAGGAGGAAGAGGCCGGTGGGAAAAAGGAGGGCAGAGTGTGAATTTGATGAAGAACGCAGGGGAGCGTGTTGTTAAGGCCGAGGCAACATGCGGCACTTTGGTGGAAAATGCACGACATTCCTGACCTCATGCACCGCGAGGCAAAAATGCTGCTCGAGACTTCGAGATATCTGCATGCAGCCGCTGAAGGCTTTGTAAGCGCTGATGTAAGCAGAGCACTTGTTGAACAAGAAGACAGCGTTTTTAGGAGGAAATCGCTTTCACGTTTTCCTGGTAAATTAAAGCCAGCAGGCTCAACTCTGAGCTAGAAATCAAAAGCAACACAAATATGTCTTCACTCGTCTTCGCTTGTCCCCTTTCAGGAAGTGTGTGCTACAACACTCAGATCTAAATACAAAAAAAAGAGAAGCCTTTTGTGATGTCACAAAGGGCAATGATACGTCTTCTAGGATAGTGGCCACACCCGCAGCCAGATGCTGCCTCTGTCATCCCTTTCATGTTTTTTTTTTCCAAACATGTGAAAGGGTCAAACAAAAACATCAATTAGGAAGCCTAGCAAGGCTAAATACACAGTTTTTTCTTTTTTCTGCAGATTTACGCAGAAGTTTGAATGATTAATCTCGCCCTGACAATCCACCAGAATCGGGGATGAGAAATAAAGACCAGCAAATGGCTCTAATAGGGGACCTTTGATAGCAAAGGCGTTGAAAGCGACACGCTGCCATTCACCTGGAGCCTTTTAGCAAAGCACAATTACGGCTATTTAGTGCCCCATCGAAGCCTGTTCGGGCCGCATTAAAGCGACGTTTGGAGCTTCTCGAATGGCACCGTGCCGCTCCGCCCCTGCAAAGCTGCGGCACTTCAACTTGCACTTCCCAGCGGCGCCATCGGGGGGCAGCATTGCAGTTGCGGCTGAGCGCTGCTGCTGCTGCTGCTGCTGCTGGGGGAAGCGGCGCGGCGTCGCGGTGAGAAATGTCAGCAGGTGAGAGGTGAGTAAAGAGCAGCGGCGGAGAAACGAAGCACTTGCCGGTGCCCGACAGTGTCAGTGTTGTTGTGGGTGCCCGCCTCGGCGACGATGACAACGACAACAACAGTGACAAACAAACAAACAAACAAACAAACGATGGGAGAGCATGCAGCCGTTGGAGAGATACAGTCTGACGTGAACACGCTGCACATGCGTTTTATGGGGTCGCCCGCCCCCTCCCCCCACAGATCAGGGTGAAGTGTCACACGCTGGGACCAGTGATCAGTCAGTCAGTCAGTCAGTCAGTCAGTCAGTCAGTCAGTCAGCGATGCTTTGCTGCAGGCTCATCTTTAGCAAAGGCGTCTCGTCGTTCGGACGCACGGCAGGCTGCTTAGTTAGTGGAGACGGGGAGATTTTTGTCAGCGTCCCTTCCTTCCACCTCCTCTCACCCCTTTCCAGCTCGACTCCCCCCCCCTCCCTCCCCTCCCCCCCCACTCCTCCCCTCCTCCGCCACTTTGGATCGAAGAGAGGGGCTGACAAAAGTCTCCATGGTGACAGTGCAATCTGTAAATCATGCTGCGGCAGACGTGTCTCCCCCCACCCAACATCCTCAACAACCCCACCCCCCCTCCTCCCGCCAGCTCTGATTGCCGTTATCTCCCTCAGCCTCACTTTTCACCTTTTTCTTCCCGCAGCATCGTCTTAATGCTTTCTAATTATACAGAGGACCGGCGGTGAGGAGCAGTGGGAGCAGGCGGGGGGGGGGATGTTGGAGAAGACATGGCGTCCACTTAACATTCAACAGACGTCAGCATGCCACCTCGGAGCGCACGGAGCATGCTCGTGTTAGTAGGGCAGCGTTACGAGCGCTTAGCGGCTGTTTGTTTTGTTTTGCTTTGCGTTTGGCTCGAGAGTCCCGCAGTACCTTCGGCATCCTTAGACATGTACAGGGAAAGCTTGGTACCGTAGGGGATCCGTATGGAATCTGAACCAGGGGGATGAAGAACAAGTAGGAAGGGGGAGGGGGAGGGGAAGGGAACGGGGTTACACATGGTGACCTGCACGCGGCGCCATGGCAGCTCCGATGCTGGAGATGCAGGACTTGCTGAGACACAAGAAATTTATTTGAAAAAGCAAACAAAAAACAAAACAAAAAAACGTTTCCCGGAACGAGCGCGGAGCCCGTCGCCGGCTGGTGGAACCCTGGTTCCCGTCAGCGCTGACGCTGACCTGTAAACACTGGCTCGGCTCGGCCAAACAAAGAACATCTCGGCAGACGGAGCCATTTTGACATGTTTTCCCTCGAAAACCCTGAGCTGCGGCCGTCAGGATGGAATGGATGCACTTGAGGATCTTTTTTTTTTCTCTCTCACACAGGATGAAAAAAAAAGAAGGGGAAAAAAAAAATACAAAACTCAAACCGAACAGCGAGTGGTCGACAATGCGGCGTTCCCGTAAGGCTTTCGCCTGCAATAACAAACCGGGGATGACATCAGCAACAGCTGCTGCGCATTACAATGCTGAGACCTTTGTGTCGGTGCCGACAGACGACGGTCCTGGCTGGCTGGCTGGCTGGCTGGCCGGCTGGGTGGGGGAGTGGGTGGGGGGCGGAACACGGTGGAAACGCACAGTGAAAGATGGAGGATCTGGTGGGAGTGGAGCAGGGGGTTAAGAGGGAGGAGCTCGTATTGATCCTTAATCATCCCTGAAAGCCTCGTCTGCGAGGACGAGGACGAGCTGCCTCCTGGACGGCTGCTGCCGCTGCTGCTGCTGCTGCTGCCGCAGCCTGATGGTCGGCTAGTCGTCCGCTTGATTGGCCCGAACCAGTTTCTATTTTACACGTACGAACCCTTTATATATAAATTTCCACGTCTGTCTTTCTGAGAGAAGCAAAGATTAGAAAAGTGCATCATTGGCTGCATTTTCTTGCTCTGCTTTCCAGGAATGTGAGATGAAATACACAAAGGACTGGATAACAGCCTTTTGTGATGTCACTAGGGGACACTGATAGCTCTCCCAGTGCACGTGTCTGTATTTGCTACCTTCCAAAACGTATGGAAGCTTCAGTTTCAGCATGAAGCTGAGACCCAGAGCTTTAGGCAGGACGCAGGGCTAAATACATTGTTTTCTGGAGAGCTTTAAAGAGTAATGTTCTTAAAATTTCAAGCATCTGACTGTATAATTTTTATTCGGAACTCTTGAAGCAGCAGCAGAGTCCCAAGTCTTTTGCAACTTTGTCTTTGATGTGCCTTGACCAAATCATCAAGTCATCAAATAGTCACACACAAAGAGATTTAAGACACTTTTTTCAGGTATTGCTTAAATGCACAAACATTTCAGAGCTAAGAAATGCAAATCTGTATTATATATATATGTAAAAAAAATCAATCTATGAAAAGTAGTATTTTGGACTATTTCCAGCAAGTTTCCGCACACTTTCTGCTTCTCAGTAATAATCTCATTAGTCTGGCGGTGAAAAGCATGATAAAGTAAAATGCGTGGGGCGATGATGACGACGACGATGGGAGGGAAGAATTTATTTAAATCTCTGGCACTAGAAGACGGTGAGTCAGCTGTACGAAGGCAGGAACTCCGGAGGAGGAAGACGGCAGCTTCAATGAAGCGCTCCGCCGGGAAGAGAAAGTTTATGCAAATGAACGTGGGAAGCGTGGTTCCAAAGTCAAACAGGTCCGCAGGCGGCGGAGAGAGGGGGGTGGGGGAAACCTTTCCAAACCGGAGAGACGTTACATCAACATCCTGCCGGCGCTGAGACTCACCGTCGCCGAGCGGCGAGGGGAACACGGGCATCTCGTAGCCGGTGGGCGTCTGCGGGGAGCTGTGGGAGCTGGTGTCTCTGGAGCTGCAGTTGGAGGCCGAGCTCACCGGAGCCGAAGAGACGAAGTAGATGTCTGACTGTGGATGGGAACATTGGGAAGAGGGCGGTGGGGGAGGGGAGGGGAGGGGCGAGGAAAAATCAATGACGGAGAAGCTGGAGGTAAAGGAGGACCAAAGATTGTTGGTCTTTTATGGCAGACATGTAGGATCTTTCGATGTTGTTTTCGTAGCTGTACGTGTTTCAACGCAAACTTCACTTTTAAATTCCTAACATTTCATTAAGGTGCAATAAAACACTTATTTATATTTCAATGTAATATAAATAATAATAATAAAAAAATAGAAGTTCTCCATATAGATGTAAATAGTTGATTTTCAGGTTTCAGGTTTGAAGATTTATTTGTCACATGCATGAGTGTGCAGGTACAGCAGCAGTGAAATGCGATGGCGACAACTCCAGCACTATGTAAATAAAATAGATAAGAATAAAATAGATATATTTTCTTTCCTTTCTTACTTTATAATGAGTGTATAATATGATAGTAGTATATTAGTATATAGTTTTTTATTTTATTTCTTTATTTCTTGATAACTCAGAGAATTTTCTATTATCCATTCCACGACATGTTGCTGTAATTTATGTACATTTCGCCACCGTGGGATAAATAAAGGCATTCTATTCTTCTGACTTCTGCCGTCTTCCTGAGAAACGCATCACACAGCGAAAACCGTGTGACCTTCTGAGGAAGTTTACAGAAGTTTACCCCGAACCACGTCAAGGTACGAAAAGAACACCTGAGAAAATGATATGTCTGTGATAAAAGAAAAGTGCCAACAATCATAATGAGGACCAAAGAGTTCCTGTGAGACCCCCGACGCACTGACCCGTGACGCCACCAGCTGCAGCTCCGGCACCACCGCCGTGTACACCAGGTTCCCATTCACCACCAGGCGGATCTCGATGGAGTCCGTCGTGAAGGCCAGGATGTAGGGGAACGCGCAGACTGCAGACAGACGCGACAAAAAAACCAAAAAAACAAAAGGAGAAATGCTGGAGGTCATTTCTTTTTTCTTTTTTGACAAAGTGTCATTTCAAGGTTCCTTATCATGGCCACTTTCACACGTCTGGTTCACAGCCCAGAGGAGCCTTTCATGGCTAAAAATATCAACAGAAAACATCATTTTTAGCCCTCTGTTTGCAGCCACTTGGTCAAACCGATGCTTTTTTTTTTTAAACCTTCTTTATGTTTGTGATTAGGAAAAATCAAGGCAGGAGGCAACAGCAAGTTGTGGGTGTTGGAATCAGGACTCCTTGTGACATCACAAAGAGCTGTTTGCTAAAAATGCATCTTGAAATGTTGCACTGCCGCAGCAAATTTAACCAGCTGAAAATGAGAGGGAGAATGAGAAAAAAGAAGGTCAGAGAAAGATGAAGAAATTGACCCTTGCAGCTCAACAATTGACCGCTTTCATTTCTAACATGCCACCCAACCCCCCTTGTTTTTGTGTGTGCGTGTTTGCTCTCTTTTCAGTTGCCTTCTGCATTCATAAAACACGCACACACACATACATAGAAGAGCGGCCAATCAAATGTGAGTGTCCACACATGTTGTTTCCATAGCGACAGCAAACCCCGGGCCAGGCCAGCGGAGCTGATGGGGTTGGGAATCGGGGGGGCCGGGGGGGGTTTCAGCTGGTTCACAACCTACCGATAGCGTTGGGCATCTGGTTCCAGCTGAAGTGGAAGTCGGAGGTGTTGGACTGGATCATCGGCGTGGAGCCGTTGAACGGACAAACTTTCTTGTAGTAGCAAATGTCTGTGACAGGAAGCAGGGTAGAATTTTTAGCCTGGTTGAACACAGAGCGTGAGCGCCTCCTTTGAAAGCAAAGAGACGTGAGAGCTTCAGAGTGACTCACAGTTGTAGCACAACAGAAGGCCGGCCTCGCCGTCCTCGTACACGTCGATGGCTGCTACGAAATTTACCTGCAGGCGGAGAACCAGTTGGATTAAAGGTCACGTTTGGAAGACAAACATGGTCACGTGGTCACATGGTCTGGTGGAAGCGGGTTGCTGGCCGCGCAGTAGAACATTGACTCCTTCCACATCGTTGTTGGCTGGTCATGCTAGCGCGGCACGCCAAAAAGAACGATTCCCTGAGAGTTCTGAGAAGTGGCGGTGAAACCTTGAAGGTCCCTGCTGGCCTCGCCAGGTATCAACGCTAAACTGCTGTTCTGTTCAAGACAGTCGGAAGTTCAGTTAAAAACAGATAAAATCAGATGAAACTGTGGTTACTGAACCGTCCGTGCTAATCTCTTTAGCAACAGCTGGGCTACGGGTCACTTCCTCTACTCCTACTTCCTCTTTCTCCTGGTCTTTAAAGAGCAGACGGCAGCAGCAGCAGCAGCTCAGCCGCGGGTAGAAAAGAGATGATCGCAACCACAACATTTTCTTTATCAGGCGCTTGGGTCACGTTAGGTATCACACGTGAGCTCGCACGTGCGCCTCACCCTGTTGGCGTCGACGTGATGTAGCCTGTAGGCATCTCCAGTGCTCTCATTGATCAGGTCGAACTGATGCTTGTAGGCCACGCAGATCATGTTGTCGTTCTCCCCCGTCGGCCCGTCCACCAGCGCCATCACCACCGGAGGGTCGCACAGACAGATCTCCTGATGAGGAAATTGAGGGGATTATGGTGAGTTTGGTGCAGGGACTTTTAGATTTAGAGTTAAAAATAATGATAATTATTATTAGTACTCGTTATCGGTATCGGTGCGTACCTAAATGTACTCATACATTTATTTATGTATGTACTATCGTACTCATAGTACATACAAGTACTACAAGTAATACTCATACAACGTTCTGTCAAAAAAGTGATATCAGTGGATCCCTAATAATAATATTAATAATAACTTGTGGATGCAGTACCCGTATGTACTGAAACTCCTCCACAGGTGAGTCGGCCCCGGAGGCGACAGCGCTCAGGGCTTCGAGACGCGAATGTTTCCTGGTGATGAGGAGGAGTTTGTTCCTGATGGCTGCTACTATCCTCAGCTCTGAGCCGTGGTGGGTGTTGATGGAGTACAGATGACAGCCTGGGACAGAGAGAGAGAGAGAGAGAGAGAGAGAGAGAGAGAGAGAGAGAGAGAGACTCTGGCTCAGACACGTGTCGTGTTGTAGGTGTTGTTCCCTGGCGCGGCTCCAACAGATCGATGGGCGCACAGCAGACGGCGGCTGGCAGAGCACCAGCGGCGGAGAGTCAGATGTTTTTTTTTTTGTGTGTGTGTGTGTGTGTGTGTGTGTGTGTGTGTGTGTTTTGTGTAGGCTAATAAAGGTCTCAATCCCCTGCTGTGGGTAGCCCGGGTGTGTTTGCAGGAACCATTTTCAGATCTTCACGTTCTTTTCAGCCTTGCGTGACTCATCATCGAGGAAAATTCCAACAGAACTCTAGAAAAATGATGTATTTAGCCCTCTGTTTACAGTCTCCTGCAAGGAGACGCTTCTTGCCAAAAGTGTGGCTTTGTTGTACTTCCTACATGTTTGGATGGAGACTTACTTTTTTTTGTCATTTTATACTTTATTCACTTGCACATATAAGTATAAAAAAGGACAAATACTTTTACATATACTTCATGTCACACTGTGTCTCTGGTGTCGTACCTTTGGTTTTCTCCAGTTTGTTCTCCCGACTGTCACACTTGCCTCGGACCAGCTGCTTCTCCTCCAGGCCTCTCTTCAGCGCTCTTAGCCTGAACACATACAGCCGAGCGTCCTTTCCTGCAACCAAAAGCATGAATAAATAAATAAATAAATAAACGCAAAACATAAAAGCACTCCTGCATCGCATGAAGGTTCCTCCTAATTTGCAGCGCCTCCTCTCGCATCCTTTCCACGATGACGGCGGGAGCGGGGGTGGGGGGATTAGTGCGGGGCTCCGTGCTCTCACGGAAGCCTGATCAAAGGCCGGCACGCGCTCGTGACAAAATGCACGCGCCGCATCAAGTCGCCCATGCCTGTCAACGCCGGTGCCTGAGCTAATCGTCTCGCGCCGTGATTAATTTGGGGCTGAAAACACGAGACGTCGTGGGGTGGCGGGGGGGCGCGGCTATTTGTGGGGACGGCATGTTTGTCGTGCTTGTAATGTCGCTTTAATCCCTAACCGGCTGCAAAGCTGTGTTTTCTAGCCCGCAATTAGCCAGTCGTGCACGCGCGCACACGCACGCAGGCTCACTCTCAAGCACGTGCACAGAAAGAAGAGGGATTGGCCTTCTATAGGTCAGCTGCTTTAGATGAAAGCCAGAGATCAATGCGTTTCGCCGAGCTGGTGGAGGTGGAAAGGGTAAGTACGTACTCGGGCGACACAAAGAGACTCGCCAGAGGTGGACTAGGAGCGAAGAATGAAAATACTGAGAGGGAAGATGAGATGAGCAGTAAGTTCAGAGATAAAAAAGAAAGAAAAAAGAGAGACACGATTGATTGGATGAGTGCGGACGGCTGCGGGGGTTTCGGGAGTCCCTGATGTGCAGGGCTGGGGGATGAAGTCTGGCATCGTGCACCTCCTCCTCCTCCTCCTGCTCTTCCTGCCTGGCCCGAGCCTTACCTTTGTCAGCCCTGGTAATGAGCAGGTCCTGAGGCTCGAGAACGTGCATCTGCTTCACCACCATGGTTTTGTCAAACACCTGCACCGGGGGAAGGGCCTGAGCCTCTGCAAGACGACGCAGCATGATTGAATAACAAGCATTAGGACAACAGGTTGATGGACACGTCTTTAAAATTGACTTTGTACAACAATAACTTTGCACAGCGGCTGGAATGCTAAAATTGCAGTGAATAAAATTGTTGTTGTCCTTCCTTTCAAATTCCCAAAGAGCGTTTTTTAATTAGTTTTCAAATTTCAGAACCTTTCCTTTAAACTATGACAAAAACTAGAAAGAAAAATCCTTTAAGGTCATTGTAAATGCCACAGGAGAAGAAATACAGGAAGCGACAGCCAAGTTAGCTGCCTCTACAGAGATTAGCTTGGATACTAATGTAGTTTGTGTTTTTTTTTAAACCGTAGCTTTTTCTGGGTGGTTTTTACAACAACAGCAGAACAAAAACCAGCAATGAAGACTTTCCTCAGTGAGAGGTTTTGGGAGGAGTTGAATTTAACAGTCATGGGCTACAGCTAGCCATGGGGCAGTGCTGTGCGTCTGTAGCTGTTGCTAGCTAGCTAAACTAGCAGTCACAAATCTGACTGGTCCACCTGGATGCGAAAGACAGACAAATTTTGTCACCTTCCATCATTGTTTCCCCTTTAAATTGTTGTTCAAAATGATCACATGAAATAATTTCAAAAATGTGTAAATTTAGCATCCCAGCCGGTGTGCATGGCTACCTCAGGCCAAAGAAACAACACTCACCAGCGTTGGGCAGAGCCGGATCAGGGCCTGAAATGTGCACCACAAAACATCGTTACCATCGTCATGTCAGCAGCTGGTGTCGGTATTCTGATGAGCGCGAGTATTGAACGGATATGGATGGGTGGCTTTGTTTTTGAAGGGCAAGGGTAGATATGGATTTTGTGGAATGACCTCACCATCCAGCAGCATGACCCCAGCTGTGTCAGTGGCGGCCAGCAGAGACTGACCCCACGAGTCGGCGCACACGATCTCGTACGGGTACGTGCTGCAGAACGACTGCGACTCCCATGGCTGCAGGACACATGCACGCACCAATGGAGGCTGAATTAAAATCTCCAGTCTTAGCAAAAAAGACCTAAGGCTGCGTTCAAGGCTTGAAAAAATATATATTTTTTTTTATCATGAACCCTATTAACAAAAGTGAACTCTCATGACTTTAAAAGATAACCACATGTCACACATGATACATCAATAATGTATCAATAATGTGACTCTTTTCTCTTACCTCTTTTCGACACAAGCCTGTGGTAACGAGGCTAGTTGGGGCGTCTCCTCTAACGATGGTCTTCAGCTTCAGAGCCTGAAGTTGAAGAGGCAGTTTAGGTATCAGAGAAAACGCAGCCACTTACAAAAACACCCCCTAAAAAAAAATAAACCTTGTATTGTCTATAATGAGATGCGACAATTCTTGGTATTTTAGATCACCAGGGCTCAAGAATTAGATCTGCAGGACATAACTGAGATAACCGGGTACAAGTCATTAATTGATGTAAATCTATAAAATCTTGTATAATTTGGAGTTAAACCATCTTGAAGCTTTCTGGTGCCAAAAATAACATCCTGCCTGCTGACGCATAAGGCCGAGATTAATACCGAAACAACAGCAAACGTATTAAATCTTGCACCCGCAATTTTTCCTCAACGTGGTGCGACTCAATCATGTACACGGCGCAATTCACAACGTTTGGGATCCCACTGGGCTGGAGGACAGAGGGCTGCGCTGGCACTGGGTTCTGCCCGCTGCACAGTCAGGCCTTTTCTGTTTACATGACTACATGGTAATTTCCAAAGGAAGCTGCCTGCACATTTCTCACATTTCCACCTAGGTGTCTGTATAAACAGCTGAGAACAGGAAAGTACTCGTTTATATGTCAATATAATAAAAAAAATATGCAAGCGTTGTGCTTTATGTGAGGATAGACACCTACTCAAGAAAAAAAAGTGTGTTCATTACTTTGTTACCTGCCCTATTCTGACAAACTCGGCCTGCCGCGCCTCCTCTTTCTTGCGTGCCGACTTTGGGGACTCGGGCAGCACGTCGCTGAAGGACCGCCGGTTTAGCATGTTCTGGGGAGAAAAGGGAACCTAAACGTGGTGCGTAGAGAAGAGAAGGGGGGAAGAAACAAAAGAAAGCGGACGGACAAACAGAGAAAGAGGGAGAGAGGGGTCTTAGACGTTGACCCTGGCAGAGGGCGAGAACAGCAGCAGCAGCAGCAGCAGCAGCAACAGCAGCAGCGACAACGCTGTCGGAATTAAGTCGTGTCAGGGAGCGACAGTGGAAGGTTGGGGGAGGGGGGCAGGGGACAGCGGGCGATACGAGGAGGAGCTCCGCTTAGAAAGTCAGCATTGCAGCAGTATCCAGTGGCTGTGGTGCAGTACGCAGCAGGGCTGCAGTGGGGAAAAACAGCAGAGTAGCAGCAGCAGCAGCAGCAGAGGAGACGGTCGCTGCTGCTGCTGCTGGGAGACGGAGAGAGAGGACACAGGAAGTGGGTGCCGGTACCTTGTGCAGGTCAGGCATGAGGTCTTGGTAGAGCGAGCGGATCAACATGTCCAGCGTCCGCTGTCGCTTCTGGGCAAACGTCGGTGTCTCCAGTGTGGCTTTCTCTCCATTGATTACTGTCAAGCAAAGAGAGGGCGTTAAATGTGAGAGGCACACGGCGCAGCGTTAATCGCTTTAGGTTTTTCTCCTTACATTTGACTAGTAAAAAGTCCCTGAATTCTTGGTGATCAGTAAATACAGGCGGCGACGGGAGAGGAGGTCCAAACAGTGGAACGCTCTCCTCGGAAAATATCTTCAACCTGCGACGGAAGGAAAAGTTTTTAACGGCAACAAACTTTAAAACATTCAAAAAAAACGTAGATCTTTTTTTCTTAAGGGGAAAAAACTTTCAAGGTCCCATGAAGAAAGTTCCACCCAGACCCCAAGTCAGCCACTTCATGAGGGGATTAATTGAAGAAACTCTACAGCACTCCAGGAAATCAGCATATTTAGCCCTCTGTTTGCTGCCTTCAGTTTGAGCTTCCTGCTGAAACAGATATTTTGTTTGCATGCGAAGTGGCACCGTGGATATGTAAGAGCTTAATGCCAACACCACTAATTCCTATTCATTGTAATGCCACTAATTTGCGAGAGGTCTCTGTGCCCCTTGTGAC
The DNA here is from genome assembly GCA_009823395.1 of Thamnaconus septentrionalis. Classification (NCBI taxonomy): domain Eukaryota; kingdom Metazoa; phylum Chordata; class Actinopteri; order Tetraodontiformes; family Monacanthidae; genus Thamnaconus; species Thamnaconus septentrionalis. Next base: position 10,425,674 of record CM020518.1, read on the forward strand.
ATCACAAAGGACTTTCTGAAACAAGTCTGGCCAGTCAGACAAATGTTACTTTAACTGAAAATATTGCGATAAATTTTAAATTCTGCGATATATTTTGCTTAGCATGGGACCTTTAAAAAGAAAATACTATTTATTTCCCCCATAATATGAAACTTAGGAGACTCACAGTGCTGATCTTGTGATACGTATTTAACATGCACATAACTAATAACGCTCAAAAAATGTTCATATATTCTAACAGTTGGATTCAAGGTGCCCTGTGTGACATCACAAAGGGCTCATATCCATACGTGGTGCAAACAAAAGAAGTAAACAATGTTTTTTTTTGCATTTCTGGAGAATTTGGCTACAATATATAACGGCTCATGAACATTAGTAGAGCAAACATTGCATGAGAAGTGAAATGTTTGACCTTTCAGCTGGATCACAGCACTCACCTGTAACTGTCATTCTGGCTATTGTACCTAACTAATGCAAAAATGTCTGGAGTCCGAGTGAAGGGAAACACAGAATGTGCTGAAATCCCACCGACGCAATAATCACAGCTGACATCTTTGATCTTTGCATCACTGATTGCCTCCCTCCACCTCTAATCTGCCAGGTGAAGGATACGGGTGAAGTGCGATCGGATCATTGACGGCTTGAAGGACGACGAGGCGTCGTCGCCCTCCTGGAACACTATGGTAACGATGTCGTTCCCGATGTGCCTCTTCCTCTCCACCTGCCGGACGGAAAGGAGGCAAAATAAAGATGAGGCGATGATTTTAGCCCAACTGAAATCCTGTCACTTGTGTTTTCTGACTGCATTGGCGTTGATGCTGGTTCCACCTTTGCATTGAGGACACAGGCGATGTATGTATTGAGTGAGGATATAAAAAAAAAACATTGATTTATCTCTGGGGAATTCCCAACTGCCAAACAGGTTTTCAATACAATCAATCAATATTTAGCTTGATCAATATCCCTGTCAATATTGTGCTCCACTGATTTCCCCCCGAACGTCCTGGAATGTCTTTAAACTGAAGTAAGCAACACAATGCAGCAGTGAAATAAATCCTTCACAAAGCTGCTGCTAACTCTAAAAAAAGGTTTTATGGTTTTTATTCAACCACAAAAATGTCTTCTTTTTTTTTTTAAGAATTCCAAATGCGTCTGAGTCTGAGTGATCAAGTTCTCTCTTCTCAGTTTCTTTGTGAAACAACTCGTCCGCTGCTGTGCCCACTTGGCTGCCGCTGCCAGCAGCCTTCTTTTACTCTGAAAGGTGATTGATGCTCAGTCAGTCTTTCTGCAGTTGCTTTAATAACAGCGCAAGAAAAAAAGAAAAAGAAAAAAAAAGAAGTGACGGCGACAGCAGAAACTGCAGCGATGAAGCCGCTCTACAAGGTCAGGCACCGGGAACATGCAGACCATTCTGATTTTGAGACATTTACCCAAGCAAAAAAGCAGAGGGTGGTTCTCGTAAGTCCACTAGATACACAATCTGACACACACACACACACACACGTGTGCATCGGCACTCGCCTGCTGTTTGTTCTCTTTGGAGTACGGCAACATGGTGGACACGTGGAACATGAGCTCGTGGCCCTGGTACACCGTGTAAATGGACTGGATCCCTGTTGTGTCGTCTGCAGGTCAAAGAGACGCAGAGAGAATAAGACTGGGCGGAGCGGATCATTGGTGCAGATGCAGTGCGTGCATGTGCGTGCGTTGCGTGCTAGCGCTCTCTTACTCTTGGTGTCCAGCCCTCCGCGGTAGCCCGCCCATCCCTGCAGCGTGATGGAGTCCCCCAGCAGACTGAGGAACTTCTCGAAGCTCTCGCTCCCCGTCTCTGAAAGGAAGCCCCGCTGCATTTAGCCCCGTCGGAAACACTGCCATCGCTCAACCGCTGCGCTGGGAGAAATGGCAGCTACTCCAATTTGAAAGTCAACATCTGCAGCGTTTTTTTAAAAATAGGATCAATAGCTTGACTTCAACCAAACTCATTCATTTCCAATGAAGATGGAGCAAATCAAAGCTGATGGCAACTGAACTTTATCGACACTGTGCAGCTGGTGAGATCCGTGCAGGAGACACTTACCGTTGCTAAACATCTCGTCGTCCGTCAGCTGGCCGTCCTTGGCGTAGAGGACGCCGAATTTGAAGTTGACCGAGCCCTGGGGAGATGAGACGCCGGTCAGTGAAGATGTGCTCGAGGACGCGTCACACAGCGCGCCGGACGCGGGAGAACTCGGAACATTTAACGCGACTGGATGTCGCGTTGACGGCGGCCTCGGATTGACGGCTCGTCCGGTTTTTATCAGCCGCAGTAAAGCACAGCCGTAAAAAAACGCAATCAAGCTGATGTCATTAAATGGGAGTGAAGAAGAGCCGAGGCTTCCTCTTCCTCTCCATCATCCTTGAGAGATTTGTTCGAGATAGATCCAGCAGTGGAGGTGAAAAAAAAATACCGGGTTTGAAGACATTTTTCAGAAGTTTTGACTGGTAGCGTAGGTTGTGATATAAAAAAAATGACAGCCTTCTAAAAAAAAAAAGATGTTTCTATTACTTTGGAAATATTGAAATAATAATCAGGTCTCAACCGGCTGTGTGAGACCTCCATGTCATCATTCCAGGTCATTCACAGGCACAAAAACACAAAACTACCAACTGCCGGCTTCTGTACCTCCTGCTCCTCCAGCACCAGCAGGTCCTGAGGATAGAGAGAGAGAGAGAGAGAGAGAGAGAGAGAGAGAGAGAGAGAGACAACACAACACAGGGGTTATCAGTCACAACGAGCTATACCCGGGGATGACCCTGCTCCGCGAGGACACCGTGACTAAGAGCAGCTTGGCCGCCTCACCTTCTGGATCTCCGGGTTAAGAATCTCCCGGGGGCCTCTCTCGAACCTGTCCATGTTCATCGCACTGCGTGCGGACACAAAAAAAAAAGAAAAAAAAAAAAAAGAGTGCATGAGGACGGGTAGAAGGAGAGCATCGGGGGACTCGATACAACAGCACTTGTGTCGGATGTGTCCGGCGGAATCTGTAATCTCCTGCGTCACGGATTATCTCACGTCCTGTTGCTTGTCTGTAATGAAATCTGCCACTGGATGTTTCGCGTTGTGGGAAAAAGGGAATCAGAGATTCGGATGAAACGTATTTATATCCGCCGCACCCTGCAGGCGGTGGGTTGTCTTTATGTCATCACGACAGGGACAAAAGAGGCTGGAACGTCAATATGACGCAACAAAAATTATCTTAACAATTCAAGAAAGAACAAAATGTCTTTTTTCACCCTTGCATTCAAAGGATTTCTTCATTTTGGAATACCGGATAATGCCACTTTTTTTTTTTTTAAACAGAGAAAACCTTTTCGAAACATCTTCATCAAAGCTGCCGTGGGAGGGAGTCCAGCTGCCCGGAACTCAGACACTCTTCTCGGCACCAGCACTCATCCGCGCGCACTGCAAACAGGGAGTGGAGTCACCTGAGGATGGACTTGACTGATAGTGTCTTGGTGGGGCTGTAGGGGAGGCTGATCTTCAGAGTGCCCTGAGAAAAGCAAGAGGGACAGAGCCGGTCTCAGACAAATGAGATGAATCGATGCGAGCGGCCGCTGAGTCTAATCGGGTTGACGACGCGAGGAGGACGCGCAATTAGATCGGAACCGTCTGGGATGAGTCACCGGGTCCACACGCACAGAGCGGCAAGCATGCCTGGCAAATGCTTCAACAATGAGGCGATTCGGAAGGAGCAGGAAAATGTTTATACGATTCAAATATGTAGCGTCACAGGTGTTTGCCTTCTTCTTGTGTGTGTGTGTGTGTGTCAGCGTGTGATTGGGTGTGGCTTCCAACTTCCTGTTGCAAGGCCGCAGCCGACGTCCCTTATTTGTTGTTGTCCCCCAGCTGTCTTCGCATAATTCTAACAGTCTCTGTATTGAGTTTAGTTGTCACAGTCCATCTTCCTGTATCACATCAACCCTAACTGCCACTTCCTGCCTTAACCAGGCTCCGCCCCCCCCGCCGGCTCCATCTTCTCGGTTTCCTGTCTGGACTCTGCAGTTTACTGACAGCGACGTGCAAGATGGAGCATCTAGCTAATCTTTTCAAAGTGTTTCAAAAAGCTTGAAAAAAAAAAAACAGCAGGAACGAAAACAAAAACCAGGGACGTACAGTAAGAATAAACACATTGAATCAGACCAATCAGATTTGTCACCGGCACGCTTGTGGCTTCACACTTGGGTGTGACGCTGCAACTTTAGCACAGGTGCTACTGCACAGCTACAGCCCATTCAACTCACTTATCTGTCTTTTTTGAAACACATTGCCGCTAAATCTATCACCGCTACAGTTTCAACCAATAGAAAAACCAAACTGTTGGAGCTACGATGGCACGATGGTGGATTTTAAAAACTCACCGTCTTCCTCCAGAGGATGGCTCTGTACTGGGGGACCCGCTGGTTGTTCTGGTCGGACAGGACCACCGACAGGTAGAAGGGGCTCTTCTCTGCGTCCGTGCCCACATAGTTCTGATGGACTGCGGGGAGAGAAATACCAAAGACCTGATCCGATTGTACCTGGGATACATTCCTTTGACTGGCTGATGAGTTCCCGGGCGACCGGCGTTGCTTCAGCTCTGCCTTTCATCCCGTCTCATTGTGCCGGCCTGCCTTTTCTCTCGCAGCCCTGGTTCCTATACTTTCTTTCATTTACCTCCTGTTTTCCGAGCCGCACATTCCTTCCTCCGCCTCTCTGGTCGACAAGGTAACGTCCCCAGTAATATTGCTGAACCCACCTGCAGGCTCAATTAGAATCAGGATCTTTGCCTTTGTGGCTTCCCCCGTGTTTTTGTCTAGTCTTCTTTCTGCTACGTTTTCATTTACGATGCAATCTAACCTGCGTTCTCAATTTGGCTGGAGCTCAATTGCCCTGGGATTTGCCTCTGCTTGGGAAGAAGGTAGTACTTTGCTTAGACATGTCAAAACAGAGGACTCGGGCTGTCATATTCGGACGCAACGTGAGGGTGGAAGGACTCGTATCGGAGCGCAGGGTTACAATGGACCCGTGTGGATCCAGTGGATCCCATCCCATCCACTGGGATACAATAAAAACCTACAAAAACTGTAAATTTGTCATTTAGATGCAATAGAAACTTATTTATAGCAGAGCATGTAGCACATTCAAATGTTTAATATGTAAATATCTCGCTTTTTATTTTCTGTATATACTGTATAGTGACACTATACAGATATTTTATTTTTGTCTATATCTTCAGTTAATATAATTCTTGACCTTTTGCACTGTAGCCTTTATTTGTTGTTGCTGTAATTATGCAAATTTCCCCAGCGTTGGATCAATAAAAGGTCTTCTTCTTCTTTTCTTTTGCTTTGAATAGTCTGTGACCATTAGGGGCCCTGTGCTCCCTCTGAAGATACTGGGAAGGTAAAGGGAGGTCAGATCTTCGAAGGAAGCTCCTAACAGGGTGAATCGCTGGTGCAGCGGTGCCGTCTTTAACGCGGTATCTGTCTGAGGTGTCAAGCTTGAGCGTCCTCCATGGACATCCTGAAAGGATTAGAGTGTGGACGAGGCTCTCCGTGGGGATGTGGCTACGTGGTGCTGAGGGAGGACCGAACTTGGCCAGATGAGATAGGTTCAGTGAACCGGAGAGGGAAGGCCACGCGCAGAGGAGACTTTTATTCCCACAGCTGGCGGACGTTCGTCCCGCGGGCTTCCCGCTGCTGCGTTTAACCCTCGCCGGCGCGCACGGAAGCACTGACCTTTGCCGAGGAAGTACTTAAAGAACCATCTCGTGTGGTACTCCGGGTTCTCCAGGTGGACGTCGGTTCTCCTCCAGGTTCCCGGAGTGTAGTCCGAGGTCTGTTTGCCCAAACCCCCCCCAAAAAAAAGACAGAGGCGGACTCAGCTTCATGAAGACACTTGGCAGTAAAAAAAAAAACAGTCGTCGTGCGTCGCGTGTAACCTCGTCCGACGAGCCGTTCTCCACCCTGAAGCGTCCTGCCCTCTGAATGGCCCCGTCTGCATCGCTGGAAATTAGCTGAGGGGGGCAGAGGGACACAGACAGAGAGAGAGGGGGGGGGTGTTAGTGGACGAGCGACGGAGCATGACTCGTAGCGAGCGATGATATCTGGCATAGAAACATTTGGTAAAATAAAAGGAGGAAAAGTAGCGAGTCAGCGTCCTCGTGTGAGTCGAAACACGATTTCGATGCAGCCTTACGTTGCATTCAAAGGCCCTGTTTGCACTTGGTCACTTGCAACTGTTTTTGGGGATCGCATCACAAAGTACGCATCTTGAAGCATCTGTTCGCACATGGCATGAACATGCGTCTCGAGCGTGCCACTTGTGATCGCATTGGTGCATTTTTAACCACTAGGGGCAGTAAAGCGCAAAACTACGGCTAGTTTCACCTGAAAACGAATAAGAATCAACTTCCTGTTTGCGGACTATATCAAGTCACTCGTTTTAATTCTACTGCAGCAGTATTCCGTATTATCGGAAGTCGTGGACAAAGCCGCTTAATGGTCTTATTCAAATTGTCGCAGTTGTGACGAGACAAGCCGACCATCGCGTTTTACAATGTGGCGTTGACTGCAAACATCGGTCCCTGTGTTCACGCTTTGCGATCTCAATTGTGACAAAGCAAAGCAAAAAAAAAAAAAAAACTGAACAGGAAGTGCTTGCGCGCCTACATTGCTAAAGAGGCTGGTATGGATCCCGCAGTAGCGACAGTTACATCAGACCTGGACGGCTTTTTCTCACGATGAAAGAAGTGGGAAGGGCGACACCGCAGGGCTTCTCTGTGCGGTGAGCACGACTTCACCTCATTCCCCACTGTTTCTGGCAGGAGTTTGGACCCAGACTGCCTGCGCTGTGGCCCGCGACGGGGGCGGCGGCACGCAGCAGTCCGTGCCTGTTGTTTTTTTGATAGCAATACACGTTTGTGCTTTGCGCGAGTACGTGCAGTGCCATAGTCACAGGTCTTACTGTGCTGCAGCCTTGCTTTTACCCTTGTAAACCACCTTCAGTCTGTTTCTCTCCCCCACTTCTATCCCGATGACACCATTGCGTCAAACGATGTTTTGTTTCCAGGCAACAGGCGCCACTGACGCCCCCCCCCCTCGTCCCCCACCTTCCCCCAGAACCCCCACTCTGCCCTATGCCCTCTTGCTCCCAGACAGAATTCGCCGCCGCTGCCATTTCGCTTTCCCTCGCCGACAGAGGTCTCTGATCTGCCAAGATGTCATCTTTTTGGTGGTGGGTTGGGGGTGGGATGGGGTGGGGGGTGGAGACTGTGAGGAAAAAAAATAAATAAGAGGAGAGCTGGCACGAGTGAGCATCCCTGTGTGCTCAAAATCCAGATGGCCTGCAAATGGTCCCGCTCGTGCCGAGTGCAGAGGAGACGAAGAAGGACGATGCTCCTGATGGACACGAGGGCCGTGTTGTGGGGCGGTGCTGAGCGTTCAGCCTGATGAGCAGCTCAACATCACTCTGCAAGGTAACAGAGGTTCTTCTCTTGCAGGATTTGAGAAATAAGCCGCTTAGGTTTGAGATGAAATATGCCCGTTTCTGATAGATTTTGCACTGTCACCTCCAGAGGCTTCTGTCTAGCGTCCTCCCACAGTCCAAAGGCACCTACGTTATGCTAGCTGGCAAATCTAAATGATCCGTAGGTGTGAGTGTGGGTGGCTGGTTGCTTCCGTGCGGCCCTGGGATTGACCCGGTCCAGGTTGCGACCCAGACTTCACCCCGAGACAGCTGTGATCGGCCCTGGCAAACAATCCCGACAAGCAGGACAAGCAGGGAAATGAATGGACTGGAAGATCAAAACGAGACTTCAAAAAAAAACAAAAACGCATAAACAAAAGTGCTTGTAAAGCCAATTAAACCTCCTGCCCTGTTTTCCGAACCCACCGGACCATTTTTGAAAGCGGCAGCTTTCATCGGTTCAGCGTGTGGGCGGTGTTAGCGCGTTAGCTCGCGACCGCTAATTGCGACGATGAGATGAATGAGATGGCACTTCGACTGGGGAGACTCCGGTGAAAGTGAGCCCATTGAAAACATTCCGGCGGTGCAGAGTGAGGATGACTGAGCAGAGTGAAATCATGTTTTCTTCTGGGCCTAATTAAACGTGATGTATGGTGCCGCAGCCGAGGGATGAAGAGTCTGGCCAAATGAAATATTGCACACTTAACTTTATCAAAATTGGGTCTAGACGGGAGAGACTCTTTGCAGACACGTCGATGAGTCATTGCGTCTGCGCGAAAGAAGCGGGAGAGGAGAGGGAGCGGAGAGCAAACATAACTAGATGCAGCCGGCGAGAATAAAGAAAAAGGTGTTTATTTAACTTGGCGATGGAATTAAACTACCGAAGGCCCCGATTGTGATGTTTCGGACTTGCATTGCAAACCACATGCCTCAGAAATGGGCATTCAGTTTTCCCTTCCCTGTGTAAGTCGCTAAATAACAACACAGTCCAGCGGCGGTGAGACGAGCTGGTTTCCTGCAGGTGCGGAGTGCTAAACAAAGCAGCGTTTGTCGTGTGATAATTGGCCGCGTCCTGGGATTGGCTGTCGGGGAAGGGGGGTGGGTGTTTGGGGGTTGGGCTGCTTCCGTCCGTATTAATACGCCCCGACGACAAACACGTTTACCGCACATCGCCCTCGCCTCGACGGCATGCCGCCGGCGCTTGTTGGCGAGGCGTTTGTTTGCAGCGTGGAAAATCCTCCTCGTTTTTTTTCCTCCCTCCCGTGTTGCAACATTGACCGTCCAATCGCAGGGATAATGGAGGGGAAACCAATTTAGTGTTCAGACGGCGAAATCCACCGCCTCCGCTGTGTCCCTGCAGCTCGTGAGTATGGCAGCGGCGGCTGCGGCGGGCGGGCAGGGAAGTGTGACATTTTGTGCAAATGAGCATTTAGCTAGGTGTGTGTGCTGCCATGTGTGAATAGGCAAGTCGCTGTCTATTTTTTGAGGGGGGGAAGGGTACAGAAGAAAAGGAGTGAGCAAACGCTTCGGTGGAGCCTCTCTGTCTGAAAGCCGTCGGCTTTAAATCATGCGAGAGTTGGCTGAGAGGGACGAGCTCTGGATCCCCAGATCGGAGGGCAAGAAAGGCAGGAACGGGGGTCGGGGGGGTGCAGACAGGTGACCCCGGAGCCCACGGAATGCTGGGGCAGGTGGTGAATGAGGAATAAAGACTAACGGGGGGGTCGCCGGGAGGAGCAACCTACTGTTTCGGGGGCCTATAGGGACGCAACAGTGACTTGCTGCCTCATCTCTTCTTTGCAGTTAGCGAGCTAGCTAGCGGCAGCAGGAGCAAGTCAGTGAATGAGGAATGATGGGAATAAAAAAAAAAAAGACTCTCTGTGCACATCACAAGCACATGAAGCACTGGGTGGATCTGTGAAACTCCGGAATGGTTACATGGACTAGGGAAAATGTCCCCAGGGCCAATGCAGCGTTGAGCAGCTAAAGCTGGTGAATTTGCTGAGTGAAGTATCCTTATCGAGTCAGCAGGGCTTTTTGGCGGCCCTAACTTCGCCCTCTGGATAAAGAGGAGCGCTGCACTGCAGAGGGAGTCGCAAGTGTCTGCGTCAGGGTGTCAAATCAATACTTTTGTGACTGCTGATGGCTAATTGATCCGATCAGCAGGGCCGCTCATGCGGACTCGCAATCCTCTGGAAAGGCAGCGAGAACAGTGGGGGTCGCAGAGCAGCAGGAAGTAGCGGCAGCTGAAGAGATGGGGTGGCGGGAGTGGGAGTCTATTTTGCAAGACAAATTAGACTGGCTAAAGAGAAGAAGAAAAGAAATGGGGATAAATGGAAAAGAACAGGACGACACACGAGCGAAATCTTGAAAATGATTCATCGGCCTTTTGACTGAGGCCAATTAGAGGCGGCGCAACTGTCGTTCTGTAATAATGGGTCTTCAAGTGATGCTAATTCTAAGTTTGGGAAACATGGATTTAGCATCTTCCGCTGATTTATTAGCTTGTAGCAGCGGTTTTAAATATTAGCTCATGACCATAGCGCATAACGTTAAGATAACCTCGGCTACCTGCGGCTCAAAGATAAAAGTTAAGACAGTTGGGTTGAGCAGGGCGAGTGGCGGTATTAGCTTATTGCACTTTGGCTAACCAAGGTTAGCCCTAGTTGTTGGCAGTAAATTCCTGCAAAAGAAAGACTGGAGAAAAACAAAAACTCATTGCTTGTGGAAAAAAACCTTTCAGAAGCAATTTTTTTGTTGCTAGAGAAAAATGCTTCTTTAGCTGCGACTGTTAACAATTTGCACTAGCTTCTTCCTGGTCTTCTTCTATGGTATTTTAGAGCTGCTTGGAGCAGTGGCTTCCTATTTCCAGACCTATTTTCAGACCTCCAAGTCCGCATAATTAGAAATTACCATCTTCACGTAAAGTGATAAAGGTCAATAGTCTGTGTCCTTGCATGTGAGGCCGGACCTCTGTTCATCCACACATGGTGTGTGTGCGTGTGTGCGTGTGTGGGTGTGAGAGAGCTCTGTGTGAGTCCGCTGCACTAAAAGAACGGACCACCAGTTCGGCGCCCCTTGTGAGTAAAGGCTGCCGGGGAAGAGAGAACCTCCGAGGTGCGCTGACATTAACGCCTCCTATGTCACAAAGGTCACTCGGCGATTCCTACAGACACGCAGGGATGAAAGCGCGGCGGCTGACGCTTTTTCAAAGGAGAAGTAAAAACTCCGGCTGAATACAGAACAGAGAGAGACTGCAGCGTGGCAGGCCGAGCCCCTCCCCTCCACCACGCCGCTGCCGGCAGGATGGAAAAGCTTTTGCGGCTTTGTGTCCAATCGTATTTATTAATGATTTTTTTTTTTACCTACCCTCTTCTTTCTCTCTTGTCAAGAATTCCCACGATCAGACCTAAACTGGCAGTGAGGTAATCCCGCTAACAAATATCGAGTGTGCAGTCGAAGCCTGATTCATCTGAGCCACAGATGGCCATTGTGTTTTTTTAATAGTCCTCTTGACAACAATGGAGCTTGTTGGCACAGAGGAACATGTGGGACTAAATCAGGCTTTTTGGACTCACTCACTCAAACACACACACACACACACACACACACACACGGGCTGTGTTTTGTTTTGCTTTTTCTTTCTCTTCTGCAGTAGGACAGTTTCATCGTTTTGTTTTTGGGTTTGTTTATGTGGTTTTGTGTTGACAAAAAGAGAAATGTGACGCGTGAGACGAGGACAGCACAATCTCGTTCTCTTCTTTGATGTTTTTAAATGTCCGACGTGATGCTAAAAATGGACCTCTCTGGGGTTTGCTAGCCTCGGGCTAGCCTGCGGATAAACTCCCGAGGATTGAGAAAAGGCCATCGCTCGCTTGACTTTTCAGAAGGTCTGTGCACTTTCACTTAAAGGGTCCGAATAACACAAAATGCCAGGTGACAAATCACGGAATCGTGACCTGATGTCCTTTCCGGTATCTGTCTAGGTATCAAGACAATAACGATATATAGCACTTTTCTAGGCACTCATAGCACTTTTACACTGAACCCACAATTCACTCACCCCACATTCACACTGGTGGTGGGAGGCTCCATGTGCAGCCACAGCTGCCCTGGGGCAGACTGACGGAAGCGTGGCAGCCGATCTGCCCACCGCCACCAAACACTCACTCACATTCGTACGAGGCAATGTGGGTTAACTGCCTTGCCCAAGGGCACAACGACAGACTGGGATGGAGCGGGATTTAAAATGCCAACCTTTCGGTCACTGAACATCCCATTCTACCTCCTGAGCTACAGGCCCCCCAAAACTAACTAAATGATTTGTTTTGCGATTTCTTTTCTTCTCTAACGCGCAACAACAACAACAACAACAGCAGCAAACGGGTATTCCATACAAAGCAGGAGCGCCCTCCGCCAGCCGCAGCACACCTCCGACAAATGGCCGACTTGTTAGAAAATTACGGGGTCTAGCGCGTGCGGCAGGCACAACATGCGTTGCGAGGACTTCACGCCACCTACTTAGCATTTACAGCGCCGGCGGCTGCGAGACTAATCCGGCCGTATACGGCGCCGCGGCACCGTCTATAGGTTCCCAATTTACTGCGCGGGAGACTATTCCGAGACCGAGGGGCATCCGACCGACCGACCGCCCACCCACCCGGGAGTCGCGCTGGAGGTGCAGCAGCAGCAGCAGCAGCAGCAGCAGCAGCAGCAGCAGCAGCTTTTAGTTGTCAGAAGCAGCGGATGGTGCAGAGGAGGCTGAGATCAGAGTGCTGCAGCGGAGGGCGATGCAGTGGCTGCGTTAATAGGCTATTATTTATGTATCAGAGGACTGGAGGAGGCGGCGAGGCAGACGGAGAGACGGGAGTGAGGCAGCGAAGCTCGGTGGAGGGTTTTTCATCTTCTGCCGCTTTGCCGGATGAACACCGGCGCTCTCGGAGGCACTCGGGTGTTTTCAGGAAGTGAAGATACACACTCGTGTCATTTTAATCTTTTTTTTTTTTGCAAGAAGTGGCGCAAATGTATGTTTTTCGCTTTGGTCGATGGCAGAGAAATGAAGAAAACTGCTTGAGATATAAAAAAATAAAATCTGGTCTGTGTTTAATGGATGTGCGTTGCTGCCGTTTGAATTACAAGTTTCAATGTTTGGAGGTTGATGAAGGTTGGATGACAGCGTTCCTGTCAATGCAAGGCCGAAATTGTGTGATTTCACCGGGTTTCCAACTGGGAAACTGATAATGAGGCTGATCATCAGCTCTGATGCCGTAAACATGGTATAAATATCAACAGCTTCCACATCTCAATGTCCTCTCAAGATAATCTTTGTGTTTTTTCTGCAGTGCTGGTGGTTTTCTTGACTCCAAAGGCTCCGAAAACTTTTAGCTTTGGTATCTGGGACTGGGTGATGCCATTAACAGCACTGCTACCTCGACTGCCGAACCCTAATCCCTCTTTTTCCTTTTAGTCTCCTTCCAGTCAAGGAATTAGCGGGAGGCTACAACAACTGAGCATTTTTGCGGGAGGTCACAAACAGAGGGCTAAATGAGTTTTCGACAAAAAAAAAAAAGACCAAATCCCAAATCCGGGTACCTTTTAGAGGGTTGTGACGGCTTTGGTACGGCCAAGTTTCTTCCGTGAAGCGCTTTCTGTCTGTTCCCGGTCGGAGTCATGATGCTCATTCCGCCTCCAGGCCATTAATGATGTCATCGGCCACCGTCTGGGCCACATAATAACAACAATAATTTTTTATAAAAACGCAGGGGTCTCTCGACCCTTCACAGTGGCTCGCTAATGTGCGTCTGCTGCAGTGTGCAAAATACCCATCGATATAATTGTTCAACATTTCCTTTAACATGCAGGAGGCCTATAATATTTTTAAAAATGGAATATTAGAAAGGACAAAGACATTTTAGTGACCATTTCATTTGTGACGATATATATATATATATATAGGAATATATATATATATATGTATAAATATATCATATACATATATATGTATATTTTTAGCTTTTTGAAACGATATGAGACGCTCTTAAGTTTTGCTTTGCGGCTGACCAGGGGGTCTCCTGTGGGCTGCATCCCCCTTCCATGTAATTCGCACACAGGCCTGCCGCCGCTCTGCTGCTGGCCGAGCAGAGCGAAGCCGCTCCGGTGGCTCAGATACAAATCTCCACGGCCTCCTTCCAAAGTCAATAAGCGCGTAAACAGACGCAGGGCCCCCTGCGAGCGGTGGGAGGGGCTTGGAGAGGGGTGGGGGGGGGGGGACTGAGCGCACGCTGTGGGTGAGGACGGATCGGATGTGACAGGGCGGCGAAAAGCCTCGGAGGGAGCCACGGGCGGCCGGGGTGCAGGTGAGACGGCTGACCTCTGACCTCTGGACGCACACGCACCATTAAACCTGGCGGTTCCTCGTCCAGTCGGGGGGGAGTTACGCCCTCCTCTCGTCGCTGTGGATCGAGGAAGCTCGACTGGCACTCGGGGTGAAACCCCTTGCGTGAATGAAGCCACAGAGACTCAGTGGGTGCTTCTGTTCTGCGCTTGTGTGTCCATTCTGTTTCTAATGTGTAGCTACTGTTTTAATATTACTCACCTATTTTATTTATTTCTGTTTTTAACTGCCTAATTTTTAATAATAAATACAAAAATAATAATTTTAAGCCTTTCAATGTAATTTTTCTCAAATATGTTTCAAACTTTATGTTGTAAAGCGTCTTTGAGAACTTTGAAAAGCGCTCTATAAATAAAATGCGTTATAATAATTGTTGTAACAATAATAATAATAATGATAATAATAATAATTAAAATGATAATTCCACTGTTTGCAAGATCCAAATTATTCATGTTTTTTTGTTGCATCGTTGTTGCTGTCGCTGTTGTGGTTGCACATAGAAAAAAACGGGAACCTCAAATGTATCGACTGAAAATAGAATAAAATGTAAATGCAATCGAAGACACACCCACACCCCCACACCCACACACACACACACACACACACCCAGCGTGATGTTCAGCGGTCGGTCTGCTCGAGCTGATAGCCGGCGTGCGGTTTCTCCTCGAAGACTGAATATCACAATGTGTTTTAAACAGGAAGTGCAGCAGCAGTAGCGCTTCCTGTCGCTGGCAGACTATCGCGGGGTACAGACACCAAGGGGCGGAGGGGCGGGGGGGCTTGGAGGGACGCAGAGAAGGCTGACGATGACTCTGCAGAGCGCTAATCAAGAAGGAAAAGACGAGAAAAAAGAAGAAAAACACACACGACGACGACGACGACGACGACAACAACGACAACAACGACAACAACAACAAAAGACAGAAAAAGGCCGACAGATGAACTCAGCTGCTGCCCGCTGTGGTCGGCGCCGGCCAGAGCAGATGACCGGACCACACCCAGTGTGTCATGACTCATCAGCCCCACCCCACCATCACCTCTTCCTCCTCTTCTCCCTCCCTGCCCCTCCCCTCCCTGTTCACGCCGGCAGACGGCAGGCGACAGCACAGCGAGGACGGCGGGAAGGGATGAGGACTCACCAGCTCCACCGAACCATAGTGTTTCCTGCTGAAGTCTCCCCGCCGGCAGCCCAAGTCCTCCGAGGCCGAGCTGCAAGCAGAAAAACAAAAACAAAAAAAATGTGAGAGGTCGGTCAGTCGGTCGGTCAGGAAGACGCACAACGCAGTCTCGCGGGGTGGGGGTGAAGTGCGACGCTGCTCCTACATGAGTGGCAGCTGCAGCATCGGCTCTTCTCTACACTTTGGCCTCTTTTTTCCCCACTCGATCAGGTCCGTCTCCCACCCTCCATAAGTTTGTTTGTTCGCTGGGTTGCCTTTTTTTTTGCTTTTCTTCCCCTCCGTCTTCCCTTCCTCTTCTCCTCGTCGTCCGCAGCCACCGCTCTCTGCCAGTGGCGCGGTTGTTGGCCAGGAGCGCCGGCCAAACCCAGTTCTGATTGAGACGCGGGCCCTGATTGAATTAAGCCGCAGTGATGGATAGGGCTCTGGCAAGACTGCCGGTTCAAATACTTAAAAGCCAATGCGGTTATACGTTTATTGTCTAATATGTGGGCAGAAACGCACAAGTGAGGGGGAAATAAATACACAATGAAAACTGAAATAAAAACAACAATGTGTTTGTAATTAAGCAGGCTCTGAAATCCGCTCTAAATTACCCTGTTGCAAAACAAAGATACGAGCATTGCCTTTTCTCATGACACAATGCAATAAAAAACATTTAAGCTAGGCTAATACCCCCGAACAAGCGAGGGCGACAAGCAGCAAAAACATGCAAACAAACTAGTATCTTTTGTTCAGACACACAGAACTACAAGAATGACTCAAAACATACTCGCACAGCTAGCGCGAGTTAGCTTGCTGGTGGAGATGGATGCTAACTGCCGCGCGAGCACCTTTACACCATTCCTGCTACAAGGTTCCCCCGCTAAGTTTTTCCCGCCTCTTTCCGCATTGCACGCTTGAACTCTCAAAATATCAAATGTTTAGTCCAAAGGTGTGCGATTTGGTTGGCACATAATTCTTGAAATAAAATGTAAAAAACAAACAATGTGTTTGTTGTTAAGCAGGCTCTAAAATCTGCTCTAAATTACACTGTTGCGACACAAGGATGGCCTTTTCTCCCAGTACGATGCAATGGAAAACATTGAAGCAAGGCTAACACCCCCAAACAAGGTGACAAGTAATAAAAACTTGCAAACAAACTAGCACCACGGTGGAGCACTATTATTCTTTTGTCTCTGTTTTACATTACTGTGCTCAAAAACTGCACACAACTATAATAATGACTCATTAAAATGTACTCGCACAGCTAGCGCGACTTCTGGTTTTTGTTGCCTCTGGCCACGGACACACGCGGCACGCTTGAGCTCTCAAAATATCAAATGTTTAGCGCAGAGGCGCGCGACTCGGTGGAGTGCACACAACTCTTGAATACAAAATAGAGAGAAGAAAGAGAGAAGGAGGCGCGGGAGAGGCCAATTAGTAGCCTGCAGACAATCAGGGTGACGGGAAACAGCTGACAACCTGGGACTCTTGCTGCACAAAGGCTAAGGCGTTAGCGCGCCGATGTTAGTCAGTAAGTCTGTCAATACTTTTGTATATCACGTCACATTTGCAGCAGTCGATATCGCATGTGCCTCCTTGTCTTGAGCACCCCCAACCCCTACACACACACACACACACACACTTTACATGGAGGCTTTACACTCGGCGCGGCAGAGCAGCCGCTGTTGATGCATAATGTAAACTGCAGCTTGAAACGGAGACATTTTAAAGTGCATACCGCAGGATGTCATCCATCACCGTCTCCTCTACACTTCTGCACTCCCCGCCCGCTTGCCTCCTCTACATGGGAGCAAGGGGGATCAGGGGTGGGTCGGAGCGGCACCGCCGGGATCCCACCGGCGCTGCGTGCGACTCCGTCACCTCTTTTGACTCTCTGTGCCGCCAACTCCTCACCCGACTCTGGCTCCTCCGCATTTTCTCCAAAGAGGAGAGATTATTGGGAACGAGGACGCGGCCAATGATTAATGCGTGCCGCCCACGGTCTTTTTCTTCCCTTTTTTCTTTTTTTCTTTCCAAAGGAGGATTGCTCAACCCAAAGCTGCTGTCCTTTCATAGAGATCTTTTATAGCCCGGCTTGACGTAAACACCATTGTTTATAAAATATCACTCTGCCTGTACATTGCACAAAATGACACGCACTGTCAGATGCAGGAGCCCACGTGCAAATTTCTCTTTTTCATTTTGCAAAGTTCCACCAAACCCCCCCCAAAAAAAAAACAAAAAAAAAACCTGCGACAGCGCCGGCCATAGAGGTACAGAAGTTCTCTTGGTCACGCGTGACCCTTGTCCTCAGAGTGAAGACACTTCCTCCTTCTGCCAGAATTCCGGGGACTGACTTCTCGAGACGTACCATCTGTTTTGGCGTGCACTCTAGTGCGCACTTGTCGCGGAGGCGAGCCGGATGTCCACAGTATTTCTTGGAGCGCCTCTAAACTTTGGCAATCTGGTCCATTTCAGCAACAAACTCAAGGCTCCGCCAAAAGGCCGGACCAGCGCTGGTCAGTTCAGTTCCCCCATATGCTGCACTTAAGTCAAGTCAGTAAGTAAGTGAGTGCTGGGAGTGACTTACGATCCCTGCGATGAGTGATCGGACTCGAATGCACTCGACCAAACACGGCGGCGGTGCCCATCAGACTCGCAGAGCCAGAACCCCTCCTACGTTAGCGGCTGTTCACTTGTGCCTAAGCTGGACAGCCATACTGCAAAAATGAGTGAGAGGGAACTGCAGCCAATGCGCACGTCGGATGAACCCACCACTCAAGTGGCGCGTGTGCCAAACATGGGTTCAGCGCCCTGCTTTGTCTTTTCACAACACCAGATTTCTGCAGTGTTGGATTGAAAGGGTAGCAAAGGTAGTTTTGGTGCACCGTCGCAAGACAGCACTGCATGTGACACACGGAGTTTGACTGCAACAGACAGAATTCCACAGTGGTATGTAAACATTTTTCTGCAGAGAAAATTCTTCATTGTCAAAATGGCTATTTTTTTTTTGCTAAAACAACTACTGTTACAGCATCTTAGCTTATCTCTTTCGCGTCTAAGCTAAAAAGAGTAAAGACTTTCTGTTGGAGGTTTGTAAGACGGATGAGAGAAACATGAGAGCTGTGTTAGAACTCCGCTAGCATGCATGATAAGCACTTCTGGGCTTCCGCCCAAAAAAGGTACAGCTGATGCGAAGGGCCTGTTAGCATTTGGACGCTAGTGCTGCGCCCAAAAGCTGAACTAGCCTCCAGCCAACTGCAGGCTTAAACTAATAAACAAGGTTCTCACAGGATAGCTATAGCGCATATCTGAGACAAATAGACACGGCTGGGAACGTGATCCTGCATACACCCATGGCCATTTGTTTAAATACCATATATTGAACTCTGAGCCAGAGCAGTTCACTCTCTGGGAGCTTAGTGGCCAAAGAAAAATGCCTTTGAAAGCTCTGGCCGTCGAGAAATTGCTCTGGACCAGAGGGAGGTAAAGAGGTAAAATGGATATTTATTGCGTGACTGCTGCCCTCAGTAATGGAGTACGGGAACGGTAACAAATTGTGGTCTGTGTCACGAGACAATCGACAGACAATCGTCTACTGAAAGTCTCTGTTCAAAGGTGGCAAATAAATCACACCCATCTGTCATATTAACCTTTTCGTAACCTACAGGAAAGGATGACGCTGAAGCATCTCTTTCTTTTTTTTTTTCTGTGGGAAAAAAAAAACTGAAAGTCATATTGAGAGGCGCTGACGCGAAACCAAACGCAACGCCAGTATTAGCGCAGATTGGCATGATAGACTGGTAAAAGTCATTTCCCCTCACTTTCGGTTGTGAAGTTCAACACTGTGCATTGGGTACACAACTACATGATGAATTCCCATATAAATAGTCTTCTGAGTTATTTTTACAATTCATCAGCAGAATTAAAGAAGATGTTCAAGTGGTAGAAAGTGCGAGAGGTTGTGGGTTCGAACCTCTGGCAGGGTCACAGACCAAAGATTGCAATGACACTGAGCATCAACGGTTGGGGGTTGGAGGGGAACTCCAATATGGAGAACAAATTTCACGTGCTAAGGTATGTGACAATGAGTGGGATTTAAACCTTTTGACTCTGTTTGCTGTAAACGGGGCTGAAGCCAGACAGCTACATCCAAGCGGAAGTCCTCGCCACGTTTGTTTTGTTTGTTTTCTTTAACATTGCGGAAGCAAGGTCGCTGCCACTTGTCTGAGCGACTTCCAAAAGTAACGACCATGCGGAAGCACCACTAAAAGCCACTAAATAAATAAAGAAGGAAATAATTCTATAGATTTTTCTATCCCCAATATTGCAACAAGACGTGGCACACACCCTGAAACTGCCTTCTTGTAGTTTTTCATTTATTTGCAGATGTCGGCTTGATCTCCCGAAACACGCAATCACACTGAACACTGAACGTCAAAAAAAAAAAAAAAAAAAAAAAAGAGGATGCACTAGAGCTGCTGCGCTGCCTCAGTAACTCAAATCATCAGATCAGCCCTCCCACCCCCACCCCCCATTCTCTGCTACTCTTTGTGACTGCACCTCTCGTCACAGTGAGAAGAAGAAGAAGATGAGGGAGGAAAGAAAAAACAAAAAACAACAACAACAACAACAACACAGCATTTTGGCCAGCCCCCCCCCTGCACACATGCGCATCCATGTGCCCCACTGAAGCCCAACCTCAACCCGTGGCCACTTATGTGCACTGTTATGTTTGCTTTGCATGCACCTTCACCCTCCCTGGTACTGAAGAGCACTTGATGAATAATTCATCATTTTCCCCCCTGTACATGCTGAAAATGCCTGATCTCCGAGAGAGAGGAGAGGAGAGGAGAGGACGGCCTCAAACCAACACGCACATACACATACACACACCGCGCAGCGCAAAAATGGTCCGTTTTTTTGTTTTGTTTGTTTGTTGTTGTGTTTTTCCCCCCATTAAGAACAGCACAAAACCGGGAGCAGAAAGTCTGATAATTAGAGGCTGAAACAAGCACGCGATTCATTCTTTTCATCCCCACGACGAACGAACGGTTGGAAATGACAACAAAAATAAGGGAACAGTATCACGCAGCCGTGCAGCCAATTAGACGGCGTCCCCATTACGCACCAGTAAATGCGTTACAGGTGTCAGCATGCGGCTCCCACCGACTCGCTGGGGGTGGGGGGGGGGGACTGGCAGCAGATATTGACCGTGGGGCTGCATTCAACAGATGAGAGAGGCTCGCGTGCGTCAGATTTAAAAAGGAAAAAACAAAACAAAAAAAAGTAGGATCGCGCGAAGAGAAGGGAAGGTTATTACCGCTGGTTGAAAGTCAACAGTTTGTTGGACGCTGGATCGACGCTGTTCATGTCCCCATGCGGTGTCAGTCCTGCGGACAAGAGGCGACGGCGAAGACGACGGCAACGACACGGACCTTCTCCTCCTCCTCCTCTTCCTCTTCTTCTTCCTCCTCTTCCTCCTATTCCTCCCCCCCGCTCCTTGCGCTGCTTCTCCTCCCGCTACGAGCGCGCGGACATCACTTCGCCGCGCGCAAAACTCCGCACAACTGCTGCGCCAAGACGCGCCCCTGCGCTCGCACTCGCGTCGGCTGCCGCTGCTTCTGCTGCTGCTGCTGCTGCTGCTGCTGCTGCTGCTGCTGCTGCTGCTGCTGCTTTGCGCACAGCGGCGGCGATGATGATGATGATGATGATGAGGATGATGGAGCGGAACGGCTCTGCCGGAGGAGCCGCTGTATTTACTGTGCACTCCCCCCTCCTCCTCCTGCCTTTCCTCCTCTCCTCTCACCCCCCCCCCCTCCTCCCTCCCTCACTCACTCCTCCATCAATGGTGCAATTCAATACAGCGCAGTTTTTGAAGCAAATAAATAAATAAATACATAAATAAATAAAATTAAAAAAAATTCAACAGCAGCTCGAGTCTTTTTTTTTTTGCCCCCCCTCCCCTTTTTACTTGGTGTTACATCACCGCCCACAACGCCCACAGACACACACGCACGCGTGCGCGCACATAACCTGAAAGTGGAAGTCGTGTCAGGGTGTGAAGAGGTGCTTTGGTTCCTGCATGAGCTCACCGGATGAGAGCGAAAGAGAAATTAACGACGCAATGATTCAGGAGCATCTCCTTCAGTTTAAACTGCGAAAAAGTGACTCAGTGGAGCAATTAGTCCGCAGATTGATTACATTTCTGAGTTGTGAATAAATGAGCTCCAGGCTCATTAATATCCAGCCAGCGAGCAGCCGAATCGAGTCATTAATGCGCCATTTGTGACTTTTTGGTTGCCAGGTTTGTGAAAATTGAAACAGATTTTCAAAGGTGGGAAATGTGTTTATGGGCAACGTTGTTGGGGTGTTCAATCAGAAGGTCTGGTGCCAACATGGTTGCTATCACATCACAACCAACATAAGGGTCCACAGCACTGTGAATGGAGAAAAACAAAAACAAAAACGCCTTGTTGATGTCAGGGGTCAGAGGTCAGACTGGGCAAACTGGTTGGAGACTTCCCCTTCTGCCTAAAGTTCTCTCAAAAGCTGACTTGGCTTCACTTGGACGCAATTTCTCATCTTTTGGTGTCTTGTCTCACACACACACACACACACACACACACACACACACACACACACACACACACACACACACACACACACACACACACACACACACACACACACGTATCGAGCATCAAGTGAAACCTGAGCGTGGGTAAATTTGATACCTCTATAATTGCGCAGCCACGGCTGAGTCTTCACACAGACGCACGCACACACACACGTTAGCAGAGCGTAGGAATTTCTGAGCTCGGGCTACGCAGCACTCGGCTGCTCATCAATTCTTGATGAGCAGAAACCCCCTCTGCGGCCCGACACACCACAGGAAAACACCTAAAGCTAATGGCGGCGTGCGGCTTCTTTCTTTCACGCCTTTTTTTTTTTTTTTTTTTTTTTGCTCACCCTCTCCGAAAGTGACAGCTGTTAAAAATAGCTCACGCTGACATGCAGCTGCATACGGCCGACAGCCAAAAGGGAAACAACAACAACAGTAACAATAACAAACAAAGAAAGAAGGGGGGGGGTACTGGATGTAATGCCTTTGTTTTCATCAGGATTGTGTTACAATCAACTGCGGTTACCTGACACCACCTCTAATTAGAGCCCTGGGGCCAGTCACACACACACACACACACACACACACACACACACACACGAACCGTCGTGGCCTTGTGTTGCATAAAAACCCCCTCCCAACACACACACACACACCCTCCCATTGTCACACTTTGACACACTTGGCTCACATGGCTTCGCATGAGGGCTTCTGCTTCGTGACGCCCGCCGCCGCCAGTGGTGGTGGTGGTGGTGGTGGTGGTGGTGAGGCGGAAGGCGGAGAGGAGAGTCTTCCTGTTCAGAGTCTCAGTCTACTGTGAGGTTGGGTGGGGGTTGGGGGCTGGGGGCTGGAGCAAAGAGCCCCGAGCGACGATCTCGTCTCTCTATGACTGGGGCGGATGATAAAGTGTCACAGGACGCCACTTCCTGTGAACGCCGCAGGTCGGGACTAAAGAAAAACCGCGTAATCCCCGGACTGCGAGTGGCAAGAAGTGCTCACGTCGGATAAACCGAGGGGAGTTTGAGTGAGGAGGAGTCAAAGCAAACGTGGACTTCACAGAAATTTCAAGGACCTGTGTTTTTAACCCCCCCCCACACACACACACACACAGTGTGCATCTCAAAGTGAACTAAAACACTCATGATTATTGTCAGTGAAACCAACTCCCTTTGTGATGTAACGAAGGTCACTGCCACCTCATTGGTCCCTCTTGCTAGTTAGTTAGCCACCAGGAAGATTAGTTACCAGGAAGAGGCCGAACACACAGGCGAAGGGCGTAACACAGTATCAGTGTCGGCATCAAAAACTAAATATATTTTGGCCTTTTTAGATGATACATTGGTTAAATACAGGTCGTTTGAAGGCAGATGTTGCACGTAGGGATGTTAACAATTAATTGATTAATTGTCGATTAAGAATTTAATTGATTAAATGAAATTAGTCGCAAATTAATAAAAAATTTTCACGGGCAGTTAATATCATTATAACAGTGTAGTGGCAGGAAAGAGTAATTCACCTGTAGATACTGTGATGGTCATAATATACAGAGAATAAGTTACTTTTAAACAACAAAAAGTTGAAATGTGACCCATTAGAAGTCAACTTAAAGTCAGAGGATAAATGTTAAGAGTGTTTTACTGCTCTCTAAAGCAAAAATGGGTCACATTGGACCCTAGACATTATTTAAGGGTTAAATAATGTGTTCCTTACACATTTTTCATTGTGAAATTTAGGTTCTCAGGCAAAATCGGCGCTTGTCAATTAATCGTTAATCGATCGACAAGGTCAGTCAACTAATGATTAATGAATTAATTAATCATTTGCATTCCTAGTTGCACGGTTTTCCAGTGAAACCGGCCAATTTGAAGCCCCTGTGTATTACAAAAGTGTGTACAGGTGTGTGTGTGTGTGTGAGAGAGCGAGAGAAAGAGAGAAAGAGAGCGAGTGTGTGACCCTACAGTGATGGACTCTCCCAGGCTTGCCCCCACCCTCCCCATCCTCCCACCATCCACCCAGACAACTTCAAAGATGAGTATTTCAGACGTAGGCGGGAGGATTAAAACTGTGCGTGGGCTCCCCTGTGTGTGTGTGTGTGTGTGTGTGTGTGTGTGTGTGTGTGTGTGTGTGTGTCCATGATTGTGGTTCACAAAAATACGAAACGTGTGTGTGTGCCTGCGACGGCGATCAGGGGTTGTTGACTCATTGCTGCACTAATCCTCTTGAACCCTGCCGCCTTCTCTCTGGACGGCTGCCACTCCGGCCCCTTCAGTCTCGGCGAGTAAGCCGCCGCGTCTGACCGCAGCACCTTTCCCACGCAGCGGGATAAGCCGGACCTGGCCGTCGGCGGGCGCCGCCATGCGATTGGACACGCGGGTGTTTTACAGACAGGGACCGTCGCAGGGGTGCTATCTAAAACACACCAATGACGCTAGCTCGTGTCGGTCAGGGAAGGGATATTAATGGGTTGGCCCGAAGGAGGGAGCTGCGATTATAACACACGGCTTCATTTGACTCTGGCAATTTAACAGCACAGACAGAGAAAGTAGGTTCAGGATAACTTTGGTCCAACTTTGGTAAAAATCATTTAAGTTCATGCTTACTTCAAGGGGCCATAAAACATCATAATTAGCCCTCTGTTTGCAAACCCGCTCTGCAAAAACTCTGTTGGACCATTGGACCTTTGCACTTTCTTAAAGGACCTACAATCTTTATTTATTTATTTATTTACCAATGGTATGACTTTATGACGTAACAGGGGGATCATTTCCCGTACTGAAGGGTTTTTAGCACACGCCTCCTGGAAACCTGAGCAAGCGGAAGAGGCAAAGGATGGACACGTCTCACTTTCTGGGAGTTCACTGACAGGACAGAGACTCCTATTACTAAAAAGTATTGGTCAAACAAAGTTTACATCATATAAGACCTTCAAATGTGCTTCAACTGCAGTTTAGTTACTCTATCAAATAAATATATTTTTCTCTCTCTATATATATATATAAACATATCTTTTATACATACTTTTAAACCAACTATTGGAAGTCAAGCTCAACAGCAATCCTTCGATTTTGTTGAAATAAAGTAGATTCATGCTCTGTTGAAAGCAAACACATGCACGCGCGCACGCACACACACATGTGACATGTGATTTGGATTCGGCGCACGGCTCCTCCGTGTCGGCTGAGTCCTAAATGCCAGCAGGTCGCCATGTTCGGCCTGGGAGAAATGTCAGTGTGTCAGTCTGTGGCGATTGATGGCGGCGCTCTCATTAAACGTGATCAGATGAATTAACCTTTTGTCCGCTGGGAGAGCAGCGGCTCCGCACAACAGAGGCAGGCCCTTTGCTCTTTACGTACACGTGCACCGCCTGCTTTTTGTGTGTGTGTGTGTATGCATTTATTTTGAAGGGCGATCGTTGTAATTGCCTCTCAAAAGCACAAAGGACACAAAAGAAACGCAGCAGGCACGTGGACTCTGTGACTGAGCGACTCAGGATGCACCTTCAACACGCACACGCACTGAATCCTTGTTGTGGAAGTTGTAAATCAGCACACGAACCCTGGGCCGCTGCACAAACAAGAACGTGTAGACCGGTGGGGCCATAATGGGTTCTAAAATTTGACAGAGGGGCCAGAGCAGCAGCAGATGGATGGAGTGTTATGGTGAGCCACCTCATATAAATATATATATATATATACACACACACACACACACTTATTTATACATGTTCGATGCGGTAAACGCTTTTCAGAGAAAGAAGCCAATTCTTAAAAGGCTCCATGTCCGAGCAACCTTCAGTAAGACTGTGCTGATTTTCTTTTTTAATAGCGAGAGTCTGCCCTCTTGTGGTTCAAATGTGCATCGCACGTGCAGGACAACAGTCTCGTTGGCTGTTATTACTCCAGCACAACATGTAATTATCTAATTGCCATATCGTGCTAAGAGTGAATGAACTCGGAGAGGGCCACGCAGGTAATCTTTCAGATTTGTAATCATGCATTAAATGCATCAAACACCGTTTAAAGGCTTTGCACGCCACCACGCCTTGCGCTCGCAGCTGCTATTCTCAGGCGTCACCTCTGTACTGAGGTGCACACAGAAACATGAAATGTCAAACATGACATCATGCGGTCTTTTCATGATTAACTAATGAGACAAATAAACTGACAGACGTGTCGTTGCTTTAATTTGCCAAAACTGACTTTGAATTTTTTTTTTGTTTGTCAGAGGCAGTGCTGTTGGGATTACTCCATAAAAGTAATCCAACTACTGATTACTCCTTAAAAAGTAATCTGATCACTTCTTTAACTACTTTGTTTCATAGGTAATCAATTACTAATTACTTTAGTTAAAAAAAAAGATAAAGTAACAGCTGAGAAGGTCTTGCTTCCTGCACATAACGTCCAAGGAACCACGATATTCTTTCATTTAGACGAGATGAACTCAAAATAATGTATTTCTAGCTATCAAACGCAATTGCTGTTTTTTCTTCTGCCACTGCCATGCTTGTTTTGGAGCGTTGTCGCATATTCATATCAATGATGTTGCATGCACGGCTGCATCATCAAGCTGCGACTTTGTTTTCGGTTGATTTTCTAAATTTCAGACATTTTGTGGACAATGAGACATTTTTAGCTTGCAAAATATTTCAGAAAAGTCATGGAATCGTTACTTGAAAAAGTAATTATGATGTAATTACCAGTTTGCCAGAGTGATCACATTACATTACTTTGTTACTAAAAAAGTAGTCGTAATTACAGTAGTGGATTACTTAGTAATAGATTACTTGCCAACACTGGTCAGAGGCAAATGAGAAATGTTGCAAAGACCTTTTTGCCACATTTTTTTGCGCAAACGCAGATCAACTTTCCTAGCGCGGCACAAAAGCCCCAGATGCAACATAATCCATATATGATTACACGATGCCTGAGCCGGGACTTTAAACAATGTCAAAGGTTCATCCAGATAATTAAAGCCACATCTTTCCGATCTCAGCCGTGCAGTTTTACTCCGCATACTTTCGATTTTGTTGTTCTCGTCGTCGACTCTTTGCACTCTTTCCTGGCCGAGCGAGAGAGAGAGAGAGAGAGAGAGAGAGAGAGAGAGAGAGGTTCTTGGACCGGGCCTTCCCGTAAAAAAGAACCGCAGGGCAGAAACGCAGGGCGAGCCTCGCTCAGCGAGGCTCTACTTCCATTTCCTCCCCCTTCCTGCCGCTCAGGGTTACGTCGGGGCCACGGGCCCGCGGAAAAAGCCGAGGTCGGCCGCACTGGCGCAGACACTGGCCGCTCTGTGCAGACGTCCTTTCACCCCCCCCGCCTCTCCTCCGTCCTCTGACACACGCTCAGTTTCACTCTGCGTCACGCCCGGTCAGAGAGGAACCTTTACGCAACTCTGGGACGGAAGAGAGAGACAGAGGAGAGAGAGAGAGAGAGAGAGAGAGAGAGAGAGAGAGAAGAGAAAAGAACTCCGGCTCCCAAATAGTACAAGCCTTGTGCGCAAAGTGGGCTTCGTGCAATGTTTTTCTCTCCCCCTCTCTCCCCGCTGAACTTGGCCGCGTCTCAAGCGATCCCGTTCCTTAAGTACAACTTGCTGAGCGCTCGGCTTAGCCCATAATGGGAAAGTAGTTTTTTCCGATGTGTTTCCAAGCTTCCCGGCGCATTTCAGCGTGGAGGTATTTTAAAAATATGGCTAAATGGAAGCACATGTCCAAGCGTTTACACAGGGTTGTAATCAAGGGAGGGATTACTCTCTACTTTTTTTTTTTTCTGTATTCCTTTTTTTCTGCCCCCCCTCCTTGTAATTTGAATCTATTCTTCTGTCCAAATGAACCTGGGCAGCTCGCAAGGCGCCGTGTGCGCATGAGCGAGCTTGGCCTGTTGTGCTGAGCTATGCAGCCACATATGGGAGTGATTACGACTCCGTGTTTATCAGAACTCACCGACTGTACGGCTGAGGAGGAGGAGGGTGAGGAAGAAGAGGAGGAGGAGGAGGGGGAGACAGGCAGCCTCCCAGCTGCAGCCGTCGATGGAAATTTAGACGACGGATGCCCGCTTCTGAGGACTTCCGAGGTCCTCCTGGTTTTTTTTTCAGTGCTCCGACTGGCTGGGGAACCTCGTGCAGGTGAAGGGTGAAGACCTCGCTTTCGGAGACAGTCGGTGCCGCAGAGAGCAAAGGACTGCGAAGCGGAGCTGCCCTTCAGGAGGCAGAAACCTCAAGAGGACCCTGCCGCTCAATCGACAACTTCCTCACCTTTTTGAGGATCAGTCAATTCAGCAAATATAATAAAGTCATCAAGTGAAGCTATAGTGACGCATCAATGAAAGGCGAGAGCAAATATCAGAGAAACATTGGTGCCGTTCTTTATCCTGCATAAACCTCTCACGTTCATCATAAAAAGCATTTTGACCCATTTGAAAAAAAACTCCAGATGCTAACAAAAGTGCAACAAATTCAGACACGTAACTCCTAAGCACTGACATTGTCGGTGCTTCACTGGTTCCTCAGTGGTTCTCTGGGTTGCGCAGCTCAACATTAAGCCCCTGACAGCACAGGTTACTTTGCAAATCCCCCTGAATGTCTCAAGGAAAGACGTGCCAGCCTGTCATTGGTCCCTCCGGCTCATTCTATCCGAGGCCTGCGCCCCGTGCGTGCCACATGACTAACTGTTAAACTATGCAGAGGCGCCTCCAGTCAGCAAAAATGTCACTTGGCCCATCAATTCCGGTCTCCTGGGGTGAGGGGCAGGCGGCGGGATGGGATGGGTGACTCCCCGCCTCCCCGCCTCCCTCCCTCGACCCCCGCATCCCACGGCAGCGCCACCAATCGCGGCCACTTTTAGCCGCATCTGACGGAGACGCGCCAGACGGGTTCCCTACCGTCGGAAGCGTTTGTCCGTCCCTCACGTCTAGAACCGGAGAGGGAGAAAGTCGGAAATGTTGCTGGCACTGCTGCTTTTGAAGGTCACTGCAAAATCCTCAGAAGAACCGCATTCCGCAAGGGAACGTAGATGAACTCGGCCTTGGATTGGAGCTGCGTACCACCAGGGGTGATATATGTGTGTGTGGCCGGCGCTTCAGACGCAATTAAAAAGAAAAAGAGGCAACATTCGCCCGGAGGACGGCGGCGAGACGCGGCGCAGCCAGAGTTTTGGACGCGCCGTCTATTTTTGTCTCCTTAATGTGGCCGCGCTCGCCGGGCGAAGTCATTACCGCTTTACTGGTGAATGGGAGGCACGCATGGCTGGTTGGAGGAGGCGCTGGGCTGATTAATGAACAGCGCGCTTTAAGGCCCCATTCCCGTTTTGTCATTTTTACTCCCTTCCCCGCCCCCCTAGCCCGCCAACCTCCACCCTCCACCACGACCCACCCATTCCTCCCCCAGTGAAAAGTGTGTTAGCGGGGCTGGCGATTAAATTCCGGCCCTATGAAAGGGGACACAGCTTTAAAAAGGCCATTTATCATCAGCCGTCTCCCGAGGATGGTTTTCGGGTTGTTGTTTTTTTTTTGGAGGGGTGTGGAATGCAGCAACGAAAAAAGGCTAAAAAGCGTAGAAACTAGAAAAGGAACACGCGCCGTCAACGTTGGCTAGATTGGACTTGGCTGGACAGATAGCTACCACGGCAACAGGCACAATATAATACTCTGAATATTTAAAGGACGTCTAATAACCACTGTCGTAGCCATTTTGACATCTTGATCCATTTATTATTCATTCATTTTGGCCCAGGCTCTTGTGGAACAGCTTTTCTGATAATCTGAAAGATTCTATCAATTTCCATAAACAGTAAGAAAAATCTAAAAATGGAGCTTTGTTGGACATTCCGCGTGTTTGGAAACAAGTCGGTCCCAGGTGGCGGAACCCAACGCCTGACTGGGGAATGATGTTCTTAACCTGCGAGACGTTCCTAACCCCTTTGTGACGTCACAGAGAGCTTATTTCAAGACAATTAAATGACAAAATGGGCTAGAGACACAATCATAACAAAAAAAAAAAAAACACTAGAGAGTGCATCATCTTTGCATAACACAGGGGCTTTAAATCAACCAGTGACGACAAGAATCAGAACCGAGTCCTGGACCAGACACCTGATCTGAGCTGCACAGGCTTAACGTGAAGAACCTGCTACATCAACATATTTGTCCCGGTGGAGACGGCGTCTCCTCAGTTTCTGGTCCCGGTCGACGGACTCTCACTGCTCCCTGCCAGCACAAAGCAACTGCAAATGTTCTCTTGCGGATTGACAACAAACGAGGTTAGTTTCCACTGCGAGTTTTTTTTTACGATTACTGCCAGGGGCTTCGTCAGAGAAGGAACGCTTTCGCTGGCTTGTTCACGGTTGGAAGGCCTGTTTTACATAATTTCCCTGGAAACATCTCGGCATTCTGTTTATTCTGCCAGTTGGTGGTTGAGCTAAACCAGCGAATAAACACTGCCCCCTCTAAGTGCAGCCAGATCTGGTTCTCACACGACCCTTTTTTTTTTCACAGTTGTCGGGACAAAACGAAAAGGGAACTAAATAGATTGAGATTATTTGCTCGTGGATAATGTTCAAACACCAGGGTGAAAGACTCAAGGACAGCTCGGGGTGTGCGTTTGCATAGGAGCCGGCGCGACAGGTTGACATTTGATAAGAAAAAAAAATGCTCCGGACTCAGAGTCGAGCGTTCCTGGTTGGTTTCAGCCTTTTCTGAGATTCTCCGCTAATTTTAGTAGCGACTGACTGGTTCGCGTCCTTTTGGTTGTGACCAAACCGGGCCTGATGTGAGCCATTGATCCCACAGTACTTTGCTGCGGGACTCTCGGCTCAACGTGAACAACTTTAACTAGTTGATAGACGAGGGAGCTGACTGACATACTGACACTGATATATGTGGGGAAAAAACACTAACATTGGTGTATATGTCCATGTGGCTGCCGATAAATATATTGGATGCCTTAATAAGTTGGCCAATAATCAAAGTTGATTCAAAGCTAGCAGCAGATGCTGCTCTGCTGATGTTTGTATCTTTATCCATGCACCGTCTGTCTGGCTAGGAAACAGTGGAGTGTCCCAATGTTGTTTACACGGACTTACAACTTGCACAAACACTTACAATGTGCACTTGTGACTGGCTCCGAGTGCTGATGCAGGCTGAGACACTATATTTTTTCTGCAGGTTTTCGGTTCCATTTCATAAATAGTCTGTTTTTCCAAACAACGCACTGATGTCGGTAAAGTAGTTGTTGTTTCTATTTTCACTTGAGGCGTTTTTTCCCCCCCCACTTTCGCCCTTTTAACCGGTTAGTTAAAGCTTGTCCGACTTTCTCACACTGAGTGACTGTGTTTGTGGGTCAGCGGGGAAGAGAGGAAAAAAAAAGCGGGAGGGGGGCGGATCGATGGTGATTAATAACCAAACACAACCTCATGACGTCCGAGCAGACACACGCTGGAACACTTCAGCCATTGTGCCGGTGCGAAAGCAGGGTTTTTCTCGTGAACGTCCCCGACGAACTGGTCCTGCATGCGTTGGGTCCGTTTGATCACGCATCTCTGCACCTCAATGAATTATACACAGGGCCCTTCGGCGGCGGCCGTCTGACTTGAGTGCCTTTTGAATTCCCCCGGCGTGCAGACCATTTCTTCATGCAGCACTTAAGGCCCCGCGAGCTCTGACTGATGGGCTGCTAAGCTGCCAGCGTCTAACCTACAGGGAAGCCACCCTGCAGCAGCAAAACAAAACAGGCACCGGGCTAATCAGAGGGTTCGGCCATTTGCGGGGGTAATACGGGGTATCTCTTTCTGCACGGCATTGAACCCGGCGACCTCGCACACTCATCAATATGTTATGTGGCACCTGGGCAGCCTGAGCGGGGCCAAACACAGCCTCAGCCAGAGAAAGTTATCAGCTTATGAAGCAATGAGGTGAGATTCTCAGTGTAAATTTGCACTCCAGCTCGTCTAGCGTGGCAGGAAATTACTCTTTGTGTGTGTGTGTGTGTGTGTGTGTGTGGGCGTGTGTACTTTCTATTCAGTGTGGGCCAATCCATGAGGGACTCGCTCGACTGTGAGGACATTTTGACGGCTATTATTAAATTAAGGTGAAGAATTGAACTGAGGTTAGGTTAAAGGGTGGGCATATTGCGGTTGGCTGAGGGAATGTAAGTCAAAGGGAAGCGAGCACAAAGTTAAGGAATGCCAACATGAGCGCATGCAGAGTCGTCCGCCATCCACACTCAAAAAGACGCACAGTGTAAACGTTGACGACGTTTAGCTATGCTAACACTGTTGAGAGAAAGAGCCAAGCTCGCGACAAATTACATCTGCGTTGACCTGTTTTATTAGTCGCACGGTTAACTGCACCCCTTGCACAAGCGTCATACCTTCCTCCAAAAAAAAAATAAAAAAAATCCTTTCAATCGATCTTAAAAACGCACTGGATTCCACAATCAATCAACTTCCTTTTAGTTGTAATTAAACCAGGAAGTGAGTGCTGCTAGCTGCCCTTAAGAGCACACGGGACTGCAGCCGCAAGCTGAGCGGCGGTTACACGAGAATGGACGAAAAAACCTCCTCGCTTGCTCGACTCCAGGACAGAGACGCCCCACGTGCCAATAAATAAGCTTTGAGCTGTCGCTACCTGGCTAGGCTAGCAATGAGAAATCTGACCGATGTGACAGTCCAAAGGTTTGTCCAATCAACAACCAAATGCTGGCTCTCAAACACTTCTCCAGATGGACAGCAGAGAAAAATCCCGAAACAATTAAGGTACAGATAGCTGAAATTTTGTTTTGTTTTTCGGAATTCACCACGTCTGACAACGCGGTAAAAGTCCTTTCTTGACTCGACCGACAAACCGGCAACACCACAAAGTACAAAGTATTACTGCTGTATTCACTCACTGTCATCGATTGTGTGCTGTCGCCAAGGTCACTTCATCGTAACCATTTTACGCGTTCAGTTCATAGGTTGTCAGGTGGGCGGCTCAAGGAGTGTCAATCATGGCTACAGCGGCAGAGTGCTAGCATGCTAGCAGCTAGAATCCTGAAGCAGCGCTGTGTCTTCTTACTGATCGGGACGCGTCACAGACTTTTGTCAGGGTGTCAAACAAGACAAAACCGTGCAAAAAAAACAACCCACAAGTCTTGAGAAACTAGCGCTGCGGGGCTTTGGCAACAGTGGTTACGTCGCACAAGAATGTTTGTTCATGGCATTCATAGTCAGAACTAAGATGTTATACAACAGTCATGAGTGGCAGCATAATCGACATTTCGTGTCTGGCTAAATTTTCATCGTCTGACACAAGTCAACTTCCTAGTCCAACTAACTGAATGCATTTGGGGGAAAAAAATGTGATAACCCACAATCAAGTTATATACGTGAAGTAACATTCCTAATCTGGTATTACACCATGAAAAACAACCTACGTACCTCGGCAGCGGTTGAGCCAAGAGGAACGAAGTGATGTCACATTAGTAAAAGTGTGTGCTTTAAAAAAAAACCAAACAAAACGAAAACAAAACCTGGCAATTGACTGCGCCAAAGTACACAACGCACGCTTACGAGAGAATAACGACTCAGACTGGACTGGGGGAGGGAGGAAGCCATGGCAGGTCAGGTGTCACACTGGCGGTCCGCCTGAAAATCGACTGGCACTGCACGGAGTTGCACCATCACCACCAGCAGCTCCTCGCTGTGGGATCCATCCGTCACCCAGTCCCGGGATGTGTCGCCTGGGGTAGCTTGCGTGGACTCACACTGTGGACTCACACTGTGGACTCGCACTGTGTCCTGGGAGGCGGATCAGTCATGTTGATCTTGCCAATCATGGCATCTCCCTCATTCACATCTCCCCCCTTTTTTTGGTTCATGAAAGGAAGACTGGAGACTGTGTGATCCCCCTTGTGGCCCATGATTGGATATCACCGGGGGTCCAATCAGCGCTTAGATCTGAGCCGTAAAACGACGATTTACCGCCGCCAGGCAGGCAGGCAGGCAGCCAGGCACTCGTGTCCGCGTGTCAGGTGCAGCCTGGACGAACCCGTGCGTAACGCTTCAATGTGAACGCGCAGAGACCGGATCAAAAGACTGACATCGCGGAAGGAGGTGGGGAGAATAATAATCATCATCATCATAATAATAATGATAATCCATTTGTAGCGACAGTGGTGGAAAATAAAAATAAAAACAACTCAAATCAATCCACCCGCACAATGTGATTTTCATTACAAACTCGTCGCGCGCGCCTCCTCTATCCACAGACAACGACTAGTCGATTCCATCGATTACTTAATAAGGAAAGAGAGAGAGAGGGGGGAGAACGAAAACCTACCTGGTGATCTCGAAGCTGCAACCTTTCCGGAGGAGCAGGGCTCTCTTCCGCATGATGCCTTTGTCTCTGCCGAGGTACACATTTTTATCCGAATTCATCGCAGGTATGGGAGCCGCAAGGGAACAGCCGCGATTTCCTTCTCTCTGTCTTTTCCCTCCTCCTTCCCGGCAATGAAAAAGTGTTTTGTGTGGTGGGGGGAGCTGCAGCAGGAGCAGCAGGAGGAGAGGAGGAAAAAGGGCTTTCCGAGGAAAAGAAGAAGGAGGAGGAGGAGGAGGAGGGGAATCCTTCGCAGCACCTCGGCGGAGCAGCCAAAGTGATCCTGCAGACTTTCCCCCCTTGCTCGTCCCCTCAGGCGACACTGGAGACGGTGCGTCGGGGCCGCTCGGAGGCGCTCGGTGCCGCTGCTGGAGCCTCCATCCGAAGGCTGTCGGCTCGTCAAGCACCACCCTCCGGTCTGCGGTGCCGGTGGAGAGGTGTGGGTAGATCCGCCGGTCCCGAGGAGTGCCTGTGTGTTTGTGTGTATGCGCGTGTGTCTGAGGAGCTCGGGGGTCCTTTTGACTTGAGCTCCAGACCGGCACACTGAGTGGCTGAGAGGCGATGACTTCATGAAACTGATGGAGAGGGAGAGAGAGAGAGAGAGAGAGAGAGAGGGGAAAGGAGGGAGGAGTGTGTGTGTGTGTGTGTGTGTGTGAGAGAGAGAGAGAGAGAGAGAGAGAGAGAGAGAGAGAGCTTCCACTGTGGGTTTTATATGATGCGTCTCCATCGATCTCTGAAAGGCAGCAACTCTAAGAAGAAGAAGAAAAAAAATCACCTTTAGCTCCCTGTTTAAACCCTCCCTGCTTTTCTTTTTTTCCCCCCCCATATTTTGATGATGCCAAAAAAGAGGTGGCTGTGATGTGGTCGACACCAAGGCTGGGGATGTTCTTGTTGTGGTCACCGTCCTGGCAGAGGTTTCCGCGAGTAATCGGTAACGTCAGAAAGGGATGATTTCCAGAGACGCGTGTTTTTCTTTCTTCCTGTAAAGTCAAGCGATTAAAAGAAACAAAGGAGGGGAATTTCGTCACAGAATGGCAACGCAGGTTGTTGTCATAAAACGCTGGTCAAACGGGAGTCATGCGGAACGTAAACGTTCGGGCTTTAAAGGTTCATTATTGTGCAAAATTCATCTTGTTTTTGTGAACTGTGTTCTGATTTAGTTCCCGAGCTTTCCAAGCTCTTTATGCAAAATACGTTAGCTTAAAGCCAAGCGTGTTCTTGAGAAAAGGTGCTGGGCAGACAATCATGTTAGGTATGAATATACCAGGCCCGCTAGGGAGCGCTGTGTAAATGGCAGGGGTGCTATACTCCAATGTTATTAGACAGCCAATTTATTGTTAAAGGTTGAAAAAATATGACATGGTTTAGTTTCAAGTGCGGTCAATATTTCACTGGATGTGTGAGGCAACAGGAAGATTTCCTGAAGACACAAAATGAGTTATTTAGCAAAGTGACGGCCAGCTGCGGGTGGCGCGGCTGCAGATTCCGAAAATACACCGGTGTGGGTTCGTCGTTTGGTCCTGTGGCTCACAGAGCACGAGGTCGTGACTCACGGAGCGCAGAGCGATAAAGGAGGAGGAAGCGCGGGCCGGTGCACATGAGGCTTGATCAACGGCACGAGTGAGGATCACGGTGCGATTCATCCCTGCGTGACTGAGGACAGAGGAAAAACTCTAAACAAAAGGCTTGCAAAAAAAAAAGAAAGAAAAAAAGATGGTCTTAGAGCAGCAGCGTGACGCTGATAACCAAAGATGTTTATCTGACATTGAAAGAGAGCAGTTTTCAAATTCAAATTGGCAGGTGGGTGGGTGGGTGGGTGTGACCGCTTCCTCTTTCAGCCTCCGCAGTCCACGTCCCACGAAATAACTCGCGCGCTACCTGAGGGTTCAATCGTCGCCCGTGCTCTCAAAAAGAGGAAACAATTGCAAACACACACAACCGCAGCTCTCGGCCACACTTCCCACCAGTGCAACACTCATGCGGTTGGTGTCTGCCGAGAGGAAGAAAAAGGAAGCTGCTTCCGCCCACTTATGTACCATTGAGCGATTGTGCGCACACCCCCCCCAAACGATTCTCCGTCTATCCGTGTGCGCCGGCCGGGGCCACTGTTTAGGTGAGGAATTCTCTGGACATGACTCACGTCTCACGCCGTCCGAAGAAAGAAGCGACGGATCCGCAGGAGCTTTTGTTGCTCCATCTTTCTGACTCACCCCGATTCGACCGTGACGCCTCTTCCCGCATCTCCTGACGGCCAGAGACGCCTTTAAATAGCTGAGCCCTCGCTAGCGCTGCAACTTACGGTAAGTTTTTTGCTTGTATCCCGTAAATAACTTCATATAATGTTATGTTGATGTTATGTTCTTCAACTAAACTGATACTATCATTTATATTGGCAAACGTTAGCTTTCTAGCTAACGTTTGACCAATTTCACCAGCCAATAAGTTAGCTAGTGACACTTTTATTGCGCATATTATTGAAAAGACATACCTTACTTAGCTTTCTAGCCACGTTAAGTTAAAGCTATGTTAGCATTAGGAAATGTTAGCTTTCTAACAGCTGTAACAGTTAGCTAAAAAGGTCCATTCATGTAGCTTACCTTTCTTTGTGGGTTTTGTAGTGATGGATGAATTGGAAGTTGGGGTGGTTGCTCCGCTGATTTTTGAGCTGCAGACCTTGCATGTATTGCATATCCTTTTAAAAAAGTCAAGTCCTTTCGAGTCATCTGCCTCAAGTCTAAGTCAAGTCTCAAGTCATGAAGACCAAGTAAAGTGTGTGTGTGTGTGCGTGTGTGTGTGTAAAGATGGCTTGAGCTTTTCAAGGCTTTGTCATGTCATTCGTCTCATGTCATCTCCAGCTTTAACCACACAGGAAGTGAGAGGAGACCCAGGGTAGGACAAAAAAAGGTCAGCGCTAAGCTGCTGGTGGCTTCATCTGTCCACAATGTTCTGGTCGGGTTCTATTTAGAGCGAAACACTGCAGGGAGTACCTCACTGAGGGCTCAATCTGATGCTACAGAGGTCATCCGAGCATTTTGTCTGAATTGACCGATTCTGCTGCACGGTCAGCACATCACAAAGCGGAAATCTAGCCACTAGAGCAGCTCCTCCTTCTTCTCACCTGGAGCTCATAAAGGCCGGGAGGCAGTGGGGGACTAAAAAACATGAATATCGATCGTCTGAAAACGATGGGGCCCTGCCCTGATTCTTTAGAGTCCTGTGCTGAGTTGAGCGATAAAAGCAGAGAGAGAGAGTGAGAGAGAGTGACCCGAGGCGCTGCCAAAAAAGCCGACCTGTCGATGGCGAAGGGAGCGCGAAGCCACAGCAGCAGTCGAGTGACAGCCGTTGGCACGTCCTCGAGGGAGGCTGTTGAGATGCAAAACTCACTCTCTGTTTTTCCCGAATTTGTTACGACTGTGACTCGGCTTTCTGTACGAGCCGGGAGTGGCGATGATGTTGACGTGACATCTGTTACAATCGTTTTTCTCCATCTGAGAGTTGCAACGTAAGAGTATTTTTTAGACCTAATGTTGACTTTGAAAAAATCAAAACTGTGCGCCCAAAACACACATGGATGGATAGTTTCTCTCTGTGATGTCACAAAGGGCAAATACAACTCGCTGATACCCCTCTGCCTGGGGAGCGACAACACCCTTTGGTTCCGCCCTCTGAGAGCACTGTAATTACGACTTCTCCAAAACAGCAAGTAACAAGGAAGTAGAAACTAACTGTGTTTCTGCAGGAGGCTGCAAACAGAAGGCTAAATATGCTGGTTTTTAGACATCCATCGAGGGTTAGGGGGCTGCTCGACTGGAGTTGAGGATCTAGAAATGAGCAGAACAGGAGAGCTTCTAAGGAGCCCCGCCAACAAAAAAAAACAAAACAATGGAAGCATCCTTTCATAAAAAATGCTTTTGCTGGATGCAAAATGTCCACCCAGGGCCTTAATCCCGTTTGAAGTGCGCTTGTGCAGAGTGGGAACAGGTGCACGAGTGCTCATTTGGGTCGCCAGCGCTCGTTCAGGCTTGGGAAGAAAGAAAACAGCTTCAGAAAGGGAGGAAGTCCAACCTCTCATCGAGGTTCCCTTCTCTCCGCCCGCCCACGAGCAGCGCACGCCGACCCAGCCTGGGCTTTGGGAGCGTGCATGAAATCTCCCTCTTCTGTTGTGAGATAAATACAAAAAGAAGAAGAAGAAGAAGAAGAAGATCACATGGAGGATCTTCAAGAGGAGGCAGTGAAGACCCCATCCCGGGGACATTTGCAACAGGAGAGTAAACCCAAGTCGGCCGGAGTTGAATAAATTTGCACTACAAAAAGGCGTTTTCCGCATTTCGGCGGACAAAACATACATTCAACTTGCAAAATGATGGCAATCACAAAAAACGACACATCATCTGCTGTGATGTGTCACCCATAAATTGCATCTTTTCCCTCTGTCAGAGGTCCAAAAAGCCTCCTATAGCACGGAGCAAATAAATGTCAAAATCCATTTTGGAGCTGCCGCCTCTTGAGGAAAAACACTCCACTGCCCCCCCCCGACCTCCTCTCCTTCCAGGAGCACTTGTGTGGGACGTCTGCTAGACGTTTCATCCGTCTCAAGTGGCTTCGATGATCCAACGGCACAAAGGTGACAGCAGAACCACCAGCGACAGACGATTAGACGTCTCGTCTCGTTTATGGATCACTTCCTGTTGTCGGGTCTGCGGGTCTCAAGTTGTCCCGTGAGGCTTGGCGGAAGATCCAAAACAAATCAGCTCAGTGTTGTTTGGATTTGGGTGAGGAAATTTTTCAGTCAGCTCATCTACATGTCAACATCGTGCTATTAGCTCAGCCCGAGGCACCGAGACGCTGACGCTGTGGAGGCCGACGGGATGTTGAAAGAAGCTCTGATTGCTAATTCTGTTTGTCAAAACAGCACAAGAGCAGAACCTCTGGACAAAGCGCAGACCAAAAGCTTGGCTTTTCATACCTTACGTTTGCCTCATAAACTGGGATTTGGCGCCGGGAATGGCGTTAAAGCTGTTAAGCTGTTGCTGGATTCCTGGACGAGTCGGTGCAGCTGTTCAGGACAACAGTTCCATCCCTTGAATCTTCCTGAAGACCCATTGAAGGCGGAACCCTCGGCCGCACCATCAGGACGGATGAAACGCTGCAATTAGCGCCTGTGAACACAGATGTCGACTTAATGATCATGTGTGTGTGTGTGTGTGTGAGAGAGAGAGAGAGAGAGAGAGAGAGACATAAGGCATATTGTGGTTCAGGTTATGCTGTGCAACAGAATGGGGGGGAAATATCACTGGAGCTCGTCAGGATGCCAGACGCACTTCAGTCCCGCTCTCAGCCGATCAGATTCAAGCTGCTGGAGTGTGGCGGTGCTCACCGGGCAGATGGTGCCACTCGTACACTTTCCTCCCTGGGAGCTTCGATAAGGAGACGCCTGGTCCTGGGCGGCCGCTCGGATCTGGCCTTCGCCATCTCTCCGGGACGGCCGCTTCTGGGCGCCGGTGAAGGAGATGAAGGGGATGAAGCGTGTGAAGGGATGAAGGTGATGAAGATGAAGGAAGTGAAGGCAATGAAGGGGATGAAGGAAGTGAAGGAGATGAAGGCAATGAAGACGAAGGAAGTGAAGGAAATGACGGAGACGAAGGAAGTGAAGGCGATGAAGACGAAGGAGATGCGCAATGCTCACTTATGCTTCGTTATTGGACATGATCACTCTGATCTGGACAAATCATTACAATCGAACCATTTCCTCCCCCCTCCTCCACCCCCCGCCCCCCACCCCCACCAGTCCAGCCTCTCTGGCTGCCGAGTGACTTCCTGCGGCTGTGGGGAGGATCAGAGGAAACAGATGTCAGTTATTCACGGGGAGCTGTGTGTCACAGCGGCTTCAGGAGATGGGATTAAAATTGCCTGGCGCTTCCACGTAATAACCCCATCCTTCCTTCTAAATGTCACTCTGAACGTTCTCAAGCTCCGGGGGTGATTATTCTTGCTTTGCATTTAGATGCATCAAATTTGAGAGAGAGAAAGAAAGGAAAAAAAAATACTGACGAGATGCGATTTGCACACGCTCAGTCAGGCGCCCCGCTCATCTTCGCTCCATCCGCCGCATGGATGCAATATTAAAAAAAAAAAAAAAAGCAACCAGAGCGCTCCACAATTTTGAGTTTTATTGTCCTCTTTATTTGCGTAATATTGCCTCCCTCTGAAGAAAAGAGATGCCGTTTCAGTTCCCTTCTGTTCCTTGTCGCCTCTATTCTCAGCCTGTTGTTCCTCCCACTCGCCCCCCTGTTTAGCACGCAAGGAAAAAAATAATTAAACAAATAAAACTGCAGCTGTTTTATGAAGAAGAAAAACTGCTGATTAAGGGAAAGGATGAACTCAAAGACAAGAACCCATCATGACATGACACACATGACAAAGATTTTTTTTTTTAATTGTCATTAGTTGGGAAGTTTGTGACGTCCTCGTCCCCCCCAGCGTTTGCGGCTGCGTTGCGGCTCTCGCAGTGGCGGCGCTCTGGAAACCTGCTCCAACAGCCCATCATCACTGTAGCCTTGGTGCGGCTCACGAATCCAACAGAGAACTCCCAGGTGAAGGTCACACCTGCCCGCGCACGCACACACGCACACACACGCATCTACACGGATGTGTTAGCGACGCTTCATACTCACAGAAAGGAAAAGTGAAACAAATGCAGGTGAGTGTGAAATGTTGTGGAAGACGTTAAAGACGAAGAGGGATAAAAGGGGAGCAAAACGTGGAAGGTGATTGGATGAACCATCGGTCACATTCAAAAGGGCCAAATCAGATCTTAGTGGTGTGAAGGAGCAGCTACACTGGTGTCTTCCTGGTCTCCTTCGTTGTTTTCTCCCCCATAGCAGTCAGTTCACCGTCATAGGATATTAGATGCTTTTTCTTTTTACATGTCAGGGAGGCTGACAGGTTGTGAAATCTGAGGAATGGGTAAAAAACAAAAACAAAACGCTTTTCTACTGGATATCATCAAGATGGAGGAGCTGCTCGAAACACAGCTGCAGGAAGGCCGAACAACAACGACAACCGGACGGCATTATCTGTGCGGGGGAGGACGGGCGGGCAGGCGGGCGGGGCTTGATGCAGTCAAGGCGGATGAATGCGGCCTCGCTCGGCCGCTTCCTGGCAACACCAGAGGTTTGGGGTCGGCCGCGCTCCTTCCACAATAGAGGAGGATGAATTAAAAGATATAAATCAGCCTTAAACAAACAGATAAATCAATGTTGCTTCAGTCCTGCCGGGTTAAACTGTGTGTGTGTTTGTGCTTGTTTTCCCGTGTGACAAGTGTGAGATTGAGTGTTTCAAATAAGACGGGACGCAGCCCCCCCGCTGTGACCACCTCACCCCTCCGCCAGCACCCTAGAGAGCGGCTCTCACGCTGCTTCAGCAGGCCGCCGATCAATTTGTCACGTTCCCCTGAATAATCGGATTCATCTCCATAACGGGGGGACGGACAGATTATTCTCTCTCTTTTAAAGAGATGGGACCTGGGGGAGTTTTTATGGCTTTATAACTCACCCGGAATTGCCCATAAAAATCCAGAAAGCGTTGGGGATTTGGGGGAGGCGCAGATTAAAATATAAGAAGGTAAAGAAGTGAAAAGTACTGTCTTTTTTTTTTTTTTTTTTAAGGTGTAATGGCATTCATGTTAATAAAGAAAATAGATTCCATAATAAATTCATCAGTGATCCAACCTATTTATTCCCAACTCCTGCCTCAAGTATGTAATATTATATTGGGCACACAAAGATATGTGACTGCTACCAAAGCATCAAAGTTCTTGGCCATTTTCTCTGACCTCTTAGAATTAAAACTGTATTTTTTTTAGATAATTAATCAGCTTAATATGAACACAAATCTGCAATATTGGAGGAGTTTTCTTCCAAAATAATACATTTTTCTCTCTTCATGGGAAAATAACTGTGTGTGACGGCAGCAGCTGCTACATTAGCTTCAGTACACCACGATCCCAAAGCGAGTAGCTGTGTGAAGGAATAAATCTGGGGCTTCTGTTGTTTTGTTGTTGTTGTTGGTTTTTTTTGCCTAGTTGCCACTTTCCATCTAAAGTCGTCCCCCCCGAGCTGCCGTCAAATCCGTTCTCTCCTCCAGACGTGATGAGATAAATTGAGTGTGAAAATGATTCAGATTTGCAGGGAGCTCAAGCGACACAGCTGAGTGTGCACACAGTGACTGACTCACTGCACCATGTTTCTCTCTCTCTCTCTCCCTCCCTCCCTCACACAGACACAATCACACACACAAGGGAGCAGATGGGTCTGGGACATAATGAACAGAAAACCCTTTGGCCCGTCCCGGGTGTAAAATGCTGACTCACACTCTACTATAATGACAATGGCCTTAAACTCGCAACCCTCACACACTTTATCACAGTGTCGAGAGGAGGGAGCTCACTCTTATTGGTCAGCGTCTTGCTTTTGAGTCATTTAGAACATTTTCTGAAGCGTTCAGCCAGGACAAACCCAGGCGGTAAAAGTCAGATTTCTGCTATCTTGCCGCGGTCAGATTGCAAATGTAAAAGCTAAAGCGACATGAGTGGCTATCAAATTCTTCTCTCAAAGAAAAACACAATTTTCATCTGATACCCAGCCAACTACACACTACATTCTCTGTATTAAGCAGAATTACGGTGTTTACATGTTTTTTTTTCTAATAGAATTGACTGAAATGTCTCTGGCTGCAGCGCCACTAGGAGAATGAATTCCTTCAGGGCTAACAAGGAAAAAAAAAAAAACATTAACGGCTGCACTTGTAGCAAGGAGAGCTTAAGAAAAGCTGATAGGAATACGGCAAGGTAAGCTGAAATTGTGTTTTTGCTGCCTTGGGGCTTTCAAGGGATGAGAAAATGTCGAGCTCCAGACACAGGTTCTTTTTTTTTTTTTTTTTGTCGAGTTCAGATTCTCGTTTATAAATCTGTCCTCCGGCTATCAATACAGATTTCATATGGAATTTAGGCATCTAAATGCAAAATAGCATTTGCACATTTTCTCTGTGTCAGAATTCTTAAATGTAAAGGTTTATTTTTGTGGGTTTTTTTTTTTCTGAGTAAGCAGCCTTTCCCCAATTCTTCTCGCAAACATTTAAGTCAGATACCGGGTTGAAAAAGAAGAGATGATGTCACTGAAGGTCAGTGTTCCCGCTTGCGTTACTCATATCATAATTAAAGGCATCGACTGTATTTAAAACACGACATGGTGACTGTGTTCCGTTGCCCCGTAACAAACACACCCTGATGTTTGATGGCCGAAGGGGATGTGGGACGTGTCCAAGTGCTGCAACAGCCATGGTAAAGTCTCAATTGAAAACAAAACATAACAAAAACCACAAATCTTTGAATATTAAGGCTTCGGGAAAAAAAAAACTCTGCAATCAAACAAAAGCAGACATAAAAAAACTCTGATATTGCTATACACTCTGGCAACCGGAAACAATATGACAATATATAATAATAGCTCAGTAGAAGGGATGAGACGGAGAGAAAGTCTGGACCAATCACAAACTAGCCGCTGCCCACCACAACTTCAAGTAACACTCTCAACCTAGGTGCCCTCTCAGCTGAGGAGGACTCTTCTAATCAGGGGTGGACTGAGACGCCCCTGGACGCCCCGCTGGAACCAGGAAGTGGTTGTCACCATGGCAAGAGAGAGAGAGAGGAAAAAAAAAAGCTATCTGCATAAAAGCATTTCAAGCTGAACATAATAGTGAAAGTAGTGAAAACAGCTTATTCTTCGACATAAATTTGTTGGAATAGCAGCTTTATCGTTTATGGCCACACATTCAGCATTACAAGGATTCAAGAACAAGCGGTGGAACTACATGTGCGTTGGTTCCTCCTTTCATTCTCTTGTTGCATTTCTTACACCGACGCATGATCAACCAGCCTGTGTACAACATGGCAGCCCATTCATTTCAATGAATCACTCACCGAGTGCATACAGCGAAACAATTTTGGTTTCCGGGTCACTTATGCATTATGTGGCCCATAGAGCAGGCACAGTACTGTCAGTTTAGGACCAGTTTGGGATCAGCCCTGAGCTTTTGGGCCGGTCTGGGTTCACAGACAGACACTGGTGGGTGTTTTTACAGCACTATGTTCCATGTTGAATGTAGAAGTAATACACATTTAATATTGTTGATATCATGAACATTAGTCATTAATTTTAGCACATAATTTGGTCATAAAATAATAGAAGCAACAACAACAACAAATCTCCGCCAAAAATCAAAGCTGGCTCTTTTTAGTGAGCCGAGCCAAACGAACCGGTTCTCTAAAAAGAGTTGGGGCTCCCTTCACCAGAGGACACTCAGAGTTAGAGTCAACAGGCTGGAGTTCACCTCCACTGTAGGTCCTACAGTCATCTGAAACAGCCAAAGCCAGACTTCCTCTCACTTCAGCGTAAACAAGCTGAGACATTTCACCAAAACGCACTTGTTCTACAATATGAAGATTTAAAAAACAAAAAGAAAAAAAAGAAACCCTTCCCTCAGACCTGCAGCTTCCCAGAATCCCCCTCTTCTCAGGGCGGCTGGATTCTGTCTGAGCTTTATTTCATCTGGAATCTACCACCGGTTTAAGTGGGCGGGGTTGACCACGGGAACGGATATCGCCGGATAAAACAGCCGGGCGCATATCGGTGATTTCACAAACTTTCACATATTTGACAAAGGAAAAAAAAAAATGTCACGCCCATGAACTCACCAGATTCAAACACACCACGTCCTGACACCGTCCGTTCGACTGACTCCTTCCTCGGTCTCCTTCCCCTCGAGCTGCAGGGTTCCCGCCGTCACTCGCTGACTAATCAACACAACCACGCACACCTGTGTTCAATCACCGCTCGCCGCCGCACAGCTGCCCGCGCCGGCACATAGCGGCGTAGAC
The DNA here is from genome assembly GCA_009823395.1 of Thamnaconus septentrionalis. Taxonomy (NCBI): domain Eukaryota; kingdom Metazoa; phylum Chordata; class Actinopteri; order Tetraodontiformes; family Monacanthidae; genus Thamnaconus; species Thamnaconus septentrionalis. The sequence continues at coordinate 10,470,613 of CM020518.1, forward strand.
ACACTCAATATTTTTCTGATGTGAATTTAATGGCACTAATGAATTAAACAGAGGGACGGTGGAACAAAGACAAGTGCCGGCGATGCCGTGGCACAGGACCGAAATTAATTCAATAAATAAAGTAGAATAAAAGGTTATGGAGATATTGATTTTAGTTAAAGAGGTGACGGTGGTTGTTGTTGTGGAATAAAATATGAATAAATAACTAAAGATAAATAGGATGCAACCCTTGAATTTTTAAGTTTTACTGACAATGTGTCTGATATAGGCAGGATTGAAGAAGGGAAAAAAGCTCATGGGAAGGATTACAGTTTAGAATATAGTCAGATTATAAGATTCAGAGCAGAAATCATCTTCCTTTTTGTCATTTAGCATTGCAGAGTCTTGTGTGCTCTCAGGACACGTCATAGACTTTGGTAAAGGCTGTCAAAATAAAAATAAAAAGTGATAGCGAATGGGTTGAAATCACACGAATAGCGGGCGCCTGCTGCTGGACCAGCGTCAGGGCGTGTGTCCTTTTCTTTTCCCATTCTCCAGACTAATTAAAAGTCAGAAAAGCACCCACATCCCATAATCAACGTGTACTGGGGCAAAGGTCAAAGTTTGGGAGGGTGATGATTCTTGAGCTGTGTCCCGGTGACTTGAACTCCCGGCAGGCGGCTCAGCGGCACGACTCCGCTGTTCTTCTGCGCCGCACCACATCCGAGCTCACCAGGGTTAGAGAGGGCGCCGAACCCCGGAGCCGCCCGCGACCCCTCCGTCACCGCCACTCTTCCCTCCCCTCCCTCCGTCTCCGAGAGGCAGCGGCCTGCTGCGGACGGTCGTTTTGGAGAAACCTCAGAGGTTTCTCACGCTGTAATTCCATCCTCCTCTTCCTCCTCCTCTGCGCACAACCATCAATTGTCGTCTCCCTCAAGGATATTTCACTTTTGACAGGAACAACGTTTATGTCGCTCTGCATCCTATTTGTATTCCGTGGACGTTGCAGCCTGTATTTTTTCCCCTTTAGCAGATTATCCTTCGCTACGTTTCCATCTTGGATCTCCGGTTGCACGTTTTGCTGCAGCTGAAGCTGATAAGAACAAGCGGCGCATGTTGTTTTTCTTAGGATTTAGAACCAATTAAACGTTTTGCCCACAGAATGTTTACGCTGTGCTATTTAAGGAATCAAAACCGAACTCAATTTTCCTGTTTGATCTTTTAACAATAAATCCAACATATTCAGAACACGTTAACCCCATACATGTGTACTTGGTTCAGTATATTATTAATATACTTTATTAATAATATTTATGTATTATTTAAAAAATATTCTCCAATATCCAGCTGTTTTTCCAAAACTCAGGTATTTTTTTCCCTAAATTTTGACTTCCTGCCTTATTTTTTGCAGCTGCAGGCTGCTCGTTAATTTGAACCCTCCTTTCTGGTCTGACCTCACGTTTCAACAAGTCCCAAGCAAAAACACAGGAGCTAACCAGGCAACAGTTCTGGTCCAATACCTTCAGCAGAGCTGCTGTCAGACACGCTGAGTTAGTGTTTCCTTCAGTGGGACATAAACATCATTTTTCAGTCTTGTCATCACAAACTATACTTAGATTTTGTTCTTAAAAAAGAGCTGCTTGTAGAAACAAGACTTTCTCGGCTCACGGAGTCTGGCTGACCTTTTCCGGCAGGTTGTAAAAGTGATGGGTGGTTTTGCCGTAACTTGTCCTCCACTTGACCGCCGAAGAAGACGTTTGAGCTCAAACAGGAAATAGTTTGAGCCCACAGGGTTATAATATGTGACACCAGAACTCCCTTACACCAGAGCGCCTGACTGTTACTTTGTGGTGGACAGAATAACTACAAGTTCTGTCCTCAGCCTTGGAGATTCTTTCTTAACACCCAGACAAATTATAAAATTTGGTTTGATTACGAAGTTGTTTTTTCTTTGCTCCCAGTTCATTTGTCCACATTCTTTTCGAAAATTCCTTTTAAACGGTTTTGTTTTTTCTTCTTAAACAAAGTAACACATGCATTTTTTACGCAGAAGGCGTCTAATAGAGGGCTAAATTTCACATATGCCAGATTCAAAAGAGGTTCTGAAAGTGCAAGGCTGCTCCACGGGAGATGGAGATGAAAGATAAAGATCTGAAACGGGCAATAATGTAAAGGACAGACGGAACCCTCTGAGGACGAGGAGCAACAAGAAAGCCAAAGCTGTTGTCTCATCTTCACCCGCACTGGCAGCTTTTATGAAAGTGCAAAGACACAATGATTCCGCTCCGCCTCCTTTGAGCGGCGAGCAGCACGATGTTGTGGCTTTGATCAGTGGCGGTCGGCCGCTCCAGTCTGCATACAGAGCGACGCCTCCACCGCAGCCTTAATGGGCGGCGAGGACAAAGGCCGCGGGTGGCGTCAAGCTGCGATCGCGTCGTCCCATTGATCGCGGATCAGATGCGGCCGGGGACTAAACGGGCTCAGATGGGGGTGCCGGGGGCGGTGGCGGAGAAACAGAAGAAGCGGCACGCGAGTCATGCATTATTGATCAGCTGGGTGGGGGGATTCCTGCGCCGCAAATAAGTCGTTGCGGGCCTCGTTGAGGTCCCTCGCTTGGCCTCGACGAGAGGTGTGTTTACTCTCGGGACCAGCAGGGAGGCAGAGGGGAAGAGGGGTAGCAGCTCTCCCCCATCTGAGCTGGAGGATTTCCTCTTCAGTGCATGAGGAACGAGCCATGGAAACGCTCCGAGACGTGGATTCAAGAAAATTTTCTGTGAATCCCCTCTCAATCTTTTTTTTTTTTTTTTAGGTGAAATGCGTCTGCCAGCGCAGCTCCAAGTCCGAGGCCTGTTTGCCTCCACCGCCCAATGAAATTATGTTTACGCCGCTGCAGTTATTGGGAAAATGACACAGAGGAGGCGCGTCAGCATGCGGTGACAGTTCATTTGCACAGCAATATGAGCAGCGGGCCCTTTCAATATGGATACACGGTGCTGTTGCCACCATCCGCGGGGGCGTTTGTCGTAAAATAATGAGTCGTCTGCATACGGCACGAGTGAAACACGAATGAAATAATTGGTGAAGGAAGACACGGGAAGGCGCTTGGAGTCATTCAGCTATTTCTCTTTATTAATATCTTCCTTCCATGTGTGGTTATTGCTGTTTCATCATCCTGCCGTGTGTTGTTTGGAGAAGCCTCGGCGCTCCGCGAAAAGAAGAAAAAAAAAAATTGCACCTGCACCTTTTAACCGCCTCCCCCACTTCGTCACACCAGCTCGTCGCGTTACTCCTTCCGATAACACCAGTTACAGCACTACACTTGCGTTAATCAAACACGCTAGCACATTGTTAACACCGCTGGTGTTTGATTTTCCACCCTCCTCCATTTAAGATTCGAACATCATCATGAAATTAATTCATTTCATTTCGGATTAGTCGGTCAACTAAAACTATCTTAATTTAAAAGGTTACTCATATTTATAATCACGTAAGAAGTAGTTCCATTTGTAGGAAGTGGAGAAAATGTAAGAAATCAGTGAGGAAATGGGAAGTAGAGTCTATTAATCATGTTATTACATTACAAGATAATGTAATACGGGAAAAGATTAACATGGAACTTACTGGTTTACTCTTTGATAGCTACAAAGACAATATTGCCACAGCAATGCTGCGATACGTCATTTAAAAACAAAAAAATGATTGTTGATTTATTTGCAATATGCTTTCTAACCACCAGATGGTGCTAAATCTTACACACAGGGCCTTAAAGCACTGATGGTAAAACCCAGGTTTAATCAATCTCGGCAGAAAAAACCTTCTGTCGACAGACTGATAAAGTCTTTATCGGTCACTAATCCAATCAATACACCTGATAGCATCACTGAGACTAACTGACGGAGGCCTGAATAAAGCCAAACGCACACACGCGCAAAACATACACACTATCAGTGTAATTTGACGGACGCACCCATCATCACAGGCATAAAGGAAGGAAATCCATCTGCACAGATTTCTTTCTCTCCTCAAACACCCCAATTATTTTCCCCTTTATTCACAGACGTTTCCATGTCTACCAGATCTGCCACTCCGGTGCTTGCAATCTATGGCTCCATCGTTGTTGCTGCTAAGTACGAGAACGTGATAAAAAAAAAGAGACGGGATAGTGAATACGGAAATCCACAAGTTGTCGACGGAGCCGATAACATACACAGACCCCCAACGTGACAAATTCAATACTTTTTTTCCCGCAGCACAGATTCAAGTAATCAAAAGCGCAAAAAATATCGCAGTTAGCACCAAACATTTGGAAACTCAATCGACCCTGGTGCCCCCCGCCCCCCAAAAAAACACATCTGCTTGTTTTTATCCCTCCAGTTTTCACTTCTCTGACTTTCTTGTTCTTCCTTTCACCCTCCCGCTTCCTTCCCAGGTGCTCCGGAGACGGCGAGGCTTCCCTTCAACAACGCTGGATGATTTTTCCCACTGAGATTTACAGTTTGTTTGCATCACAGTGAGTGACCGAATACAAATCAAAACACAACGCTTTCACGTTGGTCGCTAGCAAAAAAATTAAAATAAAATAATATGTGTTCCCTCATTGGCTGTATATTCTACATCATATCGCCTGTGACTTTAACCAGTGCAAGAATTGCTACATGTATTCTGCTTAACATTCTAGTCACTACAAAGGGATATTAGCCCAATCATCTCATTACAAAAATACTAAATCCGTCCATTCTCTGATAACGGCATGTTGATCCCCCCCTGCAGCCGCTACGTTGTATCTGGCTGTACGCTGTTGCCATGAGTGGACGGAGGGTCCAACTACAGGTCCGGAAATGGGGTCTAGTGCAAACAAAGGAGTGTCTGTTTGACAGTCAGGATGTTGCGTTAGGTGGAGGCTGCCGGTTCCTCCTAGCTCCGCTGTGTGACGCCGGGCTCCTCCGGGCTGCTTTCCAGCAGCTCGTCCTCGGAGAAGCTGATGTGAAGGCGAGTGTCGTTCATTGGGTTGGAGGCCCCCGTGGGAGGGGGCGCCAGGCCGGGGTGCGAGACCAGCTCCTCCTGGGGGCTGTGGCAGCGGCTGGAGGCCGACAGGAACGTCCCGCGCTCCCCGAACGGGTCGTTGTTGTTGTCGTCGTCGTCGTCGTCCCGCAGCGGCGACAGCAGCGACTTGGTCTCCGAGCGGACGCCCGAGTCCTCGCTGGCCGAGCTGGAGCTGCTGTCGCCGCTGCTGTCGGCGTTGCTGAGCGAGTGGAAGTCGGCGGACGACAGCGAGCTCGGCGTCACGTCCGGGAAGGAGAGGCTGCTGCTGCGGCTGCTGCCGCCGCCGTTGGTGGTGGCAGCGTCGCCCGGCGCGAACAGAGCCGTGACCTCCGACCCCGGGGAGAGGGTGCGGCTGGCCCGTTTGCGGTTCAGGGAGGGCGGCGGCGGGTCGATTTTGGGGATGGTCTGTTTACACCTGCAGAGGGGAAAAGAAGGGAACTGGTTGGTTTTGGTTTTCCAGAGTCCGCACGACGCAAAATCGGGAACATTTTCATTGGAAATGTTAATGATTGTGAGACTGGGTACTGCTTCACACTGAATGGAGTTATTTTTTTGTGTCATTTTGAAAATCAAATCCCACTGTAAGCTGTTTTGTATGATTGTTTTTACCCAAAGGTCGGTGACAAACCGAAGGTGCAACCTACACAGGACCGCTGCGAGGACAGAAATCATCTAGGAGTGAAACCTATCAGCGCAATTTATTGGGTAAAAAGCCAGGAGACAGTATTTTTTCTCTCTGACAGTCACATGACACCCCCGTTAACCTAAACCGCCCCGCGGTCGCCATCACTGTTACCAGGCAAAACACGGCCGGCTGGACCTTTCCTCCATCGCACAGCTTCCCTGCTGCCAAAACAGAGGGGCCGAGGCAGAGCGGGGGAGACACGCAGGAAAAGTGTGGGGAGGGGTGAGGAAGTGAGGAGGATAGCGCTGGTGTCTCACCTCCTCCCCCTCAGCACGCACCATAAATAGATACAGTGCACGCTCACACACAAGCACACACACACGCAGCTATCTTCTTCACAATGAATCCTGACACTGGCTGGCTAACAAGCCTCGCTCCTGCTGCGGTCGCTCCCCCGTAGCCGTCTAACCCCCCCCCTCCGGTTCAACACGTCTCTCCGTAACGAACTTACGCTGGCCGCTGATGCGTTTACCGCCTGGGGCTGGTGTGCCAGGGCCGCCGTCGGACGGCAGACACAGTAACGAATGACTAATGGCGCAGCGAGGGGGCGGGAAAAACCATTTCCACAGATGATTATCCGACCGTTTCCTGCACTAACAAATGGTCAGAGGGTGCACGGAACTGGGGTGGGGGGCGGAGGGGGGTGAGTGGTGAGGGGGTGCTAAGCGCTGAGATAAACTCCCCTTGACTCGCGTCCCAGGGGCGCCATTACCAGTTTTATTAGCGGGAAGTTTCTGTGGTGGTAAGTGGTGAAAATACCTCTCGAAAAAACACAACAGATTACCGTGAGGTTTGTTCAGAAAAGACTCCAGCGTTAAAAGCTCTCACCTCGCCCATTATTTTTTTCCATCCATTTCCAGCAGCCTGATTACCCTGCAATACGCTTTTAATTTGATCCTGTTAGAGTCTCAAATTGACTTTTGAGTCAAATGTGCCTTTGCTGTGTGGTTCGTTTCTGCATGTGAGCGACGGTGCAGCCAAGTTCAGGGTGATAAATTCGCAGCTGGATGATGGAAATTCTTCCTTTTTGTCCCTCTGCTCTTGTTCCTTTTGACGCTGACTCAGCGCCTCGCACTATAGGGCGCCCCTTCTTTTGGTTTTCCCCCTGCCTTATCTTTTATTTCCACCCTGTCTGGCTCTTGGTTGGTCCTTCTCTTCTGTGTTGTGTAGATTTATGACTGCAGAGCGATTTTCCATCACAAAAAAAGGAGACAAACGTGACTTTATACAGTAGCGTGTATTTTTAAACGCTGTCCCCAAATGAAACATATCCAACTATGGATTTTCTGTTTGCATTTGATTTCAAAAAGGGCAACAAAAATCATCCCTTTTATCATCACCTTTGCAGACGATTTACTCCTTTTTGGCGTTTCTTTGGCAAAACCATGTGTTTCTAGACCAAATGTTGCCTCAGGCCCCTACTGAACGTGTCCCTCAGGAAGTACTAGCTGCTCCGATCTCAAGCTTCCTGGGAGACATTTACAGTGGCTAACACACGCTGCTGCATTTGCAGGTATACAACATTCCATTTCAGAAACATGGTTACAGACAGGCAGGAGCTCTCGTGGAGAACACCTCGCAGATCTCGGAGCTCATGAGACAATGACATCACACATGAAGTGAAGTCACGACTAGGAAAATACTGACAACCTGTTTCATATTACCGCCGTTGAAAAAAGGCTCTCCTGTGAGAAGAATTTTATTTTGGGGATTTATTTGGGGGTTATGTTCAGAGGTTTGATTGGCGGGCAATAGTACAATCGGATGCCTGAGAGCGACTTTGTTGTCCCACCAGACCTGAAAAGGCGGCAATTTGGTGCTGCACATGTCAAACACACTCACACGTACACACACTCGGAGTAAACCACTGTGAGTCCTAGACGGATAGATCAAGTAGAAACTCTCTTTTTTCCCGTTCTGACGGCTTCACTGTTCAAGAAAAACAAATGCACAAATACTTCCGACGACGCATAGCAAGATTCATCATGCCTGTTTGGACCAGACTGCACATGGTAAAACAAGCCCTCTAGGTTTTGGGAAGAGGATGAATTAAAAAAAGAGAGAGGGGCGGGGGGAGTGAGAGAGCATGCTTGCATGCGCAACAGGAAGTACGTCTGACTGGTTACCCTGAACGCTGATGTTTTTATGACTACACGCAGCCACATCAGCCCGCCAACAGAGCTCGCTCAGCTCGCTGCCTGACTGCCATGCTTGTTGTGCCACAGACGTTGCTGCTTCCACATGCTGGTCATACTCACACAGGAGGAGGAGAAGGGGCAGAGATGAGGAGAAGAGGAGGAAGAGGAGGAAGAGCAGGAGGTGGAGGAGGAAGATGAGCAAAAGAAGGCTCCCCGGGCTCGCAGGGAGGCGCAGGGCCGGCGCAGGCAGAACCATGAGGAGGGCGAGATGCGGGACGTGACCATGGAGGGCATGAACTCACTGGGTGGTGTCGGTTTGACTGACGGGAGGATGGGGTAGGGGAGGGGTGGAATTAGAGGATGAAAAGGAAGAGCAGGAGAGGGTCCTCACACCTGCACCAAAGAGAGGCCACAGTTAGAGCGGCAGGAGCGACTCGGCATTCTTCAGGTGCGTCAGGGCGTCTGAGCTTTGGTGTGAATGAGCTGCTGCTTCTGGATGCATGTTTTTGCACGTATATGCAGATGATGTGATCGTCTATTGTGGGTAAACTCAGGGACTGGGCTGGTACTTAAAGACTAGCAGGCTTCAACCATCTTACTAAAACTAGCGAAAGAACTTGCCCACTTGAAAGATCATGAAAACACAAGACCCAGGCATCTGATTGGATGCCTCTTTGCCTTTCTTTTCAAACCAGCCTGACAGCTCGACGCCCACCAGTTTTCCTTCACTGCTTTTCCTGCACTGCCGCAGGTGAATGGATTGTGGGAGTAAGCCGGAGAACCTGGAGAGAAGCTGCTCAGACACTACTACTATTATTACCACACAACGTTTTGTTTTTAGGAACTAAAAAAAAAAAAAAAAAAAAAAAAAAAGAATGCTCACATAACATGAAAATAGGTTGATGACTAATGTGATTTGTATGACTGTTCAGTTGTGAAATGTTTGGTTAACTTTATACACAGCACCACGGGAGCCGCTTGTCATCTGTTTTTTTTCTTCTTCCTTTCAAAAATAGGTTTAATTTCGAGCGACTGTTAATCTTAATCTTGACGATTCAGCCGAGAGAGTCTCATGCATGTCGCGGTCAATGGAAGGGCTCCAAATCTGACTGGCTGAAAAATCTACTGAGATAATTAATCTAATGTTTCGTGCCGGGAAGATCAGGAGATTCCCAAAACAGGCCGACCCAAGACAGGAACGCTGAGCTGGATTGGATTCAGTTTTTTTGCTACTTAAATCCACCAGGGAGTGGAAGTGCAAGTCGGGGTTGAGATACTTTGTGTGTGACAGTAGGTTTTTACATGAGAGAGTTGATAGTTTTCACTTCCAATCTGTGCAGAGATCAAACCCCGACTGTGTTGGAAAAACATCATCTCAAGCAACCAGAACCAAAGCGGCTAATCAGGATCGTTTAGTGCAAATGAACACATCATTAGCGGAAACCCACTGGAAGCTCTGCGGATGACAAGAAAAACAACAACAGCGTCTTCATCTTCATTAACTTGCGGTTGTTGAAAAGATGATGATGGGAGAGGGGAAAAAAAAAAATGGTGAAAGTTTTGCCCCGCAAGACGGAAGCAGACGAGCGCCGGAACAAGTAGGAGGTCTAAACTCTGAAGCGGGGACAATGGGCTTCTGTCACGGCGTCCTGCTTTTTTAGAAATCAGACGCGCATAACACCCTCCTGAGTGGAGAGTGCGTGGGAGCGGTGTGTGGGATGGCGGAGAGGTTTGACGAGAGCGGCTGCAAATTGCAAGAAATCAGGCAAGCGTGTTCTAAATGGCAGCTAAATTACAGGAGAGAGTCCCTGTAATCTGGCGAGTATGACCGCATGCACAGGTAAATCACGCCCACACATAAAGGTATGTTGGTTCATTATCACAAGACAAGACAAGAACACGCGTGAAACTTCTCCTAACTGGACTTTTTGCTTTTTGCCTTTAAGGAAAAAACTAAGTGTGCCGAAGCCAAGACCCAAGTGTACATGGTGGACTGACAAACCACTTATATAAACGCATAAATAAATAACTCGTGTGTGGAACCGTGGTTGCGCAACGGGCCGAACTGTGAGAGAAAACATGTGTGCGAGGAGGCCGTCCATACGACGCCGGAGGAAACTGTGACTCACCCCTGTTTGATATATAGTTCCACGTTCACACACTGCTCACCATATGTACCCGTTTTTTTTTTGTTTTTTTGCTCCGAGTGGGCTAGTTGCACTTTTAGCAGCGTGGATGTGTGGATGGCGGCGGCGGCGGTGGCGGGAACGGCGGTGCTGCTCCGTTGACTCACGCACAAGCGCTTTTGTCGGCAATCGAGTTGCGGAAAAGCAAACAATCCACTCGGCCTCAGCGCTCTTCTGTGTTTTCAAGGGTGTTTATTTACAGTTTTGCCTTCTGGCCGCTTGTGGTATTGCAGAATTTAAAAACAAAAACCCTGCAGCGCTAAAAGAAAAGAGCCTGTAAAAACAAAGGGGCATAAAAAAAACTATTATGGATGGATTTTAGATTATAAAACCTCTCACTTGTTTGCATTTTGAATCAAATCACTGTTAGTCGCTAGTTGGCCAGAGCCACGGTGCCAGACCAGTGAAACCGGAGGCTTGTTTTCAAAAAGGACAATTCTTGTTCAAATTTCCGCCCATTTTGAGAACACTGGGGCGTTCTGCTTTCTCATATGCACAGATTTATGCATTTTTTATTTTTATCAAGACTCCAACACACCATGAGTTGGAGTGCCCGAGAGGAGATCGTACGCTACCTCCACTCGGCAGGCTAGCTGCCAACTCCACTGAGGGCTAATGCCTGAAGGCCAAATTGCGATATTAGAGCGGAACCCTTTGGCTGTCTGCGTTCTAGCCGGGTCGAGGAAGAGGATGCCGGAGCATTGTCTTCCGATCAGTTTGCAGAACATAAAGTAAGGCCACTCTAAAGGCAGTAAACATTGATTCGCCGGGGGACTCCAGACACTGAGAGCGAATGGAAGCAATAAAATCTGTCATGCAGCGGAGGAGAGGGGGGGGGGGTGGCTCAGAGGGGTGCGACTGTGCCGACGGCATCATAAAGAATCTGGCGGAGGAGGAAATAGAAAAAGGGGTGGGGGGGGGGCAACAACAAGCAAACAAATTGATTTAGTGCGTCGTCAGCGTGTGTATTCATCATTAAAGTTTATGAATTCCATTTCGGGAAGGGTGACGTCACGCCGCGGCGCGCCGGGGACAAACGCTGCGAATAAATAAAGCCAGGGAAAGTCCCTGCGAGAGGAGAGGCAAATGGAAAACACCGGCTGCCATTTCTCCCCGGCGAGCGGGCGGCATCTTTTATCGAGACTCAGAGGGAGAAACATAAATTAGGGACGGAAAAAAAACAGAGAAAGACAGAAAAACTGATGCTGTTACATAATCTCACACACACACACACACACACACACACACACACACACACACACACACACACACACACACACACACACACACACACACACACACACACACACATGCGCTACATTATCAGATGGAAACATGCTATTTTACGTGAAACGTAAAACGTGCTATTTTAGAAGTGATTCCAGGTTTGACCTTCAGCCTTTTTTTTCACTTTTTCAGGCCAGATTGAAACGGGAGCTGTGATTGGCTGGAGCTCTGCGCTGCAGGACAACATGCGATGGGCTCCGCCTTGCTGTTTGTCACCTTTAAAAACACGTGGAATGTTCAACAAAAGCATCAGTCCGAGCGGGAAGGCAACCCTGAGTGTTTTTTTTAGCAGGAGGCTGTAAACAGAGGGCTAAATAAGCTTTTTCTTGGAGCTCCGTGGAGGTCCTGGATTTGGCTGTTGGTTTCAAACGTTTGCACGGCGGCGCGCAACACGAATCATACAGGCGTCAGACAGGAAGGCGGCGCGAGAAGAGCGGCAAAAGAGAACCGAAAGCTTTGGCGTCTTTGCGCGGATGGATCCTTTTTCAAGCGCTCGCATGTGGTGAAGTTGTCCTCCCCAAACTCAGCTGGCACTTTTGTGGCGGCTTTAAGGAGATTAAAATCTCATTAAAAGGGGCTCATTAAAAAGTGATTCCGCGCCGCGGCTCGACGTGCGCGCTTGCTCGAGCGAAAGGGGGGGGGGGGGGGGCACTGGTGTGCGGTCCAGTCGGGAAAAAGCGATTCATTAAAAAAATGAATAAATAATAATTGCGAGGGAAAGACCACATTGATCGTGAATTAGTGCAAAGGAAATGACTGCGTTCTGCCTCCTGATGCTGTCAATCCCTGGCCGAACTCCCCCTCCCCCACCACCACCACCACCACCACCACCACCACTCTCCTCTCAACGAGGCATTTCCCATTCTCTCCTTGTTTTTTTTTTTTGAAACACTCAATTGTGATCCCGTCTTTGTTTGCTGAACCTCAAACCCTTTCTGCTGCTGCTCTATAATCCCAGTCCCGCCCCCCCCAACCCTTCCCCGCCGATTACAGTCACACTTTAATTTCGCCGCCGGAGCCGTTTTCTGCTGAGTCGTCGAGTCGTTCCCCGCTAATAACACTAAAAGCTACAAAGGGCCGCCGCGCGCGTCTGCGGAGGCCTGATAGCGTCGACGCGGCGCGGCAGCGCCAGGAATGTGCACGCTAAAGGAGCAGCTCACTTTTTTTTTTTTTCTCCAGCAGAGAATATTACAAATTAGTCTAAGAGCTCATTTCACCGAGCTTGGCGCGGATACCAGAATCCAATGAACACGACTGTGAGTGAGCAAGAAAAAAATAAAAACAAGACAGCACATTGCATGTAATAAGAAAAGGGGATCTGTTTTTCTATGGCTGCATAGAAAAGAAGCAAAGCTGCATTTGAGGAAGAGTGCACTTCAGACTGATTAAGAATCGAAGGAATTTAGTCACTAGACAAACCACAACGTGATATAAAATCTTTCCAAAGCTCCTAATATCTACCAAATTCTGTCTCACTTTTCATTTTCGTGCTTGAGTCACTTTTCAGAATGTGCGCAGAGTGCCCCATATGATGTCACAGAGGGCTCTGGTACCCAAGTTAACGACAAACAGGTGTTAGTTCTGCCCTGTCAGGATGCCCTCTCTTTGTCTCCTTCCAAACATGTGGAAGGTGCAAAAAAATCAGTTCCATCAGGTTGTTTTTAACTGCTACACAACTCCAGGCTCCTCCTGCGGCTGCCCAAATGAAGATTTTTTAGAATCAATCCTATAATTTTGTTTAGCATCCGAAAGAAAGAGCCTCTTACTTTTCATCCACGTTTGCCGAGTTCCTCAGCGTCAGCGGGACGACGTCCCGACAGGAGCCGTCCTTGTCCTCCGCCTTCGGGTTCGCCGTGACCAGGGGCTCCAGCTGCCCGTTGACCGAGGCGTCCGGCTTGGTGCTGTTCTCCAGGTTGAGCAGGTTCAGGTAGGACTCGGCGCAGTCGCCGGGACCGGAGGCGAGGCCCGACGTCTGGAGCGGCCACGACGGCGTGGAGGTGATGAGCTGGTCCAGCAGCGTCTGGCTGTGGCGGCTCTTCAGGTCGATGGTGAGGGACCCGACCGGAGCTGCTGCAAAAAACAAAGACGACAGAGGAGAAAAAAAAATCAGCATCTTAGAAGCAACAATCAACGTTTTGTTGAGCAATTAATGAATGCGCTTCCATTTTTGATGGAAGCGCATGTATGTCAATGAAATTTAATCTTGAGATCTTGTCCTGTTTACTTTTTGTTTGTTGAAAGTTGTATTGCGGTTCGATATTTCTCATTGTATTTTCTTTTCATTGTAAACCGCTGTGGCGTCAGGTAATGTAATGTGCTGATTGATGTTACATGGATAATTACATGAATTTTTGATTGATGAATGAGGACCCCAGGTTTTGCCAATGCAAAATGGGGATCTTAAAAAAACTCAAATGGTAAAACAACTCAGTCAACACCAGGGCGGCGCTCTCCTCACCGTGGCCGTTTTCCTGGAGCTCCTGCTGGGGCTCGCCAGGCGGGCTCCTCTTGGGCGAGTGGGCCTCCAGCTCCTTCAGCTGGCGGACCAGCAGGGCCAGGTGCTGCAGCAGGTCCCTGTTCTGCAGCAGCAGCTGGTGGACGCGGGCCTGAGCCTCCATGCGGGCCGTGCTCTCCGCCGCCATCTGATCCTTCAGCAGCTGCACCTGGAGCCGAGGCGGCAGGAGGGGTTTGAACCGCATGGGGGACACTTTCGATGTTGCACAAAGTCTACGTGCGACGAACTCCCTGCCCAAGCACATTCATGACTGTACTGATCTACCCACCTTCAAATCACGTCTCAAAAGCCACCTCTATAAAAGTGATTTCAACATTAATTGTTTCTTCACTTCGCCTTCTTCAATTTCTTTTGATCTGCTTGTTTTACTGTATTTTTTTTTATGTACCCCGCATTTTGAATTACTTATAGTTTTGTATGTACTGTTTTTACTACTTTAATTGCCCTGTAAAGTGTCAAATAAATTTAAATAAATAAATAAATAAATAAATAAAAATCATCATACGGTCTAATTTTTGTTTTTGGTTGCACTGGACGGTGCAAGTTGTGCACGTGACAACATTGTTGAAGCGCCCATGAACACAAATGTATTATTCACGTCTGCCTTTTCTTATCAGCTGCACATTGTTCCTCTATTACTGCACTGCTGCTGCCCTCTAGTGGAACGAATTTTTTAACTAGTAAATTAATACTGTTCAAACGTGTTGAGACGCAGCTGTGAAATCAAATCCTCACTTGACTGATTGAGGCGCTATATGAAGACACAGTCGTGTTATAACAACAGTTTACTCATTAATTGTCTGCGTCGTCAAATAATTCCCCCAGAATTCGTGCAACAGAAAGTGTGCTAGCATAAAAAGGTAAGACAGAGGCTCCCGCTGGCTGCAGGTGCAGAGAAGTTTAGGATGTGTTGTCTGTGTTTTCAGCGCGAGTCAGTCTGGCAGCGGGAAAATGAATTAATGACACAGCTGAAGGTATGTTACATGAAACTGTTAGCATGCGGCTGAATTGAGTGCAGGAGCAATTATCTGGATTCCGTTCTTACGGTGAGGGTATCGATCTGTAATTAGCTCGCGCCGGTGGAGCAGAAGCCGAGGCTGGAAGCAGGGACAATAATGCTAATCTCATCGATGCTATCGCTAAAGGGATAAATAGAAACACGTAGGAGGGGCTTTCCGACTGTGTGTGTGTGTGTGTGTGTGTGTGTGTGTGTGTGTTCAAAAGGGCATTTATTTTACTAGGTTGTGTGCTTTCATCCAGTGAGTAACAGTTATCCCTTAAAGGGAGGGGAATTCAACTTTCTAGTTTGTACTAAATTACGTTTCCCTTCAATATTATTTATGCTTTTAAGGACCCATTATAGGCAAATGCCACTTGCCAGAGTTGTATAACTTGTAAATTCTGCTTCTTGTGTTTGCCCCGCATTTCAGAAAAGATGTCACGCCCTTTGTGATGTCACCAAGGAAATTGCCACCTCTCTGATGCTGCCTTGTTTTTGTTACCTTCCAAACATTTGCGATGTCTGACAACACATGAAGCTAAAAATCAGGCTTTTATTTTGCAGTTGGCTGAAAACAAAGGGGCTAAATATCCTGTGTTCTCGAGAGCTATGTTTTGGTTTCTTGGATAAATGCTTTTGCACAGTTTCTCCGCTGCAGTCTAGGATGCCTAAGTCTAGACTCTTAGCCACACAGGCGACCTTGGAAGACATTTTTTCCTCCCACGCCTTTGGCTCTGGGTCGTCCCGCTGCTCGATCTCAACCGTCGGCCATCTGCTGCTGCTGCTGCTGCTGCGTACCTGAGCGACGGCCACCTGGGTGTGCTGCTGCTGCTGCTGCAGCTGCTGCTGCAGGAGCTGCAGGTAGTGCTGCGACGCCAGCGGGGTGAGGGCCTGGGAGCCGGGGCTGCTGGGGACCAATCCCTGGGCCGTGACGGTGAAGACGGAGCGCCGGTCAAAGTCCTGCAGGACAGAAAACAGAGGAAGAGGGGGTTGGGCGGGTGAGTGAGACAGCGGTGAGGAGGCGTTTTGAAGTTTTTGTTACGGTTTGTCCAGAAAAACACGGAGCCATTAGTGCTGCCACTCTTGCATTCCACAGACGTAATAGGAGCTATTTTTAGACCCCAGACACTAGAACACTGGAATGCAATTGATGAGGAAAAGGTTTAAACCCCCCCCCACACACACACACTCCGTACCCCCACGCCTGGTCCTCTGAGTCCGAGACCCCTCGAGTCCCTCAGATGCCGGCTCATTAAAACGCCAAACCCTGCTTTATCCGACTGTCTCTTTGTGATTCTGACTGTTGTTTGGAAACGACTTCAATCTCAGCTGTGACGCATGCTTTCCTCCACTAGAGGGCAGCCCAGCTCGCTGCAGAACAACACTTTCGAAGTCTCACCTTCAGCTTCTTTATACTGAATGTTCCTGCAAACACTGATGGGGTTAATTTAGGTTACCTCTGTGTTTTTCTTTAGCTGATTTAAAGTGCGCTAGGGCGTTTAAAAAAAACTGAAGTCGTAATATATTAAATTGACTTATTTTTAGTTTACTATTTACAGAGAAAAATGTGTGGCGTGGATGATTTATCGCCTCGCTGCCCCAGACGGACTGTTGTTTTACAGCCAATGAGAAGCAGCGAAGCAGGAGGGAGGTTGTGTATTTTACAGTGCGGAACACAATGAAGGAGGCCTGCAGGTCGGCCGATGACGTCGATTGGGCTCAACATTTGTTTTTCCTCCCAAGTCACGAGAGGACCTGGAACCTGCACTTGGGAATGGCTGTTGAAAACAGCAGGTGCACGCTGCTGATGAATCATCCTGTGAGTGTGTGTGTGTGTGTGTGTGTGTGTTTGTGTGCAAATAACGACTTTTAAAACCAGTCGTACAAACTTGGTGTTCATAAAAAACTTGACCAATCGACTGGCTCAGAGTGCTTCCTGCCGTATCGCCTTCGCTCGGTCGTCGCCCGCCAACGCAAACCAGCATCTTCTCCAACCGGCTCCTTCTCTCTCCTCGGTGTGGCCTCTCATTATTCCCCCCTCACATTCCTCCCCTTGCTCCTCCTCGCTTATCTCCGCAGAGCAGATGTTTCACCGAGCCCTCGATGGGATTATGGTGGCATTTCTCACAAATCAAAAGAGAGAGCCGGTCTTTTTCTTCTTTTTTTGGGATTAGAAACCCCCCCCCCCGACCCCCGATACCCCCGACTCCTCTTCTCACCAGCAGTAGTCTTCAGGTCCCCCCCCTCTCACCCCGTCCTCCCCCGCAGCTGCGCGCTGGTGACAAATCCAAAGGAAACGCATTGTGCCGGGCACGCGTGTGTGTGTGTGTGTGTGTGTGTGTGTGTGTGTGTTTGCGTCTCAGGGCCCTGAGAGAGAATCTCCAGCTGCCGACGTCACAAACGCGATTTAAAAAAAACAAAACGCTTGTGTCTTACGATGACGGTCTGGCCGGGTTTGACCACGTTGAGCTCCGCCAGGCTCTGCAGGATCTCGCCCAGCGCCTTCTCGTTCAGCGTGGCCTCGTCCCCTCGCCGGCCGCCGCCCCCCTCTTCCTCGCCCTGCTCGCCGCCCGCCAGCTGCTGACCTGTGGAGGGAAGGAGTAAAATGTAACGGGTTTGCTCATATTAGTGTTGCTATATGTGTTTAAAGTAACTTAATATAATATATTATGCACTGCAAACGTAGAGCTAATCTTTATTTTCCAATTAGGAAGACCTTTAAATGCTTTAATGAATGATCTACTGAATGCATGACTGTACGGGCAGATTTTAATCCCATCCCAGTGGAAAACTAGCTTGAAGAAATCTTTGGTGTCTGAAAACAGCGCTGACCTCATGTGTTTTTTTTAAAGAAAAAAAACAACCAAAGCTCAAATTATTGTCATTTGCAGCACAAGCCTGGTGCTTCAGTGCCGCCTGCACGCCTCACGACTGCGGCACCGCGCCACAAAGCCCCTCATTTGCTCTGCAAATTACACTCATTAGTGGTCACTCAGGCGAGGACCCTCTCAAGGCGCCCGGCGCTTTCAGAGTCCTAATCACGGAGATGTTTTTGTTGTCCCTCCCTCCCCCGTCGTTAACCTTTTGTTCTACAAACAGACAAGGTCAAAGATCCCAGCATCATTTCTGTATTGTTGCCGTCGGAGTTGTTAATGTAAATTTAACTCCTTTGTCTTTGTTATAATTGTTAACCCACCGATATTGTTATTACCACAATTTCATTCCACAATTTTCACTTATTATTTTTTTTTTAACTTATTTTAAGACACCCAACACTATGCTTTTTTTGTTCTGACTGGAACAGCTCACCTTGGCTGCCGGGTTCCTCCGAGGACTTGTCGCTCTCGCCGTCCGCCTGCCCGTCGGCGTCCTGCTCAGCGTGCTGCAGGCTGAGCTTGTGGCAAACCTCGAAGGCCTGGCCGATGGTCCGCACGATGCGCATGGCGTGGGTCTGCGGGGGTGGTTGTAGGGTCGTAGGCCGGGTGGTGATGAAGTAGTTAATGGAAAAAAGTGAGCCTTATTCACACTCACACACGCAAAGATAAGAGGTAAAACACATCTGTCGTCCCACCTTCTTCTTGGACTTGAACACGTTGCACCTGAAGGAGTTGTTGGAGCCGTCTCTGGCAATGTAGCTGAAAATCTTCAGGTCCTGGGAGTCGTGTGACACGTAGAAAATCCTGGGGAAAAAAATGAGACAGATTTTTTCATCAGCGAGCGCGGCTGCTCGGCAGAGGTTCAGCTCTGGACTTTACGAGATGGGAAACTGGCGGAACATCAGAGTCGTTAACTGAGTTGCGCCACGCCGAGAGTCAGCAGCCACACGTAGGCGGCGGAAATAATGACATTTAACGCGAACAGGCCCGAATAAGATCATCGCACAGATACATCCATAATTAACAAAAAAGCACACACACACACACACACACATACATGATTTAAACCACCAAATGGGATTTTTTTTCCAAGAGTTAAAGGCGGCCTCGCAAGCTGTAATAATTTCTCACTCCAGCTTCTACACAGCTGTGGAAAAGTCTGAACGCAGCTCAGCTGATGGACGGAGACGGAGGGCGAGCGTCATTAGCGTCGGATTTCATGCCTAATCTGTGAACCCGCGGTAATTATGTGCTTTTAAAATCCACAAAAACACGCTTCCCGCGTGCGCCATCGATAATTCAACACGGCGGCACGAGCGGCATATGCTCCTCAGTTTATAGCACATTATGGCACATTAGCGGTGCATATCCGAGAGCGTCGGGGGGGGGGGACTAGCCGCAGCGTGCTAGTTGCTTTGCTTTGGTTTGCTGAGAGATTATTTTACAGGAAAAGTCTAGAATCACAGACTGAAAGATCCGGAAGGTTGGCTTAAAATCTAAATTTCACCCCATTTAAGGTATATATTTCTAAGGTTATTACCATCTGTGAAACTCCAGAAGGTTTCCTATGCTAGAAAATGTCCCTTTAACGCCCACACATCCATGTCAGAGAAGGAGCGGCGTGACCGACCTGTATATGGGATCTTGCATGATCATCATCTTGTTCTCGTCCCAGGCCCACTCTTTCCTCTGCGGCAGAGACAAGCGGCCGTCATGAAGCTGCACTTCCTGCCGCCAAAACTCAGGTCGCAAACGACGACAACAAACGTTTTACCTTCTGCTTCTTCCTCAGGGTCACCTTGACGCCATCCACGGACACCATGATGCCGACCTTCTTCTTTTTGATGTTCTTTGCCTTGAACTCATACTGGAAGCAGATGGAAACGTTGACGTCAGAAACAAGCAGATCACGAGCTAGTTGTGTCCTAAACCGCACAGACGCCAGAGAGACAATTCGCTGATTCCCTCCCTCCCCCAGACTGAACACAATTAGCTTTATTTATTATTTGTAACTTAGCGACATACAATATTCAGACCATCTAGTGAACGAGTTTGTCGAGTAAAAGTAATAAAATAAAAGATACATGACAGGCTGTGAATAAATGAGAGGCGGCTTGACAAAAGCACGAGTGGGTTTTGAAGACTTATTTTAAAACCACAGTTTGCTGGTGTAGCTAACTGTAGCCGACTACAAATAGCAGCCAATGGCTATGAATGCCCAAAAATATTGCTAAAAATAAAGGAAACTTCTAAATTTGAGAGGCTAAGAACTGGCAAAGTTGTGATTATTTCACTGGTTGACAACTTTAGTCAACCAGTCAACAGTAAATTCGATGAAACGTTTCCAGAGAATAAAGCGATACAGCAGCATTTTTCCCACCGTCACCCTCGCTGGAATGAGAACCAGCACTCAAAAGGTCACCGCAGCCAATTACGGCTCGTTTTGCCTGATAATTGTGAAGCTAAGAGCGTTAAAAGCGAAGGGTTTCACTTAATTAACCCCTGCAGCTGATAAATATTCCAACCCAACTGGCCTCCGCGGCAGGAAAATAAATAAATAAAAATAAAGTGCACGCCAGCTAAATTAAACAGCAGCGTCTAAGTGGAAGGGCCTGAGGTTGCAGGTTTGTCTGCTGAGTGGAGCTACAACAGCTGCGTCGGCGCTGAGTGACTAACGTGTTTGCTGCTCGTCAGCTGGCCGGGGCCCCTCCACTCAGCAGTCCGGCCCGTCGGCTCACATTAGACTCATTTTAAAACATGAAACGGCTCAAGTTCAGCTCGCGTTAGCTCCAAAAAATGGGGCGGGGCCTTGCGGCGGGACGTCGAGGCTGCAGCTGCAGCAGCTCTCCTGTTAGCGGACGCGGCAATCAGGTGATAGCCTCGTCAACGTTTTGGTTCCTCTGCTGAGAAATTATTTATTTATAATATTACGATATGTCGATTCTCAACATGGTAATGATACATTTTTTAAAAAATTCTGTGCGATGCACAACAATATCACTCGAAATACAAGAATCTACCCGTGACAGATCCAATATGTTGTGGTGGCTATGTTTTAAGTCTGGAATGTGTGTTCACACACCAATAACCGCATTCAAGTTTGGACTGAATTTGACTGATTCACATATATCACAGTCATTTTAACTGCAGCATGAACTGGTTTGGATTTTGGATGGGGATTTTGAAGAAAGGACGCCAATTGTTTGTCACCACTAAACAGGTTAGAAAAAACTGAAATGCAAATTTCTCTAATACACGCACAAAAAAGATAGTATAGTATATCAGATAGTATAATTAATAATGAATATGACTATTAATATTGGACGGAGAAGCATTGCTACCGCTACTGGTGCATATCCTGTTTTTGCAACTTAAACCACAGTACGCAGAAATTTGAATTTACCTGAAAAAAAACAACAACAACTTGCCAAATGTTTGTTTTACAATCATTTTGTATGAAACTTCAAACCATCTTAACAAGTCTTATTGTGACAACGCCAACTTTCAAACCAATAGTAACCATTAAAGTGCCTGCACTTCAAAACCACCCCCCACGTATAAATAAAGCATAAGGTGGGCAAATGAAAAGAATATGTTCCTTGAAGGGGAAAAGGTCGGGAGGGAGCGTCAGAGTGAAGAGGAAGCGAAGGTGCAGCGAACACGAGGGGACGCGTGTCGTCGTCCCGGGAAACCAAAGTGCGACCTTTGTATCCAGCTGACCAGAGAACAAACCCAGGACGCCGAGCTCATGACATGGCCTCAAACACATACGCACACCGACGTAGAAAAAATAATTACTTTGAATTGAAGAGCTGAATTCTGCTTTTTTTCAGCATCGTCTTTGCAACCCGCTTCTCATACACACGCATGTGTTTTGTTTTTTAAAAAAATGCACTCTAGCTTCCGTGGATCCTTAATGATTACAGTTCTGGCCTCTAATTATACACAAGTGAGTCCTGAGAGAGCTGATTAAATGGAGGGTGAGTGGGTTTTTGTTTTCGGAGAGGCAGAGGAGGAGGCAGATGGTAGCCGAGTGGTGCAGGAGGAAGGATGAGGAAAAGGTGGAAAAACGGAAGCGATGCGAGATTAAAGCGGCCGCAGCGGTGGCAACCTGACCTACAAATCACAGGCAGCAGCACAACATTGTGGTGAAGCGCGCAACTTTCCATTGAGAATCTTCATTTTTCTAATAGGTTCCGTCACCTTGCCGACGCCCTCTGCTGACACAGAGTTGTAAAAGTTCTGATGATGCAAAAAAAAAACAAAAAAAAAAAACAGCGATGTTTTTTTCTCCTTCATGCGGAATGTTCAATATTTCATGCCTACTATGTGAAATTACTGGCATTTTGAAGGGTTTGAAATATTTAAGATGGAAAGGTGCCTTCCACTGTTTTTTCCCGCTGCCGTCAGAGGAACAAGATAATTAAAAGCTCCTGACGGACGTTTCCCTCAAGAACCACCGTGTCAGGTTAAAAAGTGAAAAAAAAAAAACAGCTCGACAAGCAACGGAAAAAAACACAGTGCAGAGCAACCCGGTTGACGTCAGGGACGACTCGGGGATTATTCTGGGCTGTATTACGGAGGTAAAACACCTTCAGCCACTCCTTTGATGTCGAGCGCGGACGTGCGGCCCCGCGGCGCGAGGGCCATCAATCGTCAGTGACGGCGGAACGGCTTTCCGCAAATGTCACCGGCTGAATTCTAATACGAGGCGGCTGTTGTTGCTGCTCCGAGCTGCCGCTTTCACGTCATTTCGGAAAGATTAAAAAAAAATAAAAAATCAGGGAAATCGAGATGTTTCTCTCTTGACTTAAAAGTCAATTATCGCTACTCGTGCGGCGTCATTCAAAAAGATCCAGCGAGGACAAACGAGGACATCAGGGTGAGTCACAAATGGGTTGTTCCGGTTTTTGAGTGAACTACCCCTTTAATTAACAGCCAAAACCATTTGTTTCCGCCAGCGCAAGGCCGGTCCAGCCCAAAGAGTCGGTTGACTTCCTACTTCATTATCCCGCAGGAAGGGTCAATACAACCACAGCGGCTGGGAAACAGCCTTCCGTTTTTTTTTTCCAGGCACCTGTCAACAAGCTGCAGCTGAAAAGCCTCCGACTTGAAGGTGAACATTATTTGGTTGGACTGTTGAAAAGGTCATTGGTTTTTTTTTTCTCCTGCCCTTTTGTAGAGATTTGATAGTGGATAAAAAAGAAAAAAACCCAGGATGTAGCTTTTGGAAAGCAAATCATGGAATAAACCCTTCCCCACTCTCCTTTTGTCGCCCCTCCAAAAAAAAGCAGAGGAATTCAGGAGGAGTGCATTGTGGGCCACTGACGCTCACAGTCGTGCGGCTGAATCCATACTGGAGCGCACAATGGGCCCTATGGATCGCAGCCTAGCAACCCCCCCTTTCATTACAATTCCCCGGGATTTTAGGGAGCTTTCAAGGAATTTCACCACCCCACCACCACCACCACCACCACCACCACCACCACCACCAGTTAGACGCACAAAGGGAAGACTGTTGGGAGGAAAACTGAGCTGAGAAAAACAGCAGTGGTCCAACCATTCAACACTAAAAAAAAAAGAGAAATCCCGGGCAGCAGTAGAACTAATTCTGCTAGAATCCACTATGAAATGCTCTCCGACGGTGGAGACAGATCGCACGGGGAGCGAATCCGGGCACGGTTGTTGTCCCTCGCCGCGTGCAGGCTAGTTTCACGGCGAGGGCGGCGTAACTCCCGAGGAGACGGAGGGGACGCCGAGCCGCCAAGGTGACCCGGCGCGCCCATCTTTAGTCCCGACACGAGCGACAAAGGAGCGAGAACGAGAGCCCCAGCGAGACAAAGACCTTGGCCCAGATCCAGAATTCGGACGTCCCACTGAGAGGGTGTAGCGGTGTATGAAAACAGAGAACTGTTTCAAATGCGAGCGACGTGCTGTGGACTTTTGAGACGCTCGCTAGTGCCTGTGTGTGTGGTTTCCGCATGAGCGCAGGTGTTTACGGAGGGCTGGAGTCGCGGGCTCCAGTCTGCCAGCAGCCTCTGCTGAGCAGCGGCAGCGGCAGCGGCGGCAGCAACACCCTGGTCCTCAGGGAGACGGCGCGCTGACAGGAAATAGCCCACTTTCACGGCTGTTTATCAGCGACTTCTGCATGAATTAAAAGCAAGACTGTGAAACGGAGCCAAGGCCGCGGTGTTGTGAAATATCTCAGGCGCGTCAGGTCTCGGTCGCGGGAGAAACCCAGCGACTGCAACTTGCACCGACACAGCACCAAGCTCCACTTCCTGGAGATGGATTGCTTTCCATTTGCTCCGCTTGCCACAGCGTTAATAGCGCGCGACAGACACTATCGATCTATTCCGGGGTCGCGTTAATACGTCTGGCCGACAAAACATAAACCTTGTAATCAAGCCCGTTCCATTAGCTACCCGACGCTGATCCTGGTTAATCTGGAGTTTAAGCCTCCAACGGCTGAAAAGTTTTTTTTTTTATTCGGGACACAAATTTGGGATGACTCAGCCGCCGGTTCTCGGAAAGGCAAATCATCGCAGCGCAACAGGACGGAGCCGAGGGCCGGAACGGGCCCGGGCAGGGACTCCTTGAGGTTGTCCGTGGCGAGAACGGAGCCACGCCTGAGTGGCTCGCTGACGGCCGCAGCGGGAGGACAGCCAGTCCCAGAGCGCCGACGCCGGCCACTCAGGCTTAGTCACACGGGACAGAGAGGAAACACAAAGGAACAAGCTAAGCATGCCAAACAGTCACTCTCGGTGATGTCGCAGGCGCGGGGTTAACAAGGATACGCGCGCGGGACAAACACAACCGAGAATAAAAAACGGCATCAGACGAACGGCCTACAGGTTCAGTTCTTTAATGACGAAACCTGGAAGTGACGTAACACCGGGCGATAATCCCGTCGGAGGCAGCGGGAAGCTGAGTCAAGCCGACGTGTCCCAACGTTTGGAGAGACTTGAAAGCAAGAAAAGAAACACCTGCAGTGGGAAAAAACCCGGCCAAAATCCTCTGGCAGCGTTCAGAGGGCCAATCACAGCATCCGTTCAACACGTAGCTGTGAGTCACAAGTGATTAAAGATTCAGACTATTCTGGTCCGAGTTGTGGAACATCACTGGCGATAACACACAAACTCAAACTCAAAGGTTTTCTCCATTTGGAGACATTTCAGCACCTGAAAAATCCCAACGAGCTTCAACTTCACACTGAAGGTTCCCACTTTGCTCAATCGCCAATCAAGCAGTTTCACTTTCGCGAAACGCGCCGACGCTCAGGTAAGCACATCGCCCCAAACCTGACGTTCAGACACGCACAAACAGGTCTGGGTTTGTGATGCTGGAAATTACCCCGGCAAGCCGAACGAGGTCCCGCATGACGCCCGCCCAGGTGTGACATGAGTGCGAAGTTCGCTGGAGGACTCAAGTGTTTCGTTTTGGCTGAACTCACTGAGCGTGGTGCCGTTCATGGAGGCACGGACGTTCGCTCCAAGTTGGGTATTTCCATGCAACTTTTTCCCTCAACCAAGTGTCCTGCTCTCCGGGACAAGGTGGAGTTCTGGGATACGTGCTCTCGTCCAGGCGAGTGCAGGTCTGTCCGAAACAGCATCGTCGGCGCGGCGGTCGGAGTAATAGGATTACCGCTACGCTAAAGCCCAAGAACTTAAGCGCCGAGTCGAGGGCAACCATCATATAATTACACCCTTAATCGACAGTGGGCGCCACAAGTTGGCGCGGCAGAAGAAAATGTGCTTTCCGAGCTCTTCGCCAACTGCGAAACAATTCCTTACTCATTTATCATTCCAGGAGATTGAATTTTTCTTTTGCTAATTTTAAGACCTCCGCCCGCTCCCCTCGGTGCGGCTCCTTCCAGTGAGTCACCGTCCCACATTCTGTGCGAGCAAAAAACAGCCCAAGTGTGAGCGGAGCCGTTGAGGAGAAAACAAAGCGAGGTTCTAAGTGCCTGTTAACCCTGTTTTTAAGGGGACACGGTGTCAATCGGGGGCGCCATCTGTGCCTCACGTGCACACACACGCACAAAAAAAAGCCCCCTTTGGGAGAGGCTTTGGCAGTGTGTGAGAGCTCTCACAGAGCCCAACAACCACCCAGCAGCCTAAATCCTGGAGGACCAGCGCACGTTGTTCATCCTGCCAACGCTGGACGCCGGACACGACGTGTCCGAAGGCACGAGCGTCTTTTCCGTTGGCAGGCGGAACGGCCGCCGACACTCTGGGAGTCGAGGCAAGACAAACGCGCGGCGGAAAAGATATACGGAGCAATTAAACAGATCAAAGGGACACAGGATCTGCGCTGCGGCGCAACACCGACTCAGACTTAGCAGAAGGAAATGAGAAACGGGGGTGATATCTCGCAGCTCGGCGAGCACGATGATTAAAACACCGTCGGAAAGCACGGCGCCGTCGATTTTCCCTGCCCTTCCGCAGACGCCGCGCGGCCCTGAAGTGGAGACGAAAACAAAGCAAAAGCGCGTACAAAGTGCAGACCGAGACCGCTGGAGCGGTAGCACGCCTTTTATCCCACATAACGTAAAGGCCCATTGTTTCAGCTTGAATATTGCCTTGCGAATACACATGGAGCTCAGCTTATTTCTCTTCCTCTGCTGTTGCAATATGCTTTGCCACCAGTAGGTGATGCTTGATCTCACACGCTGGGCCTTTAAGATAACTGCACGTTGGCATTAGAGACAAGGTCAAAGGTGAAAGTAATTCTTTCTATTGGCACTACGTACTGTTGAGAGTGTAAACTGCTGCTCTCTTCACTTAAAAAGGGAACAAGTGTGTTTGTGGCTTTATCTTGAAATGTTTTGGTTCTTGTATTTTAATTTTATTTTGAAGTATTTAATTCAAAATTAGAGGAAAAAAAAAGAACACTGAGAAATAGATACATTCTTATTATGGCCCTTTAGTGACTCAGTTAAACTGCTGTTCAACGCAACGTCCCTGTCACAAGAGACCCGCTGCCAAGGTCACGCAAACAGCGCATTTCAAGCAAACAAGAGCGGAGCGCAGTGAGTCCATGACAGTGATTACACGGCTGAGAGGAAACGTTTCTCCTGGCGTGTAAACCGCCCACATATTGCCCTTTCACTGTCTACAACCATGTAATTAAGTGCAGCGGTGGAGCACTTTGGAGGCCGGATGGTGTCACAACACTCGGCAGTGGCTCGACATCTCCGTTGTAGGTGAAGTCCGGCCGGCAGAACAATCAGACAGAATGATAAGGCAGATCTGAGGATTCATCGCAATCGCCCGAAAGTCAGAATCCGCGACCAGTCAAAGGCAAAGATTAGGCTGCAATCCAGCGGGGGATCAAATTATTCAAAGGAACGAAGGGGAAGGGGGAGAAAAAGTACAGAGTTTGGGAAAAAACGAAAATATGCTAATGCCTGCAGTGCGCAGTGTGATTAAAGGGCTTATTGGCTGTTTCCTCTATCATTATACATTCAGGTTTTGTGCCCTGACGGGTTGATGTGAGGAGAGATAACAATGTGCTCAATGCTGCAGTTTCTCAAACTTTCTCCGCAGCGGCGCGGCAGTGTGCTATATAAACAACGGCCGGGAGGAAGAGGAGGAGGAAGGGAACTTTTCGACGAATCGGGAGCGCGGGGTGGAACATAGCCGGGATCCGTCTGATCTATTTAAACCCGCCGCAGTCCAAGTGACGCCTGTTAGTCGACGGATGGAGCTTGACGGGCCGAAGCGAGACGCCGCTAATCTGAGCGACAGCCACATTAGCCTCCTTGTCAGTCGGACGGTGCTAGCATGGTTGATTAAAAAAAAAGGACAGAGCTGTGGCCACTGAAGAAACAAAATGATGGTTATGTTGCACATGACGCTCTACTTGTCTCATACTACCCAAAGTCAGGTAGCTCCAGAGAAGCTAGCCGACTAGCTAGCTTGACGATCCGGCTTGGGTTGGCAGGGGGAAAATTAGCTTAGAAGCAGCGTAAGAGTGGCCTCCATTAGTGATCAAACATCAGCGTCGCAAGTGTCAAAAGCGAAAAGAAACTGTCAGGACGAGATGAGGAAGAGTCTAAAAATTAAACAACAGAGACACAGAGATGAAGGCGGTGAAATCCAGAGCGATCGGAGCCGGAGAACAAGACCTCAAGGCTCTTCCATGTAGCGCACTGGAACGAGATGAGAAGAAGCAGGATGGGCACGCAAAAAAAAAAAAAAAAAAAAAAAAAAACCCAACCGCGAGCCGTTGAAGCCTTAAAAAAAGACAAAAAAAAAAACCCACGACCTCAAATAACATTAGGAAGGAAGTAGGGCGGCACAACTGCCAGTTTGAAATGTAGCACTTCCCCTCATTACTTCTCCAACAAACTCTGATACAATGGGCCAAGTTGATCCGCCGCCTCATCCCTCAAAATAATTCCTCCTGGCGCAGAAAGTGATATCATAAACCTGCCCATGGTTGGTGGAGGGAAAATAGACTCATAGAAGATGAATGCAGGGTCCTTTAACGCAGCGGGGGTCCTCAGAGATGATCAATCCACTCGTTACGCCTCTCGGTTCTCCAGAAATGTTTAAGATGAACCGCTGAAGTGGGTTTTTTTTTTTTTCTTCCGCCGCTCTCTGTGCCCTGACCTGGAATTGAAACGTTTTTCAGCGGTCCGGCTGGTCGCCGGGGAGACTCGAAGACCCGAGCAGCAGCCCGGCATTTGTGTTTCATTCATCTCGTGGCGACAATAGCGAGAGCAGGAGCGAAAGCACGACGGCCCCATTCATTCAAAACCCAAGCGGAGGAAAACATCGTTCTGTTGAATTTGCTATTATGACTACCAACAACGGGACACACACACACACTGAAAAAAAACTTTTCCAGGTTGCTATGCGGGAGACAGACGGCAGCACCGTTCGCACCTGGGACTGCAGGGTGAGTGTGGAAAAAAAAAAAAAAACACAGCGTGCACGGTGAGCGCCGACCTGGGGCGACGCGTCAGCAGACCCACAGGTGCCACCGGCCAGACGCTCGCTGGGGTTTGTTGACTCTGCTGCTGTTTGTGCTGGAGATTAGCCGCGGCCGGCCGTTGCGGCTGTGAGCTCGGGCTCGCTGACATGCTGCAAAGCCGCCACACCCAAGACAGAAAAGAAAGAAAAAAACACTTCCTTTACACGGCTGACCTGGTTGAAAATGCCAACCCTGATCAGGTCATGTGACTTGTGTTTGTTTTGCAACCTTTTGCAACCCCCACCAGCATTTTTTTAAACGGAATAAAAACCTTCAGATTA
Source organism: Thamnaconus septentrionalis (assembly GCA_009823395.1). Taxonomy (NCBI): domain Eukaryota; kingdom Metazoa; phylum Chordata; class Actinopteri; order Tetraodontiformes; family Monacanthidae; genus Thamnaconus; species Thamnaconus septentrionalis. Next base: position 10,499,583 of record CM020518.1, read on the forward strand.
GTTTTTTTTTCTTTCTTAGAAAACAGTGACATTTTATGATAAAATATGGACGTGCAGGATAAAAAAAAACCACGCAGACATAACAAATAAAGCCGACGTGTGCGTGCTGAAGCTGCAGATGTGACGGTCAAGGATGAAAATGTGCCCTCAGGTTCCTCAGCGGGGAGGCGAGTTCAAAGCCTTACCAGCTTTCGAAACGCTTTCCCCCCCCCCCCCACACACACACACACACACTGTGAGGGGGCGGGAGCTTGTGTACGACTTAAGTAACTGCAGCGACGAACGACAAGGCCGTCCCTGGGGGCAGATGATGAAAAGCATGTGTGTGTGTGTGTGTGTGTGTGTGTGTGTGTGTGTGTGTGTGTGTGTGTGACACAACGCCGGAGGAGGCGGGCCACCACTGGCCACCTGCCTGTCCGGCCATGTGAGAGAGGACCTGCCGTCCCTCTCACGCGCCACCTCACAGCGAGGAGGCCATTTATCTCAAGGTCGTCGAGAGGTTCAAGAGAAAATCGCTGCTGCTGCTGCTCTGCTCAACTTCTTCAAAATAGTGATTTTGCAGGAAAAAAAAGCAGCGCCCTAAAAACCACAGAAGATAACGGTGGAGGAACGAGACTGTAAACGGCTGATATTAGCGTGGTTAGCGTGTGTGAGGCTGTCTGAAGTGGAAGTTTGTGGGCTGCTTTGGTTTTTTTGCATTCAGCGAAGAAGAACGAGCGACGACCTTTGTAGCACCTGAGAGAGTCGAGCTGCCACTGACTTGTTTTAATATGCAATCAAATAAATCTGACTGGCCTGCTGTTTACTTTGAGATTAGTCCAATCACCTTCCTTCCTGTTTTTTTTTTTCTTTTAACTTTTCCACTTGTCCATTGTGCACACAAAATATTCCATTTGTGCTGCACATTTCCCCAAAAACTTCAATCAATTTACAAGTCTGGGTCAGTCTTTGACCCAGAAGACCTCGTAATCACTGGGGGGGAGGGGCTCCCTTACAGTAACGCTGGGTCAAAGGATAAGCCTGTACACTAGTGGCGGCTGATGCTTATTACTACCTAATAAACGACTAGATACTTTTTTCGCGGCGGATGTTCCGCCGCCGCTCCAGATTGAACGCGGCTCTTCCTGCGGGCGCTGCTGCTTCGCTGCACCGCGCTGACCTCCGCGTCCGCAACTGGCCGTGACCTCAGGCGGCCGGGGCTAATTCGGGAGGGTTGTGGCTGACCGACCGCAATGTCCGATAGCTGCCCGGCGCCTGCGCTTAAAGATTTTATTGAATTTGTGAAGTCTTAATTAGGCCAAAAAACATTTGTTGTCGCGGTTACTTCCTTATTGTTTCGCTCAGATCCGCTAGCTTACTCGATATCAACCCTAACCCTGATATGCGACAGTCTTGCCAAAAACCGGGACAGGTGACCACCTGGTACGCCGCAACAGCTACGTATATCAGCTAATACAGGTTTTTGCTAAACCCGCCGTGACCTCCAACGGATCAAGCGGAGGTTGAGCGCTCGCTCTTGGACTTATCCGTATCAAACGGCAGCGATTTGAGAGGAGAGGAGCGCCCCCCCCCCCACCCCCCCACTGCACCCCTCGACGTCTCATCCCTTGTCTCGGGGTTTCATCAAAGCTAATCCCCAGCACATGTAGGTCACCCACAGGCCTGCTGTACATCTGTCATTACAAGTTCCCACTGGAAACAATGGAGTCCCCCCACCCCCGAATATGTGTCACACCGCCCCCCCAAAATAGAGGTTCACAAATGTGAGTTGCAGGAAGAGCAAACGCGCACACACACACACACACACACACACAAGCTGCTATGGATCTGTGACCCTCCCTGGAGTTAAGCTGCGCTCTCATTCCCCCCTCTGTGTTTCTGGGACGGGCACAATTGTTATGCAAAAAAAAAACAAAAAAACATTTGCGATAATTATGGTTTGTTTGTTTGTGTGGCAGCACATGTTCACCCTGCTTTGATGGCGGCCCGCGTCCGAGTCTCATTGAAAAATAAAACAAACAACAATCCCATTCGCGCCTTTCTGCCACATCATGACTGAGCCGAGCAGAGCCGCAGGAAACGAGATAACAAAAAAAAAAAAATACAGCCGTCGTTGTTTATTTCGCCCGAGCTAAATGAGATTGCCCCCCCTTACCCCCCCCTCCGCTGCCGTTTGGCTGGTTCACAGGTTGTGTAACGCGGGTGAGAGACACGCTCAAAATAAACAGTGTGAGAGGAGGCGGGATGCTAATGAGCGCGCACGCTTTGCAGCACTGATATGCATATCGCATTTGTTGATGTTTACAAAATCTGCACTCCAGAAGAGCAAACTGTTGGCGGCGCCGCTCACGCTCGCACTCGCATTTTCACATGTTCGGCATTAGCGTGGGACGCGGTATCAAGATCTGCAATCGACTCTTTAAAATCTCACCCTCTTGGATGATAATTCACAATGACCTTGTATTTAAACCGCAGAAATCGCGTATTGATTATTCTGTTCTCTGAATGAATGGCTTTAATTTATGGTCCAAGTGTGCTTGGCTTTAAAGGGGTTCTGAGCTTGTTTGAAGTGTTCACACTGACAAATCAAGTCGGAGGTGATTCGGGTTGAGACGCCCTGAAATTGCATTAAGATTGGGGATGCAAATTATCGATTAATTCATTAATCGTTAGTTGATTGACCTCATCGATCGATTAACAATTAATTGATAAGCGGCGTAAAATGTGTAAGGAAGACATTATTTAACCCTTAAATTATATTGAGGGTCCAATGTGACCCATTTTCACATTAGAGAACAGTAATAACACCCTAAACATTTATACTCGGACTTTAAGTTGACTTCTAATGGGTCACATTTCATTTTTAAGTTGTTTAAAAGTAACTTGTTCGAGGTATACAGCACGCCATTTAACAAAAAAATCCAATGTAACATTTTTCAATTAATTGCGACTAATTTAATTTAATCGATTAAATTCTTAATCGACAATTAATCGATCATCGATTAATTGTTAACATCCCTAATTAAGATTATACAACCTTGTTTGTTTTAGGCAAAAGCGTTTTTCGGCGCTTTTTCCCTTTCATAGTTTGAGTTTCTTCAAGTCTAGAGCCATCCCAGGACTTTTATGTGTGTGTGTGTGTATACTGTAGATATATAAACTAAGCAAACATTCTGTTGCATCCGCTGACAGGTTCACGTTGCCCGTTTTCCCACAACACCCGTAAGTCATGACAGCTCGGCATACTCTCCAAGGTGAACTGGACCGATCCAAACACGGTTGGACCAGTAGGGGAGGGGGGGGGGGAATAAAAAAGTCGAGATTTCGGCTTCTCGCAGACAGAGTTCTTGTCGTGAGACGCAAGGACAAGCGAGGAGAGGGGATGAGAGGGAAGAAGAGGAGAGAGGAGAGGAGGGAGGGGGGGCCGTGTGATTTTTCGCAGCGAGCCCCTTGGCAGGCGCAAGAAGGAGGCTGCAGCCTGACGGACATGAGAGGGAGGCTTAAAATCCCATTAGGGCTCCCTGATCGAAATTCAAAAGGGGAGGCGTCGCACGGCGGCGGCGGCCGCCGCCCTCGGCCCTCAAATCTATTCCTGTCAGCGGCGGAGTAGATGGCGGAGACGGGCCGGACTCAGACGGGGGGCTATTTTGGGGTGGCGTGAGGGGGGGTGAGAGGCAAACAGAGGAGGAGAGGGAGGAGGAGGAGGGGGGGAGAGGGGAAGAGTGAGATAGCAAAGAGTTGGGAGAGGAGGAAAAACTCTCCTCCTCTTCCTTCCGTCCTAAAACAGCAAGAGCAGAGATTCTTCTAAGCAACACCAGGACTTTATTTTTTTTCCCTCCGTCTGTGAAACCACACTGCCGGGACGCAGAGCCACGCCGCCCCTTTGTTGCTCCTTGTTAATCACATATGACGGCTGCTGGAAACAAAGGGGGGAGATCCGCTATAGAGACTTTCTTCTTTCTTTCTTTATCTAGTAAAAAAAGAAAGGATTCCGCGGAGGAATTTCTGTGCCGTTAGTCAAACTCAATAGGAGAAAAATTCCTAGGAGGTCGTCGCGGTGGGAGGGGCCCGGACGCCGGGCCTGAAAGGATCGGCGGGGGTGCAAAGAAGTTGCGTCTTTGGCTCTTCTTTCATAGCGGCGGCGGCAAAAAAAAGGGAAAGTCTGAGTTGAGGACTCAACTAGCGCCGCTCCCCTCTCCTCCGATTTGCGCCGGCGCTGATGTTTCGGGCCGCGGCTCGCGTCAGCAGCGGCTAAAGTGATTAGCTCCCGGGACGACTGTGGCTCTGCCAGCCACCGTGGTGCAACCCCTGGCAGCTTCCAGGACCTCCTCTCTCTCTCTCTCTCCCTCCCCCCCGGCCCCGACGCTCAGTCGCTTCACTCCACCGCCCTTTAATCTCGCGCCGAGTGTGCCAGCGCCAAGCCCGGTTTCCTCAGATGCCAAAAAAAGTTTGTGATTTTAAATTAAAGACAAGGCCCGTCCGTCTGGGTTATTTATGAAAGAGCAAGGACGAGGGCCGGTAGGAGTTAGCAGAGATGTGGGGGGTAGCCGTGTTCTGACTTGGCAACCGACTTGGAAGCTTGGAAATAAAAAGCTCACGTGTTTGAATTGGACGCAGTGCGAACGCAGTGCGATACAGTTCACCCTCCAGAAAGAAGTCAATGGCAAAACAAATAGCTTTACTCTTTGCTTCCATGTGGGTGAAAGTGAGGCTGAGGACACATTGGATGAAGACATGAATATTATTTCAAACTCTTTCAACTCTAATCTGGAAGGACACACTGGACAACTCGGCCAGTCTGAGGGACCAAAAACCTGCAGGATTTTGAATAAACAGTTGCGACGTTGCTGTGATTCCGCCAGCTGCAGCTCTTGTTTGGTGGTATTTTTTCTTTTCCTCTTCGCTTATTGTGTTTGCTTTGACTTTTTCCAGCTGCGATCCGTTGGACGCCGGCAGTGCAGAAAAAATCTGGATCGCAAACACGACGACAAAACCTGAGGTGCCTCCTCCGGCATCACAATCAGAAGACGCAAAGTGAGCGTCGGGGATGAAGCGGACGCTGAGCCACTCCGTCTTCCGTCAGTCCGACGCATTTCTGCAGCTTCCTGTTGCCAAGCGCGCGGGCCGGCGTTGAGCAGAAACCTTCACGCATTTAAAAAAAAGCACCCCGAGAACCCCTCACCGAGTCGGCGCCGCAACTAGCCTCGAAAATAGCAGCCGCGGCTCTGCGCCCTGCCAGAGGATATTAGAATCGACACTCAGGGCAAATTAATAAGTAAGAAGTTGTTGTTTCGTGCGCGTGTGTTCCGCCCTGCATTGTTTACTTTGCCCCCTGCGACTATATAAAGCTTTACGGAGCAAAAACCCAGGGCAGGGTCGGCCCCATACAAGCCATACAATGGGCTGAGGTTTAAATACGGCGAGTCATTCATTATTCATCCGAGGCTTTCTTTCAACCTCCAGGGAGCTCAGTGGGCAGCGGCGAACGGAGCCAAACGTGTGCGCGTTCGCATGTGAGACGCAAATAAACGTGAGTGACGCAGGAGGCGAGCCGCCGTAAAAATAGACGGTCGGTAAGAGAGAAAAACACATAAAAAAAACTTTTGTGATTTTTTTTTTTTTTTTTTAAAAGCGCTAATCTTTATCGAGCATTGACGGAATCAGGTAAGGTCTGTCTGTGGACAGTTAAACTAGCTTGCGCGAGATGAGAGATTTACTCCGAGTGGGAAGAGGTGTTGGGATATGTCTCACCAGCCAATCAGGATTGGTGTAATTTCCATCTCGCATGCTTCCTGGCTGTGCGACTGTGTACAAAATGTGACAGTTTTGCACTTTATTTGTCCATCGTTGTTCAAGATGATAGAAAAAACTTTTATTTTGAAAGTGATGTTTGGTGGAAAACAGTTAAGGTTGTCACTTTATCCACAGCGGGGATTTGTTTTTGGTTCTGAAGTTTTCACTTTCTTCCCAAATAAGGGAACTTCCTCTTTGTTTATGAAGAACCTGTTCATTTTCAAGTGAAGTTTGGTGGAATTGAGATTCTCACTTCTTCAAACCCAAGGGATTCTTCATTGTTTGGTCAAGAAGACTGTAAATGTTGTCACTTACAGTATCTTTCAGTTGCACTTCATTCCCAACAGGGAAGTTTGTTTGGTATATTTCTTTAAAAATAAACATAAAATATTTCAAATAATTTATTTCCATTGTCTTTTGTAGTTTTACCCCAAAAAAAATCAAAATCGAAAATTGAGTTTTTGGAAAAAAAAAAATTGGGATTTTATTTTTGTCCAAAATCGGCCAGCCCTAGTGATAAATCGAGCCAACATTAGAAAAGAAAAGACGCCGTCCTGCCTGAACCTGCTGCTTTTACGATCTGCCCCGAGGCTGCAGTACATCATCACGACCAGCAGGGTTTCTACCATTGGGCCTCTCTGGCTCGTCAGGGTGTGACACTCAGCCAATTAAACGGAACAGATCGTTAAAGTCAAAACAGCCAGATACAGGTACAGGTCGCTTCACCTTAAAAACTGAGCTATCGCCCCAGGCGTGACCTCCTAAAACCTGCCGCACGCAGCCAAAACAAGGCAAGGCAGGAAAAAAAAAAGTCAAACTCAACAGCTTTGGTCTGGAAACGCGAGCGTTTTTTTTTAGCGGCGCGCATCGGGGCTTTTAGTAGCTTTTAGCCAATCCGGCGTTCTCTCTTCCCGCACACGTCGGCTCGTCTCGGGGCTTAAGAGCCTTGTCATGTCAAAAAAAAAATGGAGAAAAAAAAAAAACCCGGCGAGTCACAAATTACAGAAGCGTTCCGTCTGACGCGGCGCCGGGTCTTCAGCTCGGGATGAAGTCTGAGACACAGTGGGGGGAGGAACTGCAACGGGATCGGCGCTGCCGTCTGAATAACGGGGTTAAACACGGCCAAGTTGAGGGGATTATGAGGAGAAGTCGGGGCCAAAGTGGCCACAGGGTCAAAAATCTGCGCCGAGGGAGCGGCGCTATCGCTTCTCAAACCCTCCTACAAAATTCATCCCTGCATCCTCCGCCAAAAAAAAAAAAAAAAAAGCTCCAGCTACAGCGTGAGTCACTCCATCCTCAGCGCAAATTCCATCAGACAGCTGCACACTCTTTGTACTCTGCGAATGTGTGTGTGTGTGTGTGTGTGAGGCTGCAGTGCTGCAGCGGAGATACATTTCTCCGGACTGAGACGCCGGCCGGCCCGTCATGAAAGATGCATCTTACCCTGATTCTCCTCATGGCCGCCACGATCTCCATCCGGCTGTTGGGCCGGGGAACGTCCAGGCTGCCCACATACTGTCGGAAGAGAGGCGGAAGAGTCAGCGGCGGTGACACGCAACAAGGTCAGCAGGGTGCAAGTCAGTCAGTCACTCAGGCAGTCAGGCAGTCAGCGAAGTCGGTGACTGCTCCTCGTGAGTCACAGCACTCGGTCACAGAAAGCAGCGTCACTTTATCAGTTTTTTAATTAATACAATGTGTCACTGTCTGCAGACACAGTTGAAGTCAATCTGTTACTTTTGTTTTCTCTGCTCCACTTGTCAGGAGGTTTATGCTCAGAGGGACCGCTTGACAAAACCGCTCCTATTCAAGTTTGTGACGATAACTCATCTTAGCAGGAGGCTGTAAACAGAGGGCTAACAATTCTGCTTCTCCCTGCCAGGCTGCCCCCCCCTGAATGGAAGATGAAGCTATCAGCCTTTGTCAAACATAGAGCATTTAATTCAGTTTCAGTTTCACTTGCTTTTCCAAAGCAAAAAAACTATATCGCTTTGAAACTGAAAATATTTTTCACTTATACACCAAACTTTTTCTTTCATCACATGCTAGGCAGTCCTCACAAAGCTCTCTGCAGCTGTCATAGAAACACTGTGGGCGGCACCGACGCTGCCGTAGTGATTATTACTGGAAAGGGTTGGGAGAACAGAAAAAACAAAAACAAAACAAAACAAAACAAAACAATAAACACTGATGTGTCTTGCTATTTCCATGTCAGAATTCAATCCCCCATAGAGCCGCGTTGCCACGCAGGTGTGATTTTGCAATAAGGCTGATAAACTGGTGAGGGCAATAGAAGGAAAAGGCGCGATTTGCTTCCGTTTGAATGGCGAGCGGGGCAGTACGTGGGTGAACTCTGGACTTTGACGCGGCGTCACTGGCCTGCTTTCAGAAAGAATGGAAGCTGCGCCAAAACAAGGAGCAAAAGTTGGGACTGTTGTTGAGAGAGAGAGAGAGAGAGAGAGAGAGAGAGAGAGAGAGAGAGAGAGAGAGGCCTCGCTGCTCCACGGAGAGATTAATAATTCAGCGGCAGTCACATCAGTCCACTTTGGAGCATCGGAAATGAGGACATCAAACCCTGTTGTGTGATTATTATGCAAATTTGAATTCAGGGGGAGGAGGGGGCGGTCACGTGGTGAGCACAAACACACGGCCGGGGCCGCGCGTTCAAACTTTACGAGGGATCCGCTGCACCTGCACCACCCCCACGAAACCGCACACAAGTAAGTGGGAAGTCCAATTGAAGACATAGATGAATAAATAAGTGAAGGTGTAGAAGATGAAGGGAGTCGGCGCGCGCTCACCTTGGCCTGGAAGTGGATGCCGTGCTGGTACGCCTCCTCGTTGTGCAGCGGCACCCTCGAGTCCGCCAGGTCGTCCACCAGGTTGTACCTGTTCCTCGCGGGCATCGCGCGCGCTCAAGAAATGGGAAAAGCCACACAATAGCCAAAAAAAAAAAAAAGGCGGCGCGCGACAACAAATGGGAAGCACCTTGACGTCCCCCCACCCCCGCCACCAAGGCTAAACGGCGCCGAGCCCGTCACGCCCGCGTGCGTAAACACCGCGCGGTTCTTCTTCCCACGAGCGAGCCGCGGTGCATTGTTGTCGCTCCCGGGGATAGGTCCTCCACGGGGACCCTCCTCACCCCCTGCGCGAGGGCTTCTCCGTCCGTCCTCCCTTCCTTGTTTGCGCTTCCCGTGGAAGCAAAACGCACGCGCGGGAACCAAGGGGGGGGAAGCGCGCGCGCTGACCTCCTAAAAATCCAGTGTTTCTCCGGCCGCAGGTGATGTTTGTCCACCGCGCGCTGATCTGCTGTGTGTCTGGTCCCCCTCAACAACTACTGCTGCTGCTGCTGCTGCTGCACCCGTCTCCGCTCCCTCCCTCCCTTCATCCCTCCTCCCTCCTCCTCCTCCTCCTCTCCACGCCGCACAAAGCCGAGCCCTCATTGGCGCAAAGTTCCCACGCATGATGCAACCAGGAGCAGTTACAAGTCCACCCCCCCCCCCTGCGGCGAGTGAAAAGTCACACTTCTCCCTCAGTAATCGCATCCTTTTCTATTAATGATCACGGGGGGGAAAGATCCCTCACTGATAATAATAATAATAATAATAATAATAATAATAATAATAATAATAATAATAATAATAATAATAGATTAGATTATTTTATTAATATTAATATTTGATTTTTATTGTCCCCGCTCACCGCACAGTTTGACCAACATACATAACAGACATCATTACAGTTACAAATACACACTTTCGACAGGACAAGGCATCATCATCATCAATAATGATGACGATGATGACGACGACAACGATGCCCTATGACAGCTGGGATAGACCCAGCAGACCCCCCACAGTCCTGAGTGCGGGAAGAAGTATTGAAAATGGTCTTGAAAATGGATGGATGGATGATGATGATGATGATGATGATGATGATGATGATGATGATGATGATGATGATGATTATTATTATCAACAAATTAATAAAAGCCATCTAGACGCTGAGTGAACGATTTTTTTTCCCCGGTGAGAAACATTTTAGTGGTATTAGTGGTTGCAGAGTAGGTTGCAGAAATAACACTTGCATGACAAAATAAATCAGATTAATGTTATTACTCACGTGAATGATGTCAGATCTTCTCTCTAAGCCTGATTGATTACAGCTCATGGCTGCAGAAGGAAATGTATAGCAGATCAATAGCTCAGGCTGCCCATTCATTTCGATCTTCATTAACATTTTTTCTCTCTGAATTGCCTAAACAACATTTTCTGTCGGTGCTTTAGGCCCATTTTCACTCAGCCCAACCCGGCGGCATCCTGCAGGCAGGGCACCTCCAACTTCCCCGACTGAACATAAATCATCTGAGCTTTGTTTTTGCTCCTTATTACATCACTGCAGAGTCCCGATCCTGATCAAATGGCTGAGATTCATCAAACGGAGCTCAGATGGTCATTTTCATCATCCTCACAGTCCCCCGGAATTCCCCTCTGCAGGAAGGTGAAGGAGACTCTGAGCACAGCAGGGAAACATTGCCAGACACAAAATCACGTTTCTGTCCGGGCAGTTCTGCAAGTCAGTGATTCTCAGGGTGTTGATCTCAGTCCAACCTAATTTGAGCATCACGTGACATTGAGGCTTCAGAAAGAGACAATCAAGAACTCAGAGCTGTGGAAATATGTTATGATATATGGCGCCCTCTCTTGGCTACTCAGTGTAAATCAGAATCTCAACTACACTGCAGGAGGTTTTAACCTGGCAAATTCAAAATATTGTTGCCTCTCGTTCGCTGTTTGACAGAGGCCCTCAAACGGTGCAGTGCAATAAAAATCTGTTGATTAAAAAAAAAAAAACGACGTAGTTTGATGCAACCAAAACCAAAATATCTGCACTATTAGAGTACAAACTTTAACTATGTCAACTGAGGAGGTGCTCTGGGTTTATGAATTTAGCATCACCGCCAGGGAGTCTTTGGAACTGAAGACCAGACTGGAAGCTGTCGTCGTAGTTCTGCTCACTGGATTATAATAGTCCCTAAAGAACAGGCCGGATTATTTCTTGGCACTGAGCAGTTTCCTGTCAGCCAGCAGGGACTCAGCAAAGTCCCCCAGAACCATGAAAGAAAGTAAGCTGCTTTGCAAACATCTTGAAGATCAACTGAATTCACTTTAAAATACATTTTTGTCTGGACATGTGTGATTGTGTGTGTGTGTGTTTGTGTGATTTGACATGAAAAGACAGACTGGGCACTCACAACCTGAAATCCTAGTTCACAAGCTGTTCTTTGATCGTAGATGAAAGGGGAATGGGACATTTGGTACAGAGACGTATTAAACTTGTGAAATAATTATAGTTGGAAAAATAATTCTCATCTCTGTCCTGAAAAGCACACACTTCACTTTCTTCAATGAAGAGGTAGTCCTTATTTTACAGGAGTCACATGAACAGGTGTAATTCTGACTGATGTGCTTCACTGAACATACTGAAGGAAAGGATTTTCCGCTGTCAAGTACGACCCATATCACAAACATCTCATTTACTGGATGAAGATGAAATCATTAAAGAATCCAAATGAGCCGATGATGCACCACGTAAAAACTCTGGGTCAAATTCCAATGAGTGGTGTTTGTTCGGCGGCCAATCACCCGGTTAATAGGCGAGTCTGTAAAAAACAGGGCAGAGTAGTAAACGGGGATCTGACAAAGAGAAAGAGCTTAATTGGATCAAGTAATAAGACCCCCTGGTGGTGGGATGGTGCATATATCCATGACGCTATCATTTTACAAATCATAACGGGGACTACTACGGATGAAATTTGGCAGCATTGCTAAGTCAAGCGTATTTACATTAAGTACTCAGTGTTCATTAATACGCACTGTCCCGTCTAAATAAACGTATAAATAAAATAAATAAATAATAGCTAAATTACATTTTAAGAAGAAATACTGACTGGATTTTATTTCAGTTAAAAAAAACAAGGTGTCGATGGTCTCAAACAAGTTCTCGGTCTCAAACAAGACAGCTCGACACTGAGGCAGTAGTAGCAAGTGTGTTTAATCCACAAGTTTCAAACAAGGTCCAGATTCACATCACGACACACAACATGACACATACGCCAAAATCTCGTACACTGTAGCGCCACCACACGTGCAATCAATCGAACCGGTGGTGTGTCTTTGAGATGCAAAGTCACCGCAAAAAAACGACGGAGGGTTTCCTGCTGCTGATGAGGGGGGGGGATCGAGTCAGACTGCTGGTGGGTCTGTGGAGTTCTGTCCCACGGGACCGACGGTTCCAGAAAAAGAAAACGGCTCCGATGAGACACTTTCCGTCGTGGCGCGACTCTGCGCGAGCTACTCTAACCTGTGATGCCGTGCACGGTGAGGTATGATACCTGAGAGCTGGTGGCAACGTGAAGGATGCACTCGGTCACGGACTGGGTGAGAACTCGAAGCGGCGGCGGCGGCGTGTAAACAGGGATTCTTAAAGCATCCTTCCGTAGCCATGACAGTACAAAGGCAAGGCAAGGCAACAGAACACACACGCACACGCGCACAACATCGCCTCATCTTGAGTGACGGAAGCAAAACACGGCTCTGATCGCCGTCGCGGGACACAGGGCAGTTGCATCCCTTCATTAAAACGTGACCGTTTTCTGAAGCGCGAGCCAATCACGGCTCAAACGAACGAACGAACAAACGAACAAACACGTGAGCTCACGCTGTGTCTGTAGAATTCATAAAGCAGACAGACCTCTGCTCGCTACTGGATGTTTGATCATAAGGAACCGCACATAAACAACGCGCCCCATGCGGTGAGAGCTCATTAAATTCCCTTTATCCCGGCTGCTACACACACACACACACACACAGAAAGAAAACAAAGTGCAGGATGCCCCGTGCGATCTTTAAATTAACCTAAGGAATAAAAACGCAGGAAAATATAAAAATGTTTCAGCTCACTGGGGGGAAACACATTTTTTGTTCGAACCAGATTTAGTCCAACGAGAGCGACAAATCCTGTCAACTGGCGACACTGAGGAAAAGCAAAGAGGTCCAAAAGTCATGAGTGTTTCATTTGTATGATGCCTCCTCATCCTAAACTGTCATAAAACTTTGGTACTAACAGCAACCTCAGCTGACTGTTAATGCAAAAAAATCAAGAGCCAAGTGTGGCCAGTGTGTGAGATTTAGTACCACCTAGTGGCAAGACAGTGTGCTGCAAAACAACAACTGTTGCTTGTTCTTGTGGAACCTTCACACACGACCCTCCTTCATGCCAATACTTGCTATTAGTGACTGATCAGAGCAATACGGTTCCCACACTGGGCCTTTAAAGTAGCTGCATGAACCCCTTCAAGCAGGGAGGTTGATATCGCTGCTGAGATGAGTCGCTCAGGACTGGAAGCAGGACCTAACCACAGCCACAAGCAGCGTTTCATCATCTCACTGACCGACAAAACCCCCGTGAACAGTCAACTCTGAGTCATTCTGAGTCATTCAATAGTCAATTATTTACATTTTATCATCACATTTAGATCGTGAGGATTTCCGAAAAGGCTCTTGGGTGATTAAGATGTGCCTTTCTTTTTTTATAGCCTCAAAAAACAAGGTTTAAAACTTACAAACACCATAGATGGGAAAAAATAAATAAATACAACCCATAAAAAGGGGTAAAAACACATAAAATCTGACACAAAATTAACTTGCACATCAGGGAGCAAACAAGGACTGAATTCAGGTCAGAGTTGAGGTTAATTGCATTGGAAGGAAACAAATAAATAAACCCAGTCGTGTTTTTGTAGTGACACCAAATGATCATGGAGGAAGAGGTAGAATGGATGGAGCACGAGAAAAAAAAAAATCATAAAGGACAGGAGGAGGAAGAGGGGGAGGAGGAGGAGGAGTGCAGGGAAGCAGGCGCCTCACTCTGGAGCCCCGTTTGGCGTTCCCGTCATCCTCTCTTCATCGCCTTGCTTCTGGTGCTGCAGCCTGGCGTAGGTCACCGCGTCACCCCTGGTGAGGACGGGGGAGGCAGGGAGGCAGGGAGGGAGGGAGAACGGTTGTGAGGAGAGGAGGGTTACAGAAGGTTAAGACGAGGGAGAGGTGTTCGAAGGACGGGCGGCGTTAAAACACACGATCGAGTTAATGAGATTCATTAAGGGCGTTTAAAAAAAACGAATTGGAATTAGCTGGTTGCGTTACTGCACTGAATAGGAGAGCCTGTTTTAATGTAGCGTTTAATGAGTTTGGAGGAGAAAGAATCAGAGACACAGAAAATTAAAAAAAATATCCATTTGGACGAATCCAATAAAAAAAGGAAGATAAGAACAAGAAATAAAATTAACCGAACCATTTCCATCCTCAGATACCTTTACCTTATTATTAATCCTTCAGAAATGAACCAATGAACAGTCAATTGAACACAATCACACACAATTCCACTGCCAGACAATTTAATTGCGGCAAACTAATTTGGCCGTAATCATCTGGTCATGATTCAGGTGTTTGGTTCTGCGGAGATCTTACTTCTTTCCCAGGGACGCCAGGCCGTAAAGGACCCCCGTGGCGAAGGCAATGGCGTTTCCGAACAGGGTGGTAATGGAGAAACTCAAACACACGGGGAACAGAGCCATCCTGCAAGTCATCCAGCAGGAGACACAAATAAAAACCAGGCAATAAGCAGACAAAAAAAGGCAACACAATCTTGATCACCAGCATAAATCTACAATCCAGACATTTTCACTCCAGCCTCCCATTGATTTTAAAACCGAGCACCGTGTGTCGCCGTGGCCCCTCACCCGCAGTAGAAGAAGGCTTTCTGCCAAGGCTTGAGTTTGTCGGCGCGCGCCGCGACCGCATTGGCAAACTCTATGAACTGGCAGCAGAAGGGGACCTCGCACAGGAAGAGCACGAAGGCATTCAACCTTGATGGTTGGAGGAAGAAGAGGAGGAGGAGGAAGAGGAGACAAACAGAGCGGTGATTCAGCAAATTTACCTCCATCTAAACACAGTCTGCAGTGCCCAGTTGCACGACAGGGGGCGACGGAGGCTGCAACCGGCGAAATTACGGCAGAAATATATATATACTGTAACACTTTAGGCCTGGAAAACAACAGACATACAAAATAAAAGCACTGACAATAGCTGTGATGGATGATGATACTTACACCATCCACACTCCTGCAGCGATGTTCAAAGGGTTTACAGTGACACAGTTCCAGACGCCTGAGACGGCACAAGCTGCATGATTGGCACAAGAGTAAACAGAGACATGCTGTTCAGAAACACACACGGCCTACACAACACTACAGTCGCTGTACACAAAATATTGTCATTGTGCTCTAAAAATGTTCTCATATTACGTGTGGGACGATCATAAGTGTGCCTCTAGTGCAGCACAGGGCAGTTAGAGTAATTCATACACGGCAAATTTGCATAATAATGAAAATAATACGCTGGAAAGATCAAATAGAATCCATCTGGGCCACATGGACCTATATTGTGCTAAAAACAACAACAAAACACAAACAAACAGAGAGTTGGCGAGGCAACACAGCAACACATCCAGCCTCCTTAATAATACAGATCCATTGAATATGCAGCAGGCTGGCTGGTTAATGTGATACAGGCACAGGGACTCTGGTGTCACTGTGAAGGCGACACGGTTGAGGTGGAACTCTGATGGAAAACTGGACCGCAAGCAGCACAAAGCAGCCCTGTCTCGCTGTGTAATACTGTGTGGTGGTTCAGCTCATACTGTTTCTTTAGATACACACACAGGCCATAAGGCTGCACACAGGCGGTTGATGCTGCTCTCAGGGGACAAAAGAAAAGGCTTTTATGAGACTTGGCAGATGCACATTTCCTACTTGGTCCAGTGCTCTGTTCTAAATATAGAGCAGCAGAGTCCTGGTGGAATTACGAGATGCCAAGTTTAATATTCTGACTAAAAGAAAAGAAAAGATGTAGCTATTATTAAAGTTTCAAGTGGTTACAATATCCATTTACTTACACACTCCTCCCAGAACTCCGGCTATTTTGCAGAGCCATCGGTACCACCACGTCATGCCATCATCCTCCGGAGTGGTTTTGGCAGACGACGCAGTCTCCTCGGAGCTCATTGTGTTTTTGTTTTAGCTCGGCTTTGCTAAAGCTAAAGCTACCTAAACAACTTTACAATTGCTAACTTAGCAAATGCGAACAAACTAGCATCTAAACTGTTGGTGGCGGATAAAACAGCGTCGCCGTCACGTGGAGATGAGTATTATTCAAAGCGACAATTTATGTTGTTGTAATTGTCTCCTCTTTGTCTGTTCGTGCGGGGGCGAGTTGCCTGATGTTGCCAGCGGCTGCTTGGACAGCTTTACCCCGTCAGTCGGATTGCGCTTCACCCCGGCTAGCTGATGCTAAGAGGCACCGCCAGCAACCGCCGCTAGGTGTCAATGCCACAGCAGCATCCGTCTTCAACTTCGCTCAAATAATACTCAGAAACACCACTAAGCTGAAATCCTCTTTAAAAAAATAAAAAGCTGTTAACTGCGGCCGCTTGTCTAGCTTGTTGGGCCGTTGACTAGCTGCTCTGTTTCTCGGCGCTCCACCCTAGCTGGCCAGCCGATGTGCATTGTGGGAGGGCTCCCATCTGCGTCACGGTTTGTTTACTCGGTCTTCCGGGGGCAGATGAAGAGAATGGGATGTCGTGGCATTTAAAAAAGAAAAAAAGTGAACGAAGTGTGGTTAACTGATTTAATTTAGGTAACACTTGAGGAGCACTTCTACCAATGGTGAATGTCAAAAACAAAACTAAAATGTATTTGCTCAGTAAACGGGTAAAATACCCAAAATAAAAACCTAAGTTTCAAATGAGACATAGAAAATATATTTTATGTCAATGCATATTTTTTTTAATGCAGCATATTATTTTCTTTCAACAATTAATGCAATGTGTAATAAAATATAGGCTCCAGCAGACACCCTCAACCCTGAGTGCAGGAGAGTATAGAAAATGGATGGAGGGAAGAAATTGGTTTTCTGAGACAAGTACTAAAGAGAGACAAACACTTCTGAAACAACTACAATTTCAATTTAAAATTTTACATTAAACCATTAATTTGTTGAGATTTGAGGTGGCATTATCAAAAAACCTCTGAAAAAAAATCATGTCACAGCCTCGTGTAAATTAAAGCAAAACAACCCACTTGTCCAATTCACTTTTTAATCACTCATTCAAACTTTACACACACAACTCATTCTTTCCAAACAATACTGTATCACATTCTCCCAGCAGCTTTACGTGGATTCGCCTCTGAACATAAATTTTGATCTTCCTCACAAATTTTGGGGTCAAACAAAAAAAAAAGGGCGGGGGGGGGGGAGTCCAATTTCCCTACAGATGGGGGTGTACGTCTCTGACGAGGTAGATGCAGCAGCTGTAACCAAAAGTAGTGTTTCCTGATGGGTTTGACGCATGAGAATCTTCAGTTCCGGCACCTCTCACTCTGTCAGCAGAGAGGACTGCAGCAGCCTCAGGGTCCTTCGGCTGGTCTTCCGCTCCTCTATCACTGGTCTCCTCTTCCCGCTGGGGGTACGGCACAGCATGTCATCGAGGGTCTCCTGGGTCAGCTGATCGGTTCGCACCAGCCTGGTGACTACGCTCTCTAAATTCTCCATGCTTGGTTGGCCTTCGCAGCGCAGTCGCAGCAAATCCACCTGGCGGAAGTGAAAGAAACTGCTTGTTTCCTTATTGTATCTCTGATCGAGCATCCCACCATACTTTAGCATGACCTCTGAATAGCCACATGGAACAGAGCAATAGCAGATCTGTATACTGGCTGACAGACAGAAGCACAGCAAACAGAAGACATGGCAATAACTGCCGCATTTGTTTCCTCTGAAATAAGTTTTGTGACATCGGCAACTTGTTCGAGAAAAATAAAGCAAGGCTTCTGTTGAATTGAGCTTCTCTTACCAGCTCCTGAGAGAACTCAGGCCTCCTCACAAAGGAAGGGCCTTTAGGCACAATGGCAGCAGACAGAACCGAGAGGGCCTCCGACACGCCTCCTGCCATTGCTAGTATTGCAACCTAAAACCCAGTTTCACAAAATTAATTAGTGTGAAAAATGTTGGCATGCACAAATGATTCACGTTTGATGTTCATTGATGTGTACTTACTCTCAAATTCTGGCATAATCTGCTGTCAGTGCTCATTATTTGTAAATACAGTGCCTGTGCATTTTCAGTGTCGTTCTGGAAAGAGAACAGTGGGGAAAAAAAGCTGATTTGTGAGAATTGATACAACTGATTCAGAATGGGAAGAAGATGATGATGATTGGTGCTTACCTGTCTAAGTGCTAAAGCTACTGCAAAGCAGTAAGCATGTCTGGGCATGAAGTGTCCTTTAGACTGTACGTCGTCTATTAGAGATGAGCAGATCTTATAGGACTCTTTGTTATTCTGACCAAGTGAAACAGAACATGAACAGATTGCAACAGAATAAGCCATAAATCTACATCCTTTAATTGGAACGAAATAAACAAATAATTACAAACGTTACCAGTTTATAGCAGGTGCCAAAAGCCAGCGTCAGTGTGTCTTTGTTAAATGGAACACCCTGGCTCCTCATGACTCTTAGCACTTCCAGGGCAGCTGAAACAGCCAGAGGGTGAAATGATTTATCAATCAGACTTTATTTGTACAGACCTTTTCATAGAAAATGTAACACAAAAACATTAAAACCTGCTGAAAAACAAGAATGTAAAATAACAATAGAAAGGTGGAACTTACCTTCATATTGGCCTTTTGTGAATAGCATGTCTATGGCAATGTTAAAGGAGGTTGGATCGTTGAAAAAACCCTTCAATTTCTGTATGGAACAGTTATAAACAAAGGAATCAGTCCAAGTGAAAATACATTTTTATCAAGTTCAGCATCATTGCACAATCAACATCTTCCTCCGTCCCTTTCTTTCCATTTACAGTTTGAACTGATTGAACCAACAGACGTACCGTATCTTTCAGGGTGGCAGCAGCAAAGTCCTCCAGACCGAGCTCATAGCACAGTCTCATGAAAACAGGACCAAACTTAAAGTCCCCGGGCGCCAGATTGTGGTTCTCCGAGTGATACCTTGTGAGCAACAAGTGAAGATGATAATCATCATCAACAAAGCAGTGCTGTGAGTTGAGGGAAGGCATTTTCCCAACGGTTTTGAAACTGAGCTTGCAAACACGACATTTCACATTTCTGTACCTGAACATTGCATCTCTGGCTATCACCATGTCCTCTGCAGACTGGCACAAGTGCAGCAGCAGTTTCAGCTCGTCCCTCAGTACCAGCTCGTTTCCCTGTAGCTTCTGACGGAAGAACTCGATGTAATTTCCTGCAACAAGAGGTCCAGAGTAAGCGTGAGAACGCGTCACACTACATGTAAACAACAACAACAACAACAACAACAAGTAACAAATAACACCGTTACCATTAGATCCGGTGACCAGATGTGCCACGGCCAGCTTCCTCTGCTGGAAGTCTTGCAGTTTGATGACATCTTCTGACAGGAGGTGCCTCTTCGCTGAGAAATGAGGCAATTGTTCATATTAAATGAATAAAAGGCAAAGAGCAAGTTTCTAGTGCCAAGTGAAGAAGAAGAAGAAGAAGAAGAAGAAGAAGAAGAACCCTTCTTCTAGCTAACATGGACTACCAGCAAAAGCAAAATCTTGCCAAACATTGAGGAGTTTATTAAAACCCCACGAACAAATGAAGGTTAAGGTGGAGCTGAGTGAAACGTCAAACCGCCAAACCTGTCGACCTACTTTGTTTTGCATTGGCGTTTATTAACCTACAAATGGGGTAACACGCAAGGCGCTAATGCCGTCAACCTTGGTTTTGTCAAGAGTTTCATCAGGTAGGAGATGCGTTCATGGTGTCCGTCCTACCTCCGACACAGCCTTCGGTCCACACTGGGTGCGAAATAGCGCAAAACGCAGCTTTGGAGGACTCTTTCAGCAACGACCGAGAGCAGCAGACGACCCGGGCCAGCGCCATGCTGCTGGCAGACTGCACCACCGGGATGAAAACAAAGGGTGTGAGAGGCTCGATTGTACATTACAATAAGTTTTAAAGACTCAATTTCATACTTAGATATTAAAAACGTATTTAAACGTTGCACGTTAAGCTTGATGTCGCGCTGAAAGCTGAATGTTGGGGAGTTTATTTTGAAAAGCCTTTCCAGTTTGGGGAACGAGTTGTTGGTATCGCCCAACGTGGCGGCGCCCGTGACTCGGCGCAAGAGTGCTAGTCATAAACAGATTGATTGATTTATTCCACGCCAGTAGTGACGTTACAATTTGGTGTGAATACAACAAGGTTCCTTTGATGGCCAATATATTTTTTCCTAAAACAATAGCACAAATATTTTATGAACAATTATCAGCAGCACCATGGCGTTCATACATGTTTAGCCCGCAGATGGTGCTGTTGCACTGCAGTTGAAAAGCCAGCAAGCTAGTAAAACAATTTGCTATATGCTTTGCTAATTATGCTCTGAAATGCGCATAATTGGCCCTCATCTGCCATGAAACACGCAACACTCCATAACACTCCATCATTTTCTAGAGGTAAAAGTATTCATTTCGATTACCATTTCACACATTTTGAACAACCCCTCTACACAACATTTTTGATGAAACAGATAGAAACCTTTCTGTAATAAATGCAGCAAAAATTATTGTGTATTACCTGATCGGGTGTTTGTAGTTCACTTTGTTCTGACCTTTTAAAAGGGCATTCTAAACCATTCTTAAACTCTGAAGCTCTTACTGAGCATACCTTTCCTGGTGTACCCATTGACCTCAAAAGCATTATGTAACTAAGGACCTCAGATCTGCAAAGAAAGAATTCCCCTTAATTTCCATGCTTTTCAAATTCATTTAGTCTTGGTTGTTTGGTGCACACATTACCATGCTTAAGTACATTTTGTGCCTTGAAAACAAAACATTCCTTTTCAACATTACTCTGCTGCCAGTGGTTTCTTTAGTAGGGTGGGGTATCTTTTACCATAACAGCTACGTCATGTTCAGAGTTTAATAACGGCTATAACAAAATGTTTGCAACGCAATGATGAAATTACTTCCTGTATAAGATGTTAAGATGGCAGAGCTCAAGCAGAGAAAATAGGGCTGGGTAGGGAGGTTCCCTTCTGTTGCCTTGGCAACAACATCTCGGATCATCCAACTGAGATTACTTGCTCAGCCAATCAGACACAGGGCCACTGGATAATTTATGGCTTCCTGCAAGGTGGATGAGTCTCTGTGGGTTTGAGCGTGAGCAAACGCCTGCGCGTGCTTGAAATAAGTTTTTCAGTAAAAGCAGCTTTTAAAATTTCACATAAGGAAACAGGCCTCGGTGTACATCTCCTCTGGAGCTACAGGTTGTAAGTTTTGAGTAGAGACACCTCAGAAAGAGTTGCCACAGTGAATTGCTCCACTCTGTGCAGGGAGTCTATTTCTGCTCCCACTCTCTGATGTTCCGAACAGCCAGATTCTGCTGGCAGGCAGCAGCTCTCGCATCTTCTTTGATTTTTCCCTCTGTGCACTTCCCTTTTGTTCTGGAAAATGCCTGGGGTGTCCCAGCATCATTAATAAATACCCCTAATGGAACAATTTGGTATCTATATTAAAAAACAGCCAGAACCCATTCTGCCAGACTGCATGCCATAGTGTTCATATTGCCAGACTGCATGCCATAGTGTTCACAGTGCTTCTCTGCAGTAACAACCCCAACACTGTTTAGTATTTAGAGTGTCAGTTAGACATGTTAATTCACATCCATATTAAAACAAAAGGATGCTAAATTGCTGAGAAATGCCATCTTTTCCATCTCTGCTCTGTTCCCTGCACACAGCCAGTGTCCCCGTGGCGTCTGATCAAAGAGGGCTGTCGGTTTGCAAGACAATAGCAGGGGAGCAGAATATGCTTCATGATGTTATTTTGGCTCGCTTCCGTTTTGGATGCTTCATGTTCGTGACATCCTTGCATTTTTTGTCTCTGTTAATTAGTTATAAGCTGCAAATGTTTTATTCAGTTTTTGGCACTCCTGCCACACAGCTCTCGAGTCCAAGCTAGAGAAGACTGCAACCGGCCTTGCACCTTCTGCCACCTGCAGTGTTTGCATTGTGACTTTGCACTCCGACTGCAGTTGCTAAAGGTCTTGCTGTTGTTACATTAGTACAACAAAGTGTGTCTGCAAGAAAAATCACTGCGCTCAAGTTGACCATTGTCAAGCAACCCAGGTGTAGCAACACAAAAGCGTTCAGCCACAAGTGTAGTTAACACAAAAAACAATTTCGACTTATTAGCTCATAAAACTTATGTTAATGGTCCTTCATAGAGACATACATGTGGCAAGGGATGCTAAAAAAAATTGTTTCTCCTGAAGTTAGATTTCCGAGGGGAAAATGGAAATGAAAGAAATGATACAACAAAGACACAACTATTTGTTTTTCACAACAGACTTTATTGTGTTTGTTTTTCTGAATGTTTGTTATTTAGTAGTGTTTCATATGGTTAGAGGAAATATTGCACACAAACATCAGAAAGCACTAAGGGGTACTTAGACTGGAAAACTAATCGCTACAGGGTACACATGAGTTTGGGGGAGTAGGGGCCAAGAGGATGCAAGGTTACGAGACATAAATACCACACAGCTGCAGACAGACATTATTAAAGTTCTCCCGAGATAAAGACAAGGAGAAAAAGGCAGAGAGATCGAGAGCAAGAAGAGAGAGAGAGCGAGAGAGAAGTCGAAGAAAGTGTTGAGAAAGAAGAAACGTCAGCTTGGTTATTGTAAGTCGCAGTGTTGGTATTTTAAGGTTCTCCAGTGGGAAAAGGGTGGCCAGTATCAAGAACACCTGACATCATTTGCAGATTGATCTGGTGAGCTTGTGAGTTGCTGGAATAGCCCAAAGTAGCGAAGCCCTGTAATCACTGATCTGTTAATGTGTTCATCCGGGAAGCTGACCTGTCACGTCGACCTGTGGTCTCTGTACTGTAAGTTTGGTGTGTGTCATGTTTGTGTTAAAGTGTCTATTTCCAGTTTTCATACTTTCATGAGAAAAAAAAGCACACAAGCCTCTCACACTCACCTCTGAGTTCTGTATCCATTGAGAATACACATTTTTCTTTTCATGCCTACTAAAAGAGGACAAACTCTTTCGCCTTCTACGCCATCTTATACCTGAAACAGAGGTTCCTGCTGGTACAGCCCCATTGAAATTACTCTTAGTTACCGTAGCGTACAGTTTTCCCAAAACAACTTGCGCAAAGGAAATACATAAAATGCTCCCTTAAAAGACTATATATCGCCGTTTGTTCTGACTGCAAGTCTGAGAGAAAAAAAAAAATCTAATTTAAAATACAAGAAGAAAAAAATCCAAATGCACCATAACTCATGCGCATCTCCCAACCACTCCATTGCTCACAAAGCTATTTATAATTATAGTACAAGGCCTTAGAAAAACAAGACATTTTAAGGTTTATGAAAATATCCTGCTTCACTAGCTTTACAATGGGGAAGGCTAGCTCTCCCACAGCACAATGATTACATAAAAACAGGTTTAGAAGTAAAATCAGATTACATCTTCTTCTCCCCCAAATAACTTAATCTCTTTAAATAAAACTGGCAACTTGAAATCAAAGACAATCCTCTGACAAGCTTGAATATGGTTTGTGGGAAAGTGTGACCCAAGCGAGGGGGAACATTCTAATACAAGTTGCTGCTGCATAATGCAAAAGGCTATCTGGAGAATCAAGCACAGTAGAGTGAAACAATATTTAACCTAAGAAATTATTGTTCAAACATCAGTGTCAACATAAAACAGACCGCAGAATGCTCCAAACATCTACTCAAATCAAGTAAAATTCTCTGAATGGTTTGGTTTTGTCTCATGAAAAACATAAAGTTGGACATGATATCACTGCAGTTCAATACTGAGTATCATGTCACCTTATATTAATTGTTATTCAACTATGTGAACGTGGAACAGTCAACACTGGGACCTTCTTTCCTCCAGCTCTCATACATTCACTTTGACTCCCTAAGGCAATAACACACAGACACCTCGTTCCAGACTTTGGTGCGAATGACATCCATCATTTGTGACTGTATCACATGTGTGACTGGTTCTTTCCTTTCTCCTTCAGTTAAATAGATCAGAAGCTCCTCTTAAAGTATCTTCGAAATCGATAATCCGAGCTTTGCTTAAAAAAAAAAAAAAAAAAAATCCTCCTTCACCATCAAACCATTCAGAAAACCCCTTAATACCGTGAAAGTAGCTAGAAGTTACTACTTTACAAAGAAAAAGAATGCTTGTCTCAGCGTGGAGCACATCCATTGTATATTGTGGTGTTAATTCTTACTAGTGTCCACATAGCAGTAACATTGTAAAGTTGAGTAAGTGTTTCAGTGTCTGCTTAGGCTACATCATCGTGTTTCCCTCCTTAAATAGCAAAGTGACTTTCTTGTGTGTTGCTTGAGGCAAACTACATCTCAATCTTACAGGCTGGGAAGGACTCATCCTGCATGACAACAGTGCTGCTGCTCGCCAGAACCATGATGTTGAGCTCCTGCTGCTTATCGTGGGTCTCCTGGTACCACTCCCTCATCACATCCGTGTCGTGGGTGGGAATCAGAGTGACCTGAGAGAAGGAGAGATTCTAAGCAACGAGAATTCTGAGCCAGAAAATGCAAAAACCTCAAAAGCTACACAACTGACCTGCATATTGGTGTCCCATTGGGCCTTTCCTTCAAGCAGGGCATCAAGAACAGCCCTACTTGGCTCCTGAGCAGTGAGATCATTACCGCTGACCACGTAGTAAGAGGAGCGCACCCTGTTGAAGAACTCTGCATCCACATTCTTAGCGCTGCTATGATTAGGGATGTAAACCAAATCCATGTACATGGGAGGGCAGTTGGGCAATGACACCTTTCCACGGCTGGCACCTGAAAGAAAGAAAGAAAGAAAGAAAGAAAGAAAAAAAAAGCAAGGATTTACATTTTGTAGAAAAATAAGTAGACTTAACGTTAAGGTATATAAATTGCACTCACCTGAAGTTGCAGTTTTAGCACCTCTGGATGCAGAGGTATTTGTTGCATTTTTGGCATCTTTTCCTTCCCCAGCTGACTTCTTTGGGGAGGCAGTCTTTGAGTCCTTCAACTTTGACAGGGCACTCTTCCTGGCTGGTGAGGATGTCTTTTTTAAGAGCTTGTTCTTTTTGGGTTTGTCTCCTTCCTCTGTGTTTGCATTATGTAGATTTTCCTCAGCCTTGAGGGCCTCTGGGTCCACCATGCACACATCGTGGTGGCCTGAGGAAGGAGCAGAGTCTCTAAGCGCCACCGGAGGAGGATCAGCATGCCTGTAAGTCAGCGTTCTGTCAGTAGGGAGAGTCTCAGAGTCGTCTTCAGAGTCAATATTAGCATCTGCCGTAATTGAGGGGCATTCCTCTGTTCCTGGTGGAACATCTGAATCTGTCTGGGATGGGGCAGATTCACTGATGGATGTGGGTGGAGTTTCATCACACTGCTTTACTGAAAGCTTTCCACCTGGGGGTGGTGGTCCACCTCCCTGCTTGGCAAGAGGTTTCTCTTCATTCAAGGCATTGGCATTCTCTTCACTGATGAAGTATTCTAGAGGGTTAGGGTTGATAAAAGATGGAGACAGTTCTGTCTTAGGATGGCGGTATTCACATGCAGTGACTAAGCACAAATCGACATCGGTCCTAGATGGTGCAGAGGGGCTCTTCTGAGTGGATTCTGGGTAAGCAGAGCCACATGCTGAGCTGAAATTACATGGGTCAGAACATAACGGTAGATGTGGAGGAGAGGGAAGATTGGGGCTCACAGGGGATTTTGCCTCAAGAGAAGAATCCTCACATTTAAATGGATTCATCTCTTTTACTGGCGAAATAGTATCTGCCTTGAAAATGGTAGAGGGAGATATTGGAGAAGCAGCGGTTTGAGGTGAGGGGGACTTGTCCCATTTTTGCTGTGTGTCGGATTTAATAGAAGCGCTCTCCTCAGACGGTGAAAGAGGACTGGCACATTTAAATGGATTCATTTCTTTTGCTGGCGAAATAGTGTCTGCCTTTAAAATGGTAGAGGGAGATTTTGGGGAAGCAGCAGTTGGAGGTGAGGGGGACTTGTCCCATTTTTGTTGTGTGTCAGATTTAATAGAAACGGTCTCCTCAGATAGTGAAAGAGGACTGGCACATTTAAATGGATTCATCTCTTTTGCTGGCGAAATAGTGTCTGCCTTTAAAATGGTAGAGGGAGATACTGGAGAAGCAGCAGTTGGAGGTGAGGGGGACTTGTCCCATTTTTGCTGTGTGTCAGATTTAATGGAAACGCTCTCCTCAGACGGTGAGAGAGGACTGGCACGGTCTTTGGCCGGGGGTGCTCCCAACACTGGAGACGGCTCATTAGAATGAGGGGACAGGGTGAGAGATGATGCCTTTGGGGTATCTGTTCGCTCCTCCACAGAATGTGGCATCTCTGTCATTTGGCATGGAGTTGTTACAGAAGGACTCGACTGAGATGCATCTGATGGTGTTGCAGATGCAGCAATACCCAAATCGCTGTCATCACACAGAAGGGGCTTCTCCATCGCTAAGTTATGCTCCTCAGATGGTCTTTCTGCAGACGGAGTGTACTCAACTTCAGTCGGGCCGTTCTCTGTAGTGCGGGAGCTGCTTCCCAAAGACAGATGCTCTGGAGATTGCCTGCTAAAGTCCAGTGCTAAGGAGTGATCTGGAGACTCTTGACCAAACTCTATTGACATGGTAGAATGCTCTGGTGATTTGGTATCTTGAATTTGTGGCCTGCTCTTCATCTTTGGCGAGATGTCTGGAGATATAGACATTGGCCTGGGACTGTCTTCTTTGGTAGGAGATCCCTCAGTCTCATGGAAGGTGGTTGGGGTCTGGACTACAGACACAGATAAGGAATCATCTACTTCTGTTGAGTGTGGAGAGCCCACCTCAGCGTGAAGGGAAGGCGAGTCAGTGGTGGGCTCTGGAAAGGAGCTGGTAGCCAGAGAGGCGGTTGATGCTGAGGCCAGATGTGAAAAGGTATCTTCTGCTACTACTTCCTCCAGAGGTGTCCCTGATTTGTCTGACGTGGTACCCTCTGAAATGGACATCTTACCCTCTTCCTTGAAAGCTGTGAAAGGATTTGTTTCTGATTCAGGTTTGGTTATTGGTGCGGAGAACAAGACAGAATGGATGTCTTCTTGAGGTTTCTTGTCATCCATGCTTAGGGGAGGGGACTTTTCAGACTTCATTATGAAATCAGGGTCAGTCAGAGGTGGGCTCTCTGTACAGGACATTGCTCTCTCTGCTGGGGATGCACTCTCATCTTCTGGCTCATCAGGTTCAGGAGTGACTCGATTGGAGGAATCCTCTTTGTCACTTGTCACCTCCACAATTACTGGACCCTGTGCTTTGTCTACTGAAACAGGTGGCAAAGCTTCTCCTTTTTCCTCAACTGGCGACTGGTAGTAAGGTGTATGACCAGAGGACTGAGGTGAGTTTGCTCCTTCCAGGGTCTTGTCATCTGGACTAATGGATGAATCAACTGGAACTCTACCACATCCTGCCATGGTGGTGGACAGTTCAATCGGGACAGCAAAAAGTGGTGTAGAATCAATATTGGCTTTATGATCAACGGAGGGAGAATGCACAAGAGGTGATGCAGATGTTGGACTGATCCTAGCTTTGTCTGTTTCACAACTCTCATGTGGTTCTTGAGCAGTGGTGAACTCTTTGTCTTTCCCTGCAGAGGAAAATCCTTTACAGAATTTGTCTTCTTCCAGTGGTGAAGGAGGAGATATTGTTGAAGCAGAGTGGTCATAGTCATGGCCCTCAGTGACATCACTATGGGATTGATCTGACCTTGGTATATCTTTGAGAGGGGACAGCTTCTTTATGTCATACTCCGCAGAGGCAGAAATTCCGAACTTGCCAATATCCTTTGAGGGAGATTCGGTCTCCTTTGTGGTTTCATCATTCATAATGTCTCTTGGAGTTAGCATTTCATCCAATGGAGTAGCCACACTGGAAACCTCAATAGTGGACTGAGTGTAGCCAGAGGTGAAGGTGTATTCCTCAGGTAGGTCCCTGTTCTCCTCATCGGAGACACTCTCAGAGCCTACTGGCAGAATATCGTCGTGGATGGAAGCGGCTGGAGAAACAGGGGAGGAGACCTTGGGTGAGGCAGATAGAACCAATTTATGGCTCTCTGTTACTATTGTCATCTCACTTGCATGTGGACTTTCAACATTTTTATTGGTTATGTCATCGTCGTCTCTGGTGTACTCTGCAGGATTGAGGAGTTTGTCTTGATGTTCATCTTCGCTCAATGGAAACCTATCCTGATCCTTTTGTGTTTTCTGCGGCTGATAGATCTCCTCTGTCTCATCCTTTTGCTCATAGTCTCCTCCCTCAGGCACCTCCTCCATCACCGTGCCCTCATCTTCAAATTTCTCACTCACACTACCATTGAGTTTTCCCCTGATAAACTGCTCACCTGGGCTCTCTCCAATGTCTCCCTCAGCCTCTGTGGTAGTAATCCCTTCATCCACAGATTCCGCTGTTCCAGGTGACTCTTTGGTAAAAAGTATGTCCTCATGGTGGACCATAACAACCTCTTCTTCCTTGTTTTGTTGCACAGTTGCATCATCATCCACCACCTCTTCAGCTCTAAGCTGCTCAAACTCTTTAGTGAGGTCCTCTGGGGTAGACATTAAAGACCTCTCTGCCTCTAGATCTCGTGGCGGAGCAGCCAAACTATTGGCAGTTTTCCCACTAGTTCCTTTCGTCTCCTTTTTAACCTTTGACTTTCCAGTTTCTTTTGACTTGGAAATCAGTCCTGCATCTTTCTTTGTGACAGTGTCCTTTTTCAGGGGCTTTGGTTTTGGTGAAAGACTTTTTTCCTCACCCAAAGGTGCCTTTTTTGTATCTTTTGAGGATTTTTTGAAATCTTTCTTCAGCTCTTTCTTTTCTTCCCTCTTCTCTTTCAAAGGCGAGTCTCTTCTGATATCCTTTTTCAAAACTTTCTTGACCTCCTCTTTCTTTACCCTTTCATCCTTCCTGATGTCTTGTTTGAGGGCATCCTCCCTTTTGGCAGCTTCTTTTTTAATCTCTTTCTTCTTTTCTACTTTGGCTTCCTTTTTAACCACCTTTTCTTTTTCTATTTTAGCCTTTGATTTGTCTGGAGTTTCATTTTGGGCAATTTTCTCTGTCTTGGGCTTTGATTCCTTGTCAGTCACCTTTGCTTTTTTTAGAGGGACCTTTTCTTTTTTCTCTGACTTCTGTGTTTTTTCTTGAGATGCTTCTGCATCTGCCTTAGCCTTTTCAGGAGCTTCCTCCTTTGACTCCTTTCTGACACTTTTCATTGGTGATGGCTTTGGAGTAGATTTCAGACTTTCTTTGCTGTCTGTTCGGAGCTTCATCTTTGCCTGCTTCAGTGTGGGCGTTGATGGCACCACAGTGGACATTGTTTTTTGAGTAACAACAGGCTGTTTCAGGAAGTCCAAATGTTTCAGCTTCTCCAAACCTTCAAAAACGTACTGCTGGGTGGCATTTCCAGGAAACAGAACACGTATAACCTTATCTGAGGCATTTGCAGGGTGCCACACAATGAGTGAAGCAATAGAATTCAAGTAAGAGATTGGGTACTCAGATTCTTTACCATTTGGCAGAAGAATGGAGGCAGTGTCTTTTTCACTTCCTGTCCACTGCTTCAAAAAGTGCTGCATTTCCTTGCTGTTCTTAGAAGGACTGAGCACGTACATCTCAAGCTTTCCAACACCCATTTTCTGAAATAGTATGATTGGCTCGATTGTGTTGCCCACAGGCCTGTGCAAAGGCTCTATCCTCAAATTTAGTTTGGTAACTAACTGCTTGGTGACTGCTGCCTCCTCCGCACTCCTCCGTACCCTGTAATTGGGTTCAGGGTTGTCCAATGTTTCAGGGAGATTCACAAAGACAACGCCAATATCTGGGGAAATCATGTTCTTTACCCAGTCACTGTTTGCTGTCGAACCCTGTGACTGTTCCTCTTCAAGCTCTGCCACCTTTCTCTGCAGCATGCTGTTGATACCAGGAAGGTTATCATCACTAATGTGGGTCAACAGGATGGAGTCAACTCTGTCCAGGTGTCTCACCAACTTCCAGAAGCATGACTTCCTGTCTGAGCCACCGTTAATTAGCATGTTAAAGCCATTGACTGCAAAAAGCGCAGAGTCGCCGCAACCAGCGGGGAAAATGTAACAGCACGGCTTGGAGAGTTTCAGAAATCCACCTGAGGTCGGTGGTTCTAAGATGTCGAAAGGAGATGGGATCTCCACGGACTCTGATAAATACTCTGTGAACTCTGACAGGCCCTCCATTTCGGGTAGTATGAGGGTGGAGTTTAGTTTTATGTTAATGAAATCCTGCAGATTGTGTTTGTCCAAGTTGGAGTTTTTCCAGTCGCCTTGTTCGGGGCTGGAAACTGTAAGGTTGGCTTTGTTTGCTGGGTGAATGGTGCTGAGCAGTTCACCAATCTGTGCAGAACAAACATAGAAATGCATTTGAATTTTGTACATTGGAGAATGATTTATTTAGTAGTCAGTTTTGGAATGGCGACCACAAACTAAATAGTCACTGAAATTAATAAGTAGAAACTAAATTAGTGCCATTTGGACATGCAAGCTTGCCTCTTGGTCAGTGAATATGTCGATAAAGGTGCAGAAAGAGAATGATCCAGACTGAAGAATCAGCTCCCCGGTGTTTTCAGAAGATTGCCCTGAGAGAACCAGAAGCTTGTGTCTCGCAGTGTCTGAGACCATCAAACGGACCTGCAAGTTCAATGAAATGCTTCTGTGAGTGCGCAAGACAGACTTGGGTTTGAAACAAGAGTACAACGCACTAAGGGAGGCAGCTATCAGTAAAAAAATATACATGGAGCTTAAGAAAAAAGAGAATTCAATTCTTTACGTCTGCGCCAATTAGCTTAATGATTCTGTTCACTTTCAGTGTAACCAGCTCCCTCTGGCCAAAGCCCATTAGCTAATTAACTGACTGTCTTTTTCTGGCTGCTCTGCTGAATTTACTCTTTGCCATATCTCTCGCCTCCCACTGCCTGATGGCCATTTTTTATTTCCACTTCAGCACCGTCGGCCGTAATGGGCTGCTGGCCCAGGTCAGTCCTGCTGTGTTGTATGATATTAGCTCACAGTTTGACAGCAGACATGGCGAGTGGGGTCGCAGACGACACTGAAAGGGAGCAATGACATGGAAGGAAATGTGTCCTCTGTGCTTCTCCCGTGTTTTCTGCTGATTTTCCACAGCGACAAATACACAAAGGCTGTCCTTTGTGTCCCAAACAAGGCTTTGTCTTGTTACTTCTAGCTATCCTCTCTGTCTTTTTATATTTTATTCTTAAACAGCTCATTTTATGAATTGACTGCTGTACAAATAGATGACAGGATGGTGAGGTGGGGGTCATTATTTTCAGTTATGAACTTTTATTTTGAATTAAAAATGCAAATCAGAAGGTTCCCTGTTTTTGTTTAAATGAAACAGTATTTTGACATGAGTTTTTGTACCTCCAGGCTGACAGCCTCATCTGAGGGGTTAATAAGGACCACCGTTTCCAGGACGTTGCTTTTATAGTGAAGAATTCTCTGTCCTGCAAAAAAAAAAAGAAAAAAACCAATACAATGCAGCACATGAAATAAGGCATTAGAATAATTGTCTCCATCTCTAATAACTGATCAGATTGGTTGATCAGTAGAAAATTGCTTCACAAAACCGTAAAGTCCTCATTAGAAAAACGGGAGAACAAAAGACATCCCAGCATTTCCAACAAGGTCTGCGACTCTTAGAAAACACACCATTAGCAGGACATATAATTACTAGTGAATGTGAAATGTCTTCGCCTCTGTGTGGTTTCCACCCTTTTCCTGTCACAAGACAAAAACATGGAATGCTGAACATATTAGTGACAGGCAAAGCGTGAAACAGCCACCACCACCACCACCACCAACAACAACAACAACCTTCCCAAATTGCCTCGTGTCTGCTAACTCGTCAAAGAAATGACAGACTGTGCACTGGTGCTCGAGTGACCCTGGCAATTTACCTTGATCGATATGACAGGGGGGAAAGAAAAATCTCTTTACGTCCAGTGTGCCTCAGACTCAGCAGGAGGCCACATAATGTGACACGCACCACTGAGCAGCATTCTCCTTCTGGCTGAATAGAAAGTGCAAGACTGGTGTGGCCTGTCTGCCGTACAGCGAACCAGACAGCAGCGCATCAATGTGGATGGCACCACACCAAAAATAGATCGGTGGAACAACCAAGTGCCTCCTTCCTTTTGCATCAAACAGGCCTATACATGAAGTATAGAGACGTGTAGCTCATTAACAAATACCCAAGTCACGGCCGGACTTTACAGTGGTGGCGTGTAGAACAATGGACACGTCACACTCCCAACAGACAACATAATATTGGTGGCATAATGGCTTTAGCATGCTAGCTAGCATCTATATTTCTGTCTATCTTTTGTTTGATTTATTTGTGACAAACTTCCATCAGTCTTCAAGGACTTTTTGACATTTGTGGTCAACAACGCAGCAAAGACATGGAAAAATAGTTAGAAGGTTAACCGGTAAACCCCCCCAATCTCCCTCAAAAAGCAAAACAAAACAAAAAACGTAATCTTTCTCCACTGCGGAGACAGCATGGCAGTTTGCAATCTGGGACAACACAAGCCATGGCATGGGCCGAGTAGACAGACCGCATTGAAGTGTACTGCATTGATGTACACTAATGTATCTTGCACAGCTTGTGCAGGGACACAAAGAGCCCTTTCTGAAAGTAAACACCGTCAATATTGATCTTCAAATGGACGTTTGGAAGCGTTAGTGCTTGTCTGCACAGAACGTAGCCGCCTGGAAAAAAGAAAAAAAAAATCCATACGGAACCAAAGGCATCGAATGTCTACCGAGGGGCAGGGACTGAGGGCCTCCTCGTTTCGGCCCGTCGCCGGCTTCTGTTCGCCTCGACTTGGGGACAAGACCTGCTGTCTCCAACTCAGAACTTAGCTGAGCTTTCACTCTAACATAGACAAAACTTCAGACTATTGATTCAGCCATATGGCTGAACTGAAATCATTCTAAATCTCCAATCTTCATCAATCCTATCATTGCTCTTGTTTTAATTTCAATCCACACCTTTCTCGCTTTCTTTCTTCCATTCTTCCTCTCTCTCATTCCCTCCTGACCTTCCACTACGCTGCTCTCCTTCCTGCCACACCCCGTCTCTCCCGCCTGCTCTCGCGATCCCTTCAACTCTCCTCCTCGTTCGGTCTCCCTCCTCCTCCTCCCCCTCACCCGCCCCGTTGCCAGAGTCTTGCCCTCCCATCTTCATTACCGCGGGCCGAGGTTTGCCCGCGAGGGACGCGGCGCTGCTAATTGCTCCGCAGTCGACTCTGCATCAAGCGCTCGGGTGCAAGGCAACACTCACACATGCGGGACGGAAGGGAGAAGAGTGGAGGAAAATGTAAATAAATGAATAAATAGAAATAAATACATAAATGAATGAATTAATGAATACAGCAGGAATAAAGGGGCTGTGGAGCATCTTTATCAGATGAATCATTCAAACATGTAGGATTCATATCAGTAAGCTGAAATTCCAATAAAATATCTGCTATTATCTTCCTTTCCGCTGCTGGCCAGTGTGGGGAGCAGCCAGGCTCAGGCTTTAGCGGCCACTGCCCGTCAAGGCCACGCTGCCCACAGACCGACCACCTTGCAAATCACGCAGCTATAAAAGCACCACGCAGTGAAACGGTTCAGAGATGGGTCAAAAACCTCCTCCTCTGTTGGTTGAACAACCGGCTGCGGGGTGACAAGAGGGAGCTCGATGGAAACACATAAACAAACCCAAGCACAGTTTGACATTCTGTATCTTGCAGAATTTTATTTTGCATTCTAGAATTTTTTTTTTTTTTTTTGGAGTTTTGCATTTTCCTCACATTAACACACCCCAGGATACAAATTTGGCCTCTGATATGGCATAAAATATTCATTGAAAAACAACTTATTGCAAGTAGTTAATACACTATTATTATTTCACAGATTTATTTTGTTGTTGTTTTCAGCTCTTGTCTGGCCACACACAGGACACATAAATAGAATCTGAAATATTAAACATGACTTACATATTTTACGATTTAGGATCATGGAGGCCCAGAGCGATCAGTCACAGAAATATGATCTTTTAAAGTTGATGGTTATTTGAGGTTTACTGGGTATATTTAAGAACGTACGGTGAGATATTTGCACTAGAAAAATTATTAAGCAACAGTGGTGGTGAAAGCTGATTTCACTGTTAAAAATCTCCCCGGGATTTCCAAATCCCGACTTCTATTCCGTTGGACGGCACACGGACGATTTAAATATATTTCATCGCATTAAAATTTAAGATGTGCCGTTGCAGCCCCGGGAACACATCTGTACTTTTCCACCCTCACGGAGAGAGAGGGCGTGTGGAGGGGGGAGGGAGGAGGAAAGAAAGTGTGTATCAAATTTGGCTTGCATATACAGGAGCAGTCATCATCAGATTGCAGCTGTGCAATCAGGCCCTCCTCTAATTCCACCTTACCTTTCACGTCTGCAGAGAATCGAGCGGAGTGTCTGGAGACAAACAGCTTGAGCTCCTGGTCAAGGTTACAGTCGATGAGGTTGGTGTCCCACGAGCGGATCCCTGCCAGGTAAACACAGGAAGGGAGGTGAAAAACACACACACACACACACACACACACACACACAGTATGCAAACGACAGACTGGAGAAAAACAAGTGAGCAAAACTGGAGGACAAACTGGACGTTTTATTTTCCGATGTGCACGGCAGGACCTCGGCAGCAGCAAAAACCTCCACAATATATCCCCGACCATGGAAAATCTTGGAGTTGGAACGCGTGGACTTGTTGCCGGCCTCACATGGGAAAAGAAATCTATAATAGGAAATATCTATAGCCCTATAGTCCTGATTGGCCACCGGCCAGAGCGTCGGTGCCTCCACTCTGCATGCTGACTCATGATGGTTTGATCATGATGCAGTGTGGAGGCCTGCCCAAGGCCCCGGCCACGCCAGCAGGAGGAAAATAACACTGGGAAATAAAGCTGAATCATTTCATAGAAAAAAAATAGAGAGAGGGAATATGAAACTTGTTATTGTAGCGCTGATGGAAAACATTGTTGGTTCCAATTGCAGTATTTTTTTTTTTTTTTACATAATGCAGTAAATCAAAAATGATCCAGGCAATAACATTGTTTATATTATCCAATCAATAACAGTTAGAAAGCGCGACTTTGCCGTTTTAGGGTTACTTTGCAATGCACTCAGATGGGAAGTGAAGGAGCACAGAGTGGCAAAGGAAAACAAAAGCATAATAGTGATATTACTCTTGGAAATATCTACCTATCGATGTTACACATTAAAATGTGACATGATCCGATGAGGAATACAAGTATGATCTTCAAAGCTTCCACGGCGTGTTAATCAACATGTTGTTTCATGCTTTTTCAAGGTCGGGAGCCTCAAGACCAGACCTGAAACCGACAGGCAGGACATCTGGACATAATAATGAATTCAATTATCTCATAACATGGGGCGGAAAAAAAACCATCTGACCATTTAAAGTGTCCTTTAGTCTCAATCAAAGCCAGTCTGTGACACAAAGTGCCTTAAAAACTGCGTGATATCATCCACATCCTCCTCCTTCCTGCCGGAGGTTTATGTTAACTGCGCCATACTCTGCTGCCCTCTCACACAAACATGCCCCCCCCCCCCCAATTCGAAACGCCCCCCCTGCTACCCGCTGAAGATAGGCCCTCGCGACTTTCCATAGGGACCGCACTGCGGACAGGGCCACGCCCACCAGCCGGCAAAAAAAGGAGGGGTGGGTGGAGGGATGGGGGATGAGAGCGCTGGATGCGGGATGGTGCTGATGCTGCGAGAGGTTCATCCCGGAGGGGTGGGGGTGGGGGTGGGAGAGAAGCCCGGAACTGGCTGCCTCACCGCGGCGGCTTGAAGGGGGAACGTCAGCCTGGGAAAACACGGTGGCAGCCGCCGCGACGTACACTGAAGATCCGATCTCGAGCCATGATGCGCGGGGGAAGACCCCTAGGCTTCAGTCGAACAAAGGCCGACTGACGCACCGACAAGGAAAAGCCCGGATGGATGCGGAAACGCACGCAGCCCGGCGCCTTTTGACGCATCATGCAGATTTTTTGCCCCCCTCCCTGTATTTTATGCTGAATCACCGCCGGCGGCCTCGCGCCGAAATTGAGGGGCACGTGCGACCGTGACAACAATTTGACGCTAAACATGACGAGGGCGCGTGACGGGATGAACAAAATTCTAATAATGATAAAGATGCGGGGCGCGTGCCGGAGCCAGCGTGCGTTGTTGATGTCACAGGGAGGGGCTGCTAGCGCGCAACACTGTCGCGCGACAATACCCCCCACTCCCACCATCGTGCACAAACGCAATCAACACGAGTCGAGGCGCCAGACAATAACAACAATAACAGTAAACAACAACAACAACAACAACAACAACAACAACGAAGCTAACCGGGCTAAAGGGTGGCGAACTTGAACGCGCATCTGTTGCCAAGTTGCCCGGCCAAGTTCAGACCGGCGGCGGCCTCCCCCCGCCTCACCCATCCCACCCCCGCCTCGGGCTCCGTCCCACCTCTGTCTATGTCGGCGATGGCGCACTTGAGCTGCTCCTCCGACGTGATCTCGCCGATGACCACCAGCAGGTAGAATTTGCCGTCGTTGAAGCGCTGCGAGGGGCCCGTGGAGGTCGGGGACGCGGCGACGTGCGTCTGGCCGCCCAAGGTCTCCATGTCTGCGGCTTCCACCAGGGTAGCCATCCTCTCTCTCTCTCTCTCTCTGTGTGCCCGCGCGCGCGTGTGTGTGTGAGTGAGTGAGTGTCCGTCCGTCCGTCCGTCCGTCCTCTTCCTCACTCCTGTAGCCTCCTCTTTGTGCGCTGCGGAGCACCGGCGTGCCCTCCACACATGCGAGTGTCGCCCCGATAGGAGTGGCCCCGGCTTTTTATACCAGCAGACATTGTGTCATACTCGGTTACCGGGTGGGTTGGAGGTGGTGTGCGCGTGCGCGTTGCTTACCCCTGCACGCACGCACTTCACAGCTGATGTCATCCTCGGCGAATCAAAGCGCCTGCGGAAGTCACTCGCACGTCGGACGCTGTTGTGTTGCGGGGAGTCCGATTACCTGTTACACGGTGGGGAGGGGGGGTAGTGATGGGCAACCTGGTCGCTCCCTTATAGAAACAAAGTGCAGTTTTGTTAAAATAAATTGCTTTTTTTTTTTTTTTTTTTTTTAATGAAAAGGCATTTTCCTCATGATCTCAAATCTTCACTGGAGGAGCTGTTCTTTTGCAAAAAGGAAGCTCCCCCCCCCCCAAATGAGACATTGCAAATTGTATTAGCTGCTAATTAAGTTCTAGGAGTGACGTTCTTCGTTAACAGAGTTCCACAGTTTTAAAACTTGATTGTGGGAAAAGTCCTTTTGTCAGCGCCTTTTAACGAAATGAGCTGTGACATACTTTTCACTGTCGACGTTCTTGCATGGTGTAAATAATTAAAGGCATCGGCACCCCGAGCCTGGAAAAATCACGCTGACAAGGAAAACTATATTAAATCAATGCGGATGCCGTCTGATTGAATTTGGTTATAATATAATAAAAGTTGTTTTTTTTTTCCTTCATAAGGCTGGGAGCCAGAAAAGAGTTTGAGATGTGGACAGACAGACAGACAGACAGACAGACAGACAGACAGACAGACAGACAGACAGACAGGTCTCTGCCCCCAACAGTTCCTTCATTTTTCATGATCACAGTGTCTGATCTCCCACAGGTTAGTCTTACATGAACTTCTAAAAGCTAAAAACAAGAACAAACAACAAGCTGGCAGCGTGAGGAGGAATCTAAAGACAAGTTTCCGCAAAAAAAAAAGGAAAAAATGAAATCAAGGGGAGGATCGACCACAAATTGAGAGCAAATGAAAGGCGCGAGATTCCGCTCTGCCGTCTGTCATCGACGATTAGCGAGAGGGGCAAAAAGAAGAAGAAGAGTTGTTTTTTTGGGCCCGGCTCGCGTACGAGTACTCCGGCGGAGAATAAAAAGACCCTTTATGTTACCATTCAGATTTTCTTTGCGGCGTGACGATCTGAGGTAGCAGCAGGAAGACGGCGAAGAGTGCTGCGGGAACAGAGCAGACGTGAGATGATGCAAAGACACACACACACACACACACACACACACACACACACACACACACACACACACACACGGACAGTCTTCCCTCCTGACTAGATTTCCCCGGGGCCGGCCTCACTGATGTAGGTCGCTGCAGGTGCATTATTGACTTTTTAAAACAGGGGTTGGGGGTGGGGGGGCATCAGGGAGCATGAGGCTCCAGCTCAGCACCTCCTGGATGAGAACATCGGTCGGAGGGTCTCTGCGAGGCTGCCCGGGCCGAGCGCGGTCACATCCTCCTCAGGCCATGGGAGGCCCGATCAAACATTCATCACAGCTGAGAGAGAAGAAGAGATGGTGGAGGGTAGGGGTTGTGGGGGGGTAGGTGGGGCATTAAAAATACAACAGGCCGCCGCCGAAGCAGTCTGGAGGCGCTGAGGAACGTCTGCCCGTCGGCGTTGTTCTGGATTGGAACGGATCTCTGGAGGATCTCCGCCCAGGACCCCGCGAGGACGGATCAAAAAGAGCACAAGGAGAGGTTTGCTTTTAATAATTCAGTGACCATTAAGTCTTCTGGGTATGGTTTCTTTTCCCCCTCCCCCTGCCCACGAACAAAACATCAAATTCCTGCGACGCTCCAGGTCAGGGTACCGGAGACAACAAAGCCGTGAGGAGCTGCCGAGCGACGACCAGCGAGGTCCAGACCAGGTCGAGCACTGAGACGGCAACGGACAGAGACAAAGAGGGCAGAG
Organism: Thamnaconus septentrionalis; assembly: GCA_009823395.1. NCBI lineage: Eukaryota > Metazoa > Chordata > Actinopteri > Tetraodontiformes > Monacanthidae > Thamnaconus > Thamnaconus septentrionalis. Next base: position 10,538,453 of record CM020518.1, read on the forward strand.
TCGGACGGAACGAACTGAGCTGCACGCTCGAGCTTCTTGGCACGATTGGAAAAGAAATTGTAGCATAGATTTAAACCCAAAGAGCAGGTGACTCGTTCCTCAATTTAGTCCATTTATTGAATTCATTAATCTGGCAAAAGGCCCATAAAAAGCATTTTGAAAGGCGGGACAAAACAAGGAAGGCAACCAGACTGGTTACTGAATCCACTGGAGTTTGAAGGGATTTTCACTGATCCAAAGAATTTGGGGGAATATGGATGAGATTTTATACTATCCACCTCTGATTTTCACACCTCCTTTTTCTGGCATTCAAATATGAAACTTTGCAAATAAAAGTCCCTATTAACATTCTCCTGCTTTTTATCTGATTTCGGTTTTATGCTGCTAATCCCCCACTGTTCCATTTCCTGACGGCGCCACTATATCGTAGCATCTCTTCATCCGTTTTGACGTCGAACGCGCGCTCGCCTTGACAAGGCGGCGCTTGCGTCAAGCTCGCTTCACTGTGATCCGCTGTGGACGGGGCCCCTGCAGACGGATTTGATAACATACGATAAAGGAGGAACAATAGCGTGCGATGTGACAGGGTTAAAGAGACGGCCATCTGTCCTGAGCTGGCACCAGGCCATGCACTGCTGCTGCTGCTGCTGCTGCTGCTGCTGCTGTTGCTGAGACACACAAAGATGCAAGTGGGTGTGGTCCGCAGCGCATTTTTTATCAATGGCTGCAGCTCACTGGTTTTGCAGCAGAGGCCCTCAGACGAATGTTTTCTCAAAGAAGAAAAAGGCTTTGGGTGCGAGTCTCCCCCAGTGGCACCTCTCTGGGTCAGCCTACACCCTGCTGGGGCGGTGACACCAATGTGTCAGCCCAGTGTGTGTGTGTGAAAGAGAGAGAGGAGAGGACAGAACCAATAGAGACAAAAGGTGCAATCAATAGCATCACATGCTCACTTAGGCTGCACCGCACAGCGTGTCAGGCCTTTCGATTATTTTATCTCTTCCATACTGACCAGGCCATGTGTCCGTGCGCTTAAAATCAAATATATTCCAGGAGAAAAAAAAGAGTTCAATTGTCAATATTTAAAAATAAAAGAAGGAAAAAGCTTGTATGGGCTGCAGAGAAAGGCAGTACTACAACGCGTTGTCCGCTTTAAATAATGCATTCAGGTGCGGCCTTGCAGAGCTGCCAGCGAAGCTCTTACACTAATCGGCCCACTTTGAGTCGAGAATTATTTTTTATTATTTACAGGCAAAACAAGCTCGCCTAAAACCTAAGTCGGTACAAAGTCAATTGTTTTCCGCGCGGGGTGAGATCTCCACTCCGGATAAAAGGCAAAGTCTTCACGGAGGAGCCACTGCAAAGTCAATAATCATAATCTGCAAGAAGGACAAAGTCGTCTCCTGCAGACACCCTGAGAGGTATTACTGGCTGGGCGGAGGTGAAGGGGATCTTTGGTAACGTTCCCAGGAGGCATTAGCTCTGATTTAAGGGCCGTAAGAATATAGAGAGTGACGCATGGCCGCTGTGAAGCTCTGGGATGAGACAGCAAAAAAAAAAAAAACAAGAGGAGGAGGATTAAGTAACATCATAAATACATTAACGTTCAGCAGCTTCAATCAGGCGGCGACTACAGCGACAGCGGGGGGGTCGTGTCAAAACAGGCCTCCCTCTCCTACGCGGAAGTAGGACAGCAAACGCAACATTGCTGAGACTGAGAGACTTCCAGCGCTGTTCCTCTCTCTCCATCTTCTCTTTCTCTGACACACTTGCAGCAGATTCACACTCGCAATAAAATCAGTCCCATCCAAACACCCGCAGAATAACCTCAGTGTAATATCAAACACTCGCAGGCACACACAAGCTGCACACAAGGGACCTGACGAGGGGAGTGAGTGAGGCCTGCAGCCTCACCTGCTGCTAATTAATCCATTTACTCATTTCCCACCCTGCCTGATGTGTTTCAAAGGTCTCTTATTATACACAATGAATCATCAAGAATGTTTTCCAGCAATAACCTGCGTGTCTGTACTGTCAGTGAACTCACCAGGAATGAGAAAGAAGTCCTGTACTTCCTTTCACTTGTTCCACTCTTCACAAAAGTGTGGGAAGCAGCCATTTGTGACGTCACAAAGAGCACGCTAACCTCTAGCAGGTTAGTGACGGCACACCCGGTCAGGTGTAGACGCTATCCTTTAACACGACCTGTTTTTTCTCGTCATCCCCAACATGTGGCGGGTCCAACATGCAAATTCCAACCTGCAAAAATAAAAGCATCAATCTCAGCAGGAAGCAGGTGCTTTTATTTTTGTCGGAAGCCTCCAAGCAAAACGTGCTGTTTTTTTTTTTTAGTTTTTAGGATGTCTAAACGCCTGAGGCTGCTCCAATGGAGTCTGTCATGAGAAACAACCCCCATCAACTTGGAGTTAAAATATTGACACACTTATTGCGTCTAAATCAATTTCTATTTCCATTGACCGAGACGTACAATCTGTAAATGTAAGCCGCTCATCGTCTAGGGTTAAATATAATATCGCGTCCTGGGAGGTTTCGTGGGCCGGCAGCTCCCTCTTGTGGCAATAGTGCAGAATGATCTTTCTGCTCATGAAGAAGGATAGAACTGGAGCAGGACAGTTTCCGCAGAACAGAAGATGATTATATCTGAAAATAATACCCACAAAAACAAACTCTTAAAAATGTCAGTTGAGTTGAGTGAAGTTGCTTGCATTGAGTTTAAACGAACTGACGAGACAAGGCTTTTGCCCAGATTATTACTTTTTGTGTTGGGGGAGGGGGGGAGGTGGTAGCCTGCGTCTTATCATACATAAAACTGTCTTGGAGGCAGATGAAAGTCTGGCATCGTTCCATTAAATGACGAGAAAGATGAATCGTATAAACATTAGCTGGAGCCCTGATAGACATCCCTGTTGAAACTATGTCCCGATGGAACTTTGGATGAAAACACACTCCCTGCAGAACTTTTTGTGCAGGTCATCAGTCAGAGTGCCTTTAAAAACATTCTTCTACAGGTGCTCAGCTCTTCATCTTTGGACACTTTGTCCCCCTGACTGTCCCGCCATCACTGCCTCGTTCCCCTTGGGAACAAATTGATGCCTGGATTTTTTTTGTATGTATTCACGGAAAATCAGACATGTAGTTTTGCCATGGCATTTTATTACGGGTCAGATGTACCCGTAATGTGTGTGTGTGTGTGTGTGTGTGTGTGTGTGTGTGTGCCATATCAGTTTTTTCCCCGATGGGAAGGATTTGTGCCGAGGCAGTTTGACTTTCATCAACCGGAAGAGGAGCCGCGCCCCCCAACGACCGATAGCGTTTAAGTCCATTTAAATTCACGTTTTCACTTCTTTTATTTCGCTAGCTTGTCTGCCAACTGGTTCCGTTTCAGGGTTGATAAGCGTTGTACAGTCGCACGAATAGCTAATTCATGAGACTGTTAACAGCTAGCTAACAGCTTGGGGAAAGTTATTTGCCCCCCCGCTGTTGCTCTTACTGACAGACAACTCCGGTCAGCACTGAGCTGTGCTGCTAGCAAAGAAAATACACACACACACACACACACACACACACACACACACACACACACACACACACACAAATTAGTGTAGTGGCCACTTCTCACACGAGACCAAAGCAAAACATCTAAAATATACAGACTGGACGTCTGGAGTGATGAGACCTTCATGGGCATTTGTCATCGATGCCTAGAAGTGGGGAAATGCGTATGTTCTTGTGTAGCAACCTAAAACTTATCACAATAGACACTTCAAAGTAGATTAAAAGATTGGCTTTTGCTTTTATATCATAGAACATCCAGATCAGGGCAAATTTAGCTGGAAAATCTGTTGCAAATTACTTGGACTTTCCCGTCAAGATGAGGGGTAAAACTTGGCTGGTTTCGCTTCAAGAAGGATCACAGATAATTGTTTGTTGCTGATTCAGGAGCAAAATGTGAAAAGATTAATGACTTTGTGAAAAGCTCCACGCTGCTCAGCAGTTTGATCTTCTGGTTCCTTATCGCGTGAAGGTTAAATCACGTCTTATCAGCATCTCTGACTTTCACAGAAGTTCATCCAGATGCTAGGTCAAAGCACGTACACACACACACACGTTTCTAGATATTATGGTGTTAAAATTAAAAGAAAACGATGGTCATATCGTGCAAAGCATTTGTGATTATGATGATGTCATGACGATAAAGGATGAGGTCATTTTCCACCAATCAGAGATAGCACCGGATCGCGCAACGACGTGACATCTAGTCGAACTCAATGTGTGTTTCATCAGACACGGATGCGCTTCTCTTTTCGCTGTGGCAACATCTGGCTCGGATCTGCTCACAATCAGGCAACACTGGACAGAGCTGAGTGGTTCTGGCGAGGAAGAAGTTGCTCCAAGTTCAGCCACGTTGGCCAAACATTTTATTACATCGTCCCACGGCAACACCATGAAAAGTTTGCCGACGTCCCGGATGTAAAACCATTCAACTGTGCTTTTGTCTCTAGAGGTGGCCAAAAAAAGCCTAAAACTGGCAGATCTCTTCCTTTTTTTTGATGGACACGAATTAATCTGATTAATCTGTTAATTAATCTGTCTGACGCTCAGACATAATAAAAGGATAGCTGCTGGAAAATAATGCTGTGCAGGGGTTTAGTTGCGGGGAAATGATTTAAAGAGGTAATGTCAGGGGTGCAGCTAGCAAGTTTGGCTAGCAACTATGACTAATACCCCCCCACCCACCCAGCCCCCTCCTCATTCTTTCATTCTTTAAGCATTAATAAACTATTGCAACTGCAAGCTTGATGTTCCCAATAGAGGCATCACATCTTATCGGCAAATGCAGAGATGACAAATTGCTTCTTCCCCCGACCCTCCAGCCCCCCACCCCACATACCACAAGCAAACACGACTCCCCCAGTGGAATTATGAACGCAATCATCATTCCGGTTTCCTCTGAGAAAACATGTTATACTCATCCAGCCTGGGACAGGATACCAGATCCCAAAGCAGACGGCAACCAGTCCCAAAACAATCCAGAAACTTTTATTTGTGTGGAAAAGTCCAGTGTTGATTGGTAGATAGGTTGATTTCCAGAGCTTTTCTTGTCTTCTTCATCATTAAATTCACTTGTCGTTTTTTTTTACTTCTTCAACTGGAGTTCGGGAATATGAACGCCGCGTTGCTACAGTATGTTCAGATCTCTCTTCACTTCCTTCTTGACTCACTTCCACTGTATTTTCATGTTAATACAAGTCACTTCTGTGAGCTGTGAGATTTTCTTTGTTGCAAAAAACAGTCCAGGTTGGAATTCATCTGGTGTTAATTGGAAATGATAATGAGCAGATGTGACCACAGCATAAGTGAAGCACATTGACTGATGTGTCTGCAAACCTGTGCTTGGGTATGACCTTAAAAGAGTGAAATGTCATATTGGAGTTCTTAGAATGAATGAAAAACAAATGTTGACCAAAGGAGTCTGTTTTCCAGGAATGCAATATGGCCAACCCCAAAGACCAATTCATCACTCGCTTCATAGGAGCCAGTTAATTTTGGTGCTTTGCAAAACTCTGACATCTAGTGGTGAAATGATATCACATCAAGCCTCTTAAAATAATAATTTAAAACAATCAAAAACAATTTTGCAAATCATAGAAATGTAACTGCAAGTGGTTCACACACTTCAATTTTGGTCCAAGTATCTGACCAGAATGTCTCCAGTCACGGAGCACAGAGGGACCAGCTCAGTGGTCTAGTGTTGGAGTGTCCGCCCTGAGACTGGTAGGTTGTGGGTTGGATCCGCACCAAAGACTGTAAAAATGCTAGCCATTGCCTCCCTGCCTGGCACTCAGTATTCTGGGTTGGAATTGGAGGATAAGATCACCCAATGATTCCTGGGCACTGCTGCCCACCGCTCCCTCAGGGGATGAGGTCAAATGCGGAGGACAAATTTCGCATCATTTAGCATCTTTCAAAGCCCCAAATCAGCTGGCTGATGTTGAGAACAGTATGACGTAAATTAAGGCCAAAAGGACGCTCAAAGAGTAAAAGTGTTGGCGCAAATATTAAGAACAATGGTCTTAAATCATTCCCAAAGCAATACTGCCATGAAAGATTTCCTGTAAAGTAGAAAAGGTCTTTTTTTGAGAAAAAGATTTGAGAAAAACAACTAACAGGGATTACACTGCAAAACTTTTACCAAATTTGTCTTTGCAACATGCATCTGTCCATGCATGAATGTTCAAAGGAAGCGTTTAGAAAAGGAAGGTGAAACTCTGAAACTTGTCTGCTATCTGACTGCTAGCATTTAGTCAAAGCCAGACAACAGAAAAATAAAAATGTGTTGTCCACAAAGCAAAGCTCTTCTAAGGAGCCGTCACTTTCATCACTTTCATCACAGTCGAAACTTTCTACAACTATTTCACATTTTAGATGGGTATCTGTTGTTGGGGCAGGCCCAAGCTGAGAATCTGCTGACCCATCCTGTGCTACTGCCTCGCGATTGACTCATCCGTCAATATTTTCACGCAGAAGACAACATCAGCATAGAGAGGCAGCCGTGCGGAGACAGAACGCCGGGGACAACATCGTTGATTTCCTTGTGCAAACAGAGCTCACGGAATCTAAAGACGCGAACCGTGACGAACTGAGGTGACGCAAGACATGAGGCTGACAGGTGAGCAAATAACGGCAATGTGGGTTTGGCAGAGTCGGGCCAAAAGTAAAGCAGGGAGGAGAACATAAAACCAGCGGACAATGGCAGTGATATTTACCATTTCTCTGTTTTTCATCGTTGCGCAGCAAGTGAAAAAAAAACACCCCTGTGTTTCCGTGTGCACGTGCCAGTTGGCCCTGCGGATAGTGCAGGTCAGTGGCACTGGGTGCCAGGTGGGCAAGTGGGGCCTATTGTTCAAGAGTGCTGAACAATAAGATTTTCTGAGTGGTGATTCAAGAGTGAGAGTGAAAGGCTGTAGACATTTGACTTAAAAGATTTTTTTAAATTACGAATTTTAAACTGATTTTTACCCTTGATTAAAAGGAAGGGATTAAAAGAAAGCAAGAGCTTTGCAGTCACACAGGATATTGTGGGAGCAAACTCTTTTTTCAAAACCATGTCAATTTATTCCTTTCCACAATTTTTCGTCCTTAATTAGTTTTTACAGCAATAAATGTATTCAGTTTGTTGTGAAAAAACATGCTTTATTTTTTTAGAAATCATTAGGAAAAAATGAAAATCACAGCCCATCAGAGCTCAGTGCAGCAAACTGAGGCTGTGCTTTTCTGAGAAGGTCATAAACGATGACCAGGAAGTAACCAACGCACCCAAGGAAAATAAAACAAAAAAAGAGTTAAGATGCCTGCTTTCCATTGTAAAACCAAGACCGAAACCAGAGCTCCCAAGTTTTCACCATTCCGCTTTATTCAGGGCAAACACAACTTTGCATCACCAGTTGATGGTGAACAATCAAACAGGTGTGTGCATGAGGCAATCAGAGCCAGTCAATCAGGGACTGTGTAGAGTTTGGCTCCTCCCATTTAGACTATATATTGTATCCTACTTTAAGTATACCACCGTCTTTGCCATCTTGTGTTTTATAAAGCTGTGCTGTGTTAGTCTCTGCAGAGCAATGAGGACATAACTCTGACACACCTGCGCTCTGACGGTAGATTTGTACGGTACAAGTTGAAGTTGGTGAGCCAGTTTGTTTTAGTTTTTTTTTTTTGGTCCACTTATTTCCCACAATAAAGACATAAAGACATTGCATTCAGCCCAGTTTTGCACATTAGTGCAATGGCCTGGTTGGATGTTAGCGAAACCGGACATATTTCAGGATGCAAACGCTGGAGTGTCATTTCTGGCTCCCCGGGGAACCATGGACAAAGGCAGAGGAAAAGCACAGTGGAAAGACGACTCCGCAAATAAAAAGAAAAAAAAGGGGGCTGTTCAAGGGAGAGGTGAAGCATGTGGCTGGAAACACGGGTCAAAGCAGAGCAAACTGGCAGTGATCGAGTGGAAAGGACTCTGGTATGTGTCAAACGTGCCCCCCATCCTACACTTCCTCCAAACAGCTGTGGTCAGCGAAGGCGAAAAGATAAAAAAACGTTCTATTGAGTGAAGACCTACGCTGATGACGCCTTGTTTATGTGATCTTAGGCTGACCCACTTTGTAATGGGGCTGCAATGATGCTGATTGCAAAATGCCTTGTTTTGCACAAATCTAGACAGAAAGAAAAGAAAAGAAACCCCAAAACAAAATATATTCAGGGAGTAATTTGTTGAGCGAAACAAAACAGCGCGATGATTATACCGGCACAACCGCGACGACACCCTCGAGGCCCTCGCGCCACTCCGACGCATCCAGACCTCTATCCACACTCACATCTTGGAAGTTGCCAGTGATAACCGTTTCATGGCATCTGGGAAGTGGACTGGATCGGGTCCCAGATTGCGGCGCTATTGATATTTGACCCTGGTGCAAATCAGCCAACCCCTGGACAATGGTTGACTAAGCTGTTTCTCAGTTCCAAGGAATCCTTACTCACCCCTCTGATGTGCCATTCATCCCACGGGCCCGCACAAACGGAAAATCACAACAGACGGAAATTAACAAGCTGAGTGACAACACATCCGACCCACTAAAAACAGTTTTATGAGATGTTGCAATCATATTCTGCTGTGTGTGTGTGTGTGTGTGTGTCCTTGTAGAGACGCAGACGTTCCTTTGAATGCGAGGACACTTTGGGCCGATGTTCCATTTTCCCATCCTGGCCGCGAGCTCGTCAATACATTTTCGGGCGAAGGTATGCGGGGGGTGATCGCGAGGACACACAGTGTGCCCACTGCACACACTGCTCAGCGTGGCGGCTCGGGACGCGGGCGTCAAGACCCTTCGGCGTGGTGGAGATGGATGACCACCCCCTCCCCCCAACCTCCTCTCCATCACGTCGTATGTTCCCGCCCAGTTTTTTGCGAACCGGCTCAACCTGCGCCGACAGGCCGGCCCGACACCCTGGAAGCCATCTGTGTGAGGTTCCGGCCCTCCAAACAGGAAGCTCTTTGTTTGGCGCTGCAAATATTTCATCACTCTGCCTCGCAGGCCATCTAACACAATATATACACACACACACACACGCGCGCACTCTGGCCTTGAATGATGCAGCAATGATGTACATCACACACACACACACACACGCGCGCGCTCGTACACGGTGGGTGTTCTCCTTCTTTGTTTTTGTTCTTAAGACCGATTTGTGTTGCGCTAACTGCAATTACAAACACACACACACACACACACACACACACACACAAAACAAAACGTCTCTCGCTCGGGCTTTTACCTGTAAACACAATTTGCCGAGCTCAGCTGACGGCAGCTAACTGCACGTTTAGGCGCCAAGCGGAGGAACAAACTCTGCTTCCCTCTTGCAGAAAAGAAAAGGTTCTTCCCCTGGAGTCATTTAAGGGGCAACGTCTTCATCACAAATCAGCGCAAGGTTTTTCCCTCTCGGGCAGAAAACAGCCTTTTCCCACAAGCCTGACTGACGGATGGATCAAAGGCAGTGTTTCCCAAACCTACTGCGGAATTCAACCTGCATCCCCTCAATCGTTGTTTATTCAAAAATAATGAAACAAGCAAAACAATCCTGACCTACGTCTTAAGAACTCAATGATCTCACTGGTGTCCATGTGACATGTAATGTGATATTCTTCCAAACTTAATCACCATGACTTTGCGCTCCTGAGCAAAGTTTGACCCCGTGCCACAGTGTAAACAGTTTTCCTGGAGGAACGTCGGCATGGATGCATTTTTCATTTTCCACTCTCCATCCATCTTCTCCGTCACGGCTCTCTCCTCTCCTCTTCCCCCCTTCATCACTCTTCACCTTTGAAAGCCCCTCCGTACTTTCCGTCTTGCGCGACTGACTGCACACTCTGTTACGTTCATACTACTTTTAGTTTGAACTGTAAAAGTGGGGACACCGGCGCTGGATCTCCTTGCACAAGCGCACCTCAAAGTCCATTCTATTGTTGTTCGTCAGTGTTGGCGAGTAATCTATTACTAAGTAATCCACTACTGTAATTACACTACTTTTTTAGTAACAGAGTAATATAACGGGATTACTCTGGCAAAAATGGTAATTATATCATAATTACTTTATCGATTCCATTACTTTTCTGAAATATTTTGCAAGCTAAAAATGTCTGAAATTTAGAAAAACAACCGAAAACAGTGGTGTCGCAGACTGATGACGCAGCCGTGCATGCAGGGTCATTGATATGCGACGATGCACCAAAACAAGCATGGCGGCGGCAAAAGAAAAAAAAACAGCGAATGCATTTGATAGCTGGAAATACAAACATTATTTTGTGTTCATCTCATCTAAATCAAAGAATATTGTGGTTTGTGCAGGAAACAACACGTTCTCAACTGTTACTTTACCTTTTTTAAACTAAAGTAATTAGTAATTGATTAGTTCCAAAACAAAGTAGTTAAAGAAGTAATTAGATTACTTTTTAAATGAGCCATCAGTAATCAGTAGTTGTACACACATTTACGTCACTTTGACCGCCGCAGGCCTGGCGGAGGTGGAAAGTATGAATTGTTCATAAGGGTTTTGCGGTTTGTCGCAGAGATCCTTCCCACCGGGTTGCACAATCTTGTCACCCGGTGAGGAGAGAAAGAGAGACGGCTCCCGTGAACAACCGCCGGGGTCAGAAACGTACATCGACGTCCGCATTCACGGATTCACTTCTCCGCTATTTTGCATTTTTAGGAAGTCGTCGCACCAGCTAAGCAGATGCTGTTCCCAGTTTGGTAGGATGTGAAAGTCGCGCGCTGGCCGACGGCAGCGACCGGTGCATGTCTGCACTGGAGGGCCGCAAACTCACTCACTTGGTCGCCTGGAAAGTGGTATAAAGGAAAAAAAAAAGTTACAAAAAATAAAAATAAAACCATAACCAGCTATGCGCAAAAAAGGCAGAACTCACCACATCCTGCTTTTCAAAACGCACACACTCTTGCACACCCGCCAACACACACGCAGTGTTCTATTAAAGTTCCCAGAGTGTCTGAGTGCATTTTAGGGTGTGAGTTGTTTTTTTTTTGCTTTGTTTTTTTTCAATTCTCATGGCGCCTCATCGCTCCGGTTGGGCTTCGCCGCCACCGGTGCAGCTCGCAAAAAAACAGCTGGAGCAGCCAGCTGCTGTTTATTCAGTACTTAAAACCAAATTGCTGATTGTGCACTCGGGCAGCTCTGCGCTCTCTATTGTGTTTACAGCTTGTTGCATGAGCGAGCGCAAAGACCATCTAGAGCTGTCGAAATCTGGGGGGGGTTAAGGGTCTGCGGAAGGGTGGGAACCTGCTCACGACTAGTGGTGGGGTGCTAAAACACGCTGCATTGCATTCTGCACGAGGGTGCACTTGCCGAGCAAACCCTCACCTCTGCAACAAATGCAGTGTCTGTTTATGCAAATGCGTGTGAATGAGCTAAGAAAGAGAAACAACAACAACAACCATGAGAAAACCATCTGCAAACTAAATTAAACTGTTGATTTACATTCACCAACTTTATCTGGCTTGGACCCCTCATTCGCCTTCAGAACTGCCAGAATTCTCCGTGACACACATTCAACAAAAGCGCCGAAGACATTCCTGGGACATTCTGTCCCGCACGTGTGCCATGACATCACACAGCTGCACCTGCAGCAGCACGATCCCGATCTCCGCGACTGGCCTGAGACCAGCTCGAGTCCGGCGAACTCATGCCGAAGAGAACCAGTTTGGGATGAGTGGAAGCGATGACTGGTTGATATTTGAACTGGGGCAACCAAGAGAAAGAGGCCACCGAGTCCAGAGATGCAGTCCGGGCCGCCGGTTTCCGTCTGACGCTCTGTTTCCAGTGCAAACACTTTGCTGTTTGTCATGGCAACACGCTCCGCTGCATCCTCGCATAGTACAATTGAAAAGAGGGGCAAATAGAAAAACGAAAAAAAACAAAACAAAAAATGTATGTATTGCCAACGTTCGACAAGCCCCGTCTGGCAGCGCCTTCATATCAAGGCAGAGGCCAAGAATCTCATAATTGTAAACACCATTTATTTTTTGTTTTTTGAGTGTGTGTGTGTGTGTGTGTGTGTGTGTGTGTGTGTGTACACAACAATTTAGGAGTAATTTAGTCGTCAGAAGTTCTTTACAAGGGTTTACACCCGTCTACAACCTGCGTGCCTGAAGGGAGAAACCGAAGTCTGAGGGAGTAACGTCGTTTTCTGCTTGCCAGAGGTCGCTGCAGTTCAAACCTCTCTCCCTCTGGAAAAATGAGTCGGAATCACGATCGCAATCAGGCCGACGTCGCACCGAGAGATTCATTGCTGGCAGAAGTCGTGCCCTCGCATTGATGCCGACTGCCGAATATTTGAGATGCGCCCGGAGGGGGGGAGACAGCAGGAGGAGAGTCTGAAATTAAAGTGATTATTTTCTCAAATTGAGCTGCTGACATGCGGCGACACCCGAGCGTCGGTGTCTTCTTCAGACAAAAGGCTCCTTGTGCAGCTACTGTGTTGCGCTTCTGAAAACTCGACGGAAATTTGGGACGAGCGTTGACGTGAGGGGAAAAAAGGGTTCATGGTATTGAGGTAAAGCTGGAAAAGGGTGTAAATAAAGGCACTTTTACAGTGCCGACGTATCAAAACAGAGGAAAACACCTGCTGCCGAACGTCACCGACCGCCTCTTTTGCAGCTCGGTATGGCTGGATAAATGGCAGTTTGTACTTTAAACAACAAAACAAAGCACCAGGAGTTTTCTGCTGCAGGTGATCAAGTGGCTGCAAATTAGTCAACATGGCTAAAATTGGGACATGACCATCACAATATACTACTGTTGTAGCGCAACCCTTAAAAGAAGGCAACATGCATATGCATGTATTGAATGAGATTCATTGTGTCTTCAGAATAACAATGAACGTATATAGATTGTTAATAGCATTTCTCTTTTATAACAGACACATGACTATTTGGAGGTGTTATTTTCATAGCTTTACATGTTGCTGAGGAAGAAGAAGGAAGCTACCGTCTAAACATGGAAACGAAAATAACACCTCAATAGTTGTGTGTCTAAAAGAAAAATGCTAATTATGTGTATACACATACACATACAGATAATATGTATGTATATATATATATATATATATATATATATATATATATATATATATATATATATATATATATATATATATAGATAGATATAAATATGTGTGTATGTATACATATATTCATACACATGTATATAAAACATGTAAATATAAGTAGGTCCTTGTGAAAGGAAGCAGTCGTATATATTGCCCCATATATGGGAATCACTGATTTTTTTTTTTTTGACTGATTTTATACAAAAAAAGTTGCGATATACAGACATACCTCAGAAAACGGACGCTAACTTCAACAGTCCACACTTCAGCAGTGCACGTTCTCACCACTAGGTGCTGCAAAACCTCACACGTCTTTAAGAAATCGACGTGCACGTCGCATCCCACCGCACAAAAAAAAAAATGCTTCTTCGCTCTCTGTCTACGAATTGAAGCCACCTGAGATATCTACCTCAACCGCAGCTGCAGTGCAAACAGCTGCAGGGTTCCAAGGCGCCGTGCACCCCACGTTTTCACCCTGCGGCAGAATCTGGGTCGCCCGAAGCCTCTCCCTGGCGCGACGCGAGACTTTCAGCTGCACGGGGTGAAAGGTGCACGAAAGGCGCTCGTACCAAATTTGGCATTTATATCAATCATCGGCCCCGTCTTTTTCATTCGCCGGGACACAGAAAGGTACGTGATGTTTGCTCTCCGAGCCGCCGGAGGGGAATACTTGTGCCACTGTCGAGACTTGTCCCTTTCCAAGCCGAGCGCCCAGCGTACTAACTTGATTACAGCCGGAGGTATCTGAGGCTGCCTGCGGATGCGCTTGTGTGCAGGAGGGGGAAAAAAATTGGTTGAAGGAGGATCCTTGAAAACAAAAAGTCTGAGAGAGAAGAAAAACACACACAGGGAGCTTTAAAGTGTTTTTTCTTCTTGTGTTCAAAGCTTAGAAAGTGGTCTCCATTGCGGTGGGGTGTGTGGGAAGGGTTCTTTGAAGAAAAAAATGCGAGCCCGACTTAGTATTGCGTTCCAGAGAAGACACTATGTTCCGACAATCGGGGCATCATTCCTGAGGGATGATGATTAGTCACAAATCAGAAATGCCTCCTGGTGGGAGCGAAGTGCGTCGGCGACTGCGATCCTCCATTTTCACGCCGGCAGAAAGACCCACTGGCTCGTCGACACAATGCTCGCGAGGAACCGGGAGACGCGATTGGGCCGAATGCGCGTGGGCACGCCAGGCCTCCCAGTTGCGCAAAAAGCGAGAAGGTTTCATCGCGGGAAGGCAAAGGAATGCAACGTGTTCGCCGTCAGGGATGATCAAGAATGTGACAGCGCTCAGTGGCAAAGTCGAAAACACGCGCGAGAACAAACAACAGGCGATGATCAAGCTGATTATACGTCTCATTCTGATGTTTTTGTTTTTGTTTTGCCATCTGAGGATTTCCAAACATGTAAACTCGCAGAGCGGGCAGAGCCTGCGGTCCAGATACAAGCCCCATCACGCAGCCAATAAATGCTTTAATGCTGTTTTGCTTGCTTCCCCAGAGAGGATCAGAGGAGCCGGGGTGGTTTTAGTCACATGACCCGACTCACACATGACCCCTCGACTCCTTTGCTCTGCACGCAGAGCAAAGGGGTCGAGGTGATGTTTTTGGGGGTGGGGGGGAAGTTCGGACGTGTTTATGTTTTTCCCAGGCTCGAGCTGGACTCTCCCGGCTTTTCCCCCACCGGCCAGCGCCCTACACCTTGTGGCCGCCAACTGTTCTGCTCGGGGGCCTAAAGCGTTCGCGCATCCATATATCTTTCGCCCCCACCCCTCCGACATAACAAGTTAATTTCGTTTGTTGTGTTGTTGTGTATCTCGTTATGTAGGAAATGAGTGAACGCACGGCCGCTAAGGGCTTCCGTACAAATCCAACTATAGTGTCCGACTAATTTTTGCGAGCAGATGCTGCCACGGGTTGACGTCAGCGATCCCGCCGACTGTCGGATGCAATACTGCATAAAAAAAACATTCATAACCATGTTGGGTGTCTTTACAGTCATGGGAATAGGACGCAACATGAATTCCACTTTCCACCAATAAAAGAGCATTCTGCCTCTGATCTAAACTTAGCATTGACTACTGGGGATGTAGGGGAGTTCTTATCTTATCTTGACGACTCAAGATTAATTGATGTAAAGGAAAGCGACTTCAAAGAGAAACACCAGTGTTGTTCATTAATATGTATCGTAGCTGTGTGATGAAAAAAGGCGTAAAGTCAAGCTGTGAAAACGTAGAATAGTTCACTTGACTTTTGTGTTTTGTGCTGAAAATTAACGCAATGAGTGATGCTGAGCAAGCATCTTCTTCTTATTCTTCTTCTTATTATTATTATTATGTGCAAAAACAACAACAACAACAACAACAACAACAAATCCAAGACAGACAACAGGTGTTTGGAAGTTTGCTGGTGAAAATAAAAAACTTTTTTTCCATCAGAAAATTAAAAAAACAAAACTCTTTTTCACGTTCTAACAGATCTAATGTATTCGGTCGGCTGCTCACCATGAAAACACGCAGTAGAGAGCTTTTTGAAGCGGCAGAGAGGATGTCTGGCGTGACCCTGACAGATCAACCTCATCTGTGCTTCGGTCTTTCCCGTCTGCAGCGCTGACGTTGGTATCTGGCGTCCTGAAAGCGCCAATGAGCTGTCGAGGGTCTCGTATTGAGTCATCGCATTAGCATGTACGTCTTGAGGTTTCCGCTCACTAAGGGATCAAAGGGCTAACTCACAATCCACCCCTGTCATCTTCAGGTTTCGGTGCTCGCACCTTAAAAACAAAATGTTTATTTCCCTCGGGGGGGAAAACAAAGCAACAGGAATGGTTTGTCGTTAGAGAAATAAGATGCTCGCTGCAGAGTTCGCAAGTGTTTTTACGGTGAGTTTCTGGCCCAGCGGCTTGGGTGGGACTGACCCAGTTGAGTGTTTGCAAGACGCTAAACAGCGGTTTTCAAGGTGCCGCTCCATGCATATAGGGAAATTCACATGACGTGAAGTTGGTGAGCTTGAAGAACAGAGGTTTGACTGGTGGTCAGGTTGGCCGTTTGTATTTTCATCAACAGGTTTCCGCTTGGTGACTGCTGGGGGACAAACGCGAGACTATTTCTTCGCGTGTTTAACATTTGTGTTTTGGTTAGCCTCTTGCTTACAGAAAAAAAAACCCTATAAACCTTGAAACCACAACATCTAAGACGAGATGCAATGGAAACCTGCGAGTGCAACCTCAGGGGTGCACAAAGCAGCATTAAGGTTCAATAGGAGTAGCAAGCTCATTTCTGCAGATTCCTCTTCAGCGCGATAAACATTTTGGACACTCCTGCAACAATCCGCCTCAAAAATTTATGCTCCACGCTATAATCTTTTTATATTATAAACTTGATGGCCTTTTCTTCAGACGTCATTTCTGGTGCACTCGTGCATACAAGGGACAGCCTCGGGGTGTGGAAACAAGATTTATTTTTCCAGCGCTAAGATTTGTCTTTCTTAAAAGATGACGTTAGTTACACAAGTATCTCTGTGCATCCAGACGGTTCGAGTAAACCAAATGAGCTCTTCGGAGCCGCTTCTCCAAACAAGTCTGCACCTAAATGAGCCAAAGAAGCACGAGGCAATTCGGCTTTGAGGCTTCACTCAACTTTCCATCGACGCGGGGATGAGTAATGATTTGATTTTCATTTTGAACACGCTATTTTCCCCCCAACAAACACAGCCAGAACAAAATGACGGCAGACTAACAAAACACACAGACGCGCGCACACACAAAAAAAATTAAGCCTCCTAATTGCCCGTGATTGGCCAATTGCAGACAGTGTGCCGGCCCCAGGAGTGGGCTAGTGAAGACTCTCTGCACCGACATGTTTGGGGTATTGTGGATTTGATTGGAGCAAATCTGCATAGCTGCATGTGCAGCATCTATTGAAAACATCACAACAGGCGTGTGTGAAGCTGCACGGTGCAGAAGGCAGGCGTGTCAAGGCAGGACGCGCCGCTTAAATAGCAGGATTGCAGGCAGACGGAAAACGACAAACGGCCACAAGCGAAAGAAAAATAAATCAATTTAAAAATAAACTGTTATCATTTCTATCTCTGCAGATTGATTTGGGGTCTCCAGAAAGTAGAACACTGCGCACTACATGTTCTCACAAAAAGACTTGCAGGAGGGAACAGTGCCCATTGTGACATCACAGATGTCTGACTACCAGAACTGCACATTTCAGCTCAGTGGAATGAAGCGAAATAGTTAAAGAAAAGACTTTCCCCGTCAGTCTCGTCACACAAACCGACGGAAAACCTTGATAAAGAAAAAAAAAACCTGAGAGAAAGTTTTTTGGTTTGTTTTTTCTGATGTCTGACGTTTTTTTCATCTGATAAGGCTTCGCGATTCCGCCAAATTTGCATGCAGGTTGTTTTTTGTTTTGTTTTTTTCAACCGATGGTTATCACTGCTGAACTCAGCCGCGGCAGAAGTGAAGAAGTGTTAGCGCGCGTCCTGCGCACAGTAGCGTCTTCGGACGGTTGCTCTCCTCCCCGCGCGCACTGTAGTCAGGAGGAGGGGGAGGAGCTGCGAGGAGCACAAACTTCCCTGTCAGACGAGCGTGACAACAACACGACAGTCGACTCGCGCCCTCGGAACATCGCCCTCAGCCCGCAGAGGAGTTTGGAATCTGTGCGTAAAAGCGACTCTTTTGCACTCCTTCTATTTAAAAAAAAAAAAAAATTTTCTTTGACGGGATGCGCCGCCGCCCCGTCGGAACGTTCATGGAAAGCATCGCCGCTTCGGATGCGATGCTGGGCACCCAACAGTAGAACATCAACAACAACAACTCTTCCGCACAGGCATGAACTCCACAGACCCCGGGACCTTCCCGGCGCCCACCATCCCGGCGATCATGTTCATCTTCGGGGTGGTGGGGAACGTCATCGCCATCGTGGTGCTGCGCATCTCGCGCAAGGAGCAGAAGGAGACCACCTTCTACACGCTGGTGTGCGGTCTGGCCGTCACCGACCTGCTGGGCACTCTGCTGGCCAGCCCCGTCACCATCGCCACCTACGTGAAGGGCTCGTGGCCCGGCGGCGAGGAGCTGTGCCAGTACTCCGGCTTCGTCCTGCTCTTCTTCTTCCTGGTGCAGCTCAGCATCGTCTTCGCCATGTCCGTGGAGAGGTTCCTGGCGATCAACCACGCGTACCTCTACAACGAGTACGTCAACCAGAGGCTGGCAGCGGCGGCCCTGCTGGCCATCTACGTCTGCAGCGCCGTCTTCTGCGCGATGCCCAGCCTGGGCTTCGGCCAGGTGCGGAACCAGTTGTCCGGCACGTGGTGCTTCATCGACTGGCACAACAGCAGCAGCGCGGCGGTGCAGGCGTTCAACCTGATGTACGCCGGCGTCAACTCGGTCATCGTGCTGTCCACCGTGGCGTGCAACGTGCTGGTGTGCGGCGCGCTCATCCTCATGCACAAGCGCTTCATCCGCCGCACTTCGCTCGGCACGGACCAGCGGCGCATCGCGGAGCTGCGGCGCAGGCGGAGTTTCGGGCGGCTGGCCGGCGCCGAGATCCAGATGGTCATCCTGCTGATCGCCACCTCGGTCGTGGTTCTGATCTGCTCCATACCACTTGTGGTGAGTGCGTGGAAACGGCGCATAGATCGCGCGTAAAAGCGTAAAAAACAAAACAAAACATGGAAACGTGTTGGGGCCACAAATCAACAGAGGTAGAAAAAGCGTTCAAATTCTGCAGTTAAGTAAAAGTAAGGATACTTGTATAAAAAAAAAAAAAAATCTGGTAAAAGTACTGATTCAACTCGTTTACTCAAGTAAAAGGATACAATATACTTTGTAAGTCAATTACTTTTAAAATGATTAATATTTTATTTTTAACTCTTCTAACTCAACATAAAAGTAACAAGCATGCTTTTTCTCCAATGTAAGGTGTAGAAAGTACAGATATTTGTGTAGAAATGAAGAGGGTGAAAGTAAAAAGGCGTCAGAAAAATAAATACTCAAGTTCAAGTACAGACACCTGAAAGATATATTAGATTAAGTCCAGAAAACAAAGTATTTCTGCTTTGTTACTTCCCACCTCTGATAATCAACAATTTCGATCTAAAATCGTGTCATCAAAAGAAACTGTCGTGATTATTCTCTGACATAAAGGGATTTCTTATCTCGGTGATACGCCGCCTGAACTTTGTGTCCCAGTTTTTAGACGGCAGGTTTCAGGTGACGCACTCCCCTAGCGAACAGCCGCCACCGTTCACACACACACACACACACACACACCTCTCTGCAATCAGACGGCACCGGGCCAGCTGTTTACAACCAGGGCAGGAGGTGATGGCAGGAATGTTAGCAGCTCAGGATCGCTTATCGCCCAACTGCCGCGTGTGCTTTGCCAACAGTCAACAGACCAGTTGTGGTCGTGAGCGGCGATGGAGAGATTTCCCACAATATTTGCTGAAGCGTGGCTGGCAGTGATCCCCGTGTGAGTCAGCAGAGGTTAAAGCATAACAACGAGGTTTAGACCAGAGGGTCTATTCCTGGGTTGATTCCGGCAGTCCCATTTAGAAAATTGTCATTAGCCAAGGGAAGAAAAAAGAAGAAGAAATGCACGCCTCGTCTTGAGTTTTCAGTGCCAGTTTCCTTCCGAGCAGCGAGACAGAAGGCACGTGTCTGTGGATGAGACGTCAAGTGGAACAGCCAGGCGTCAGCAGAGATAAATGTGGTGGAGGATTTCAAGCACTTACGGTCAGACGGTCCAGATGACAATGTTTGGTGCGAGAGACAGGTTTAGACAGAGACCCTGACAAGGGAGCAGTCCAAATCTTGAACCACTTCATCAATCTGGAGTTTCGCCAGTGGAGGGAATCCGTTTGATTTCAACCTATGTCTACATATATAAACTGCTCCTGACATCCAAGGGTGGATGTGGCCAAAGTGGCCAAAATATCCACCGCGGCCTCCCAGACAGGACAAGATCGGCGACGGCTGTCAGTGTTTACATGCCCCTAGAGTTCACAAGAGATGGAGAGACTTTTTTTCTAATATGATTGGACACAAAAAAGATGTCAGGGGATTTTGACCTCAAGAAGGTGTGCCTGGCTGTGTTGTAGCTTCTAGGGATTTTGTAGATTTTGGGCAAAAACAGTTTTCCAGACACTCGGATGCTCTGGTTCTCCTCTGCTGATGAGATTCTTCCCATCTGTGAAACTCCAGAATGGTTACGCTGATCAGAAAACATGGCTCTTTCGGGAAACTTGATGAGGATGTCGGTCTGCTTCCACTAGCCTCTTGCCACCACATCAAATTTACACTTAGTCGACTTCCTCTTTGATAACCACATGGTCACGTGGTTTTTTAAAACAACCGTTCCGGCCGTGTCTCACCATCGTTTGCCCGCTCTCTCTCTCTCTCTCACCAGGTGATGATCTTCGTGAATCAGCTGAGCAGTGACGAGGGGCCCGAAGCTAGGTTGAAGCTAGACCTGCTGGCCATCCGCATGGCCTCCATCAACCCCATCCTGGACCCGTGGATATACATCCTGCTCCGGAAGACGGTGGTCCTCAAGCTGATGGAGAAGATCAAGTGTCTCTTCTGCAAAATGGGCGGCCGGGGCCGAGGGGGCGGCGGCCAGTTCCTCTGCGCCGACGGCCAACTGTCCTCCTTCGTCTCGCGGGACTGCCCCTCGCTGGCGTCGCGTGAGCTCCAGGTGATTGTGAGCACCTCGCAGACCTTCCTGTACCCGCCGGAGGGCAAAGGCGAGAGGTCGCCGCAAGCCGGCTCGCAGTGCGGCGCCAGCCAGCAAGGCGGCCAGGCGTCGGAGGGCCCCCAGGAGGACGAGGCGCCCGAGATGGGCGATCTGGAGGAGGCTGCGCGAGGGAGGACGCTGAGCGAGCTCCCGCTGTGCCCCAAGGACTCGGCGCTGTACACGAGCCTGACGGAAAAGACCGCCAACATGCAGGAGAAGTGCATATGAACTCATGCGACCACAAAGAGGAGTGAGCACAACTCACTATATAAGTGGCGGACAGCTAACCAAAGGATGTTTGAGAGACTTATCGCAGAACCAAGTGGCCTTTTATGAACGTCTTGCTCCATGGTCCACCCTCAGCACATTTCATTTCTGCAGAACGAGAAATCATGTGACTTTGTGGAAGAGCTTTTGTGTTGCACTTTCTTTCAATTCTGAAACCACCGCTAGCTTGGCTAATGTACTTTTTTTATATACCAAAACCTATATCAACAGCTGCAGAGAATCAGCATTTAAATGTGAACCGTGTTCACAGTGTTAATTTATTGCAAACGTATGAAATTTGCATCTTCTTCTCCGTGAGAAGGTTCAGGTTCAGCCATTTGAAATGGGCACAGGTTGTCAAGTGTGTGTGTGTGTGTGTGTGTGTGTGTGTGTGTGTGTGTGTGAAAGAGAGAGATCAAGTCGATCTCTAGAGCCAGTCCCTGTGTTTTAAAGCAGCAGGCAGCTATGCAGGGACCCTGTAAACACTGGGGGAGTCTTGCTGTCGAGGAAACAGGGCCTCACTCAGGGCCCTTTGACCTTTCTGCTGAGTCATTCCCGTCTCTACGTCTGATGGCAAGCGGGAGACACGACAAAGTTTCTGTCTGACTTGCATGTCTTGTGTTAACTGCATGTGATATTTGCTTTAGGTTTCTGTTGTAGCAACAACCGGTTTGAAATATACCCGAAAAGTCTGACATGTGTTGAAAAGAAACCCCCTCCCCACCGCCCTTAAAATTTTAATTTTGTATGAGTATTTTCTTAATAAAATTGAAATGCGAAATGTGTGCCTGTGTTTTGAAAACTGCTTATTGTCAGTTGCACCACAAACACACTAGAGTGAGGGACACTGCAAGTCTGTAGTTGTCAGTGACCTAAAGCTGAATATCAAAAGAATGTTGAAATTGGGGAAATTAATCAGATCCGAGTGTGGAACATTTCCCAGCCAAACCATTCTACATTAAACTTTGATTATGATGATGATGATGATGATGATGATTATTACTATCATTATTATTGATGACATATTCTAACAGAAATAACCTTTCTGGATATTCCCCTGGTGTGAACATTGCCAAACAAAACCAAAATCTGAATCAGTTTAGTTCTGAAAATCTGAAACAAAGTAAGAGTAGAAAACCTCCATCCATTCATCTATCTATCCATTTTCTGTACTCGCTTCCTCCTGCACTCGAGGTTGCAGAAACTAGAACACATAACATGACTCAATACCAAGCCTGGACTCATTTTAGCCCTAGTACTCAGAAGTGATACTTCTGGTAACTGGTTTGCGTCAATTTGTCTCACATGTTTTCATATTGTTGTTGTTGCACCCCCCCCCACCATTTCCTATGTCAATAAATGGTTAACAATCGCCTTGATTGTACAAAGGAAAGACACTGGGGGGAATTCTTCCCATCTGTGAAACAACACAACGGTTACAGTATGTGGCTTCGAAAATAATCACCTTTCTGTAGAAATTTCAATTTAGGGCAATTACTCCCAACCAACTCACTGAGGGGCCACTCAATTTGTAAACAAGATGTTTCCTTCGAAGCTAATGTGCTCCAGACGACTTCTTCTCTTTTTTTAATCTGGGATAAATCCTAGACAGGAAACTGATCTAATGATCAGCGAACAGTCATAATGAATGATGAATATAGCAAGAAATAAAAATCGCTAGGGAGCGGCTGAAATGATTAAGTGGCCGTCCCGCAGAGAGAGCAGTGGCCAGCGTCTCAACGGATGCAGAAACAGAGATATTTTGAAGGGGCGGCTATCAGCACTCGACACATCTTTGTTTTATCAAGTGTGTCCGATTATAAGATTTTGAGGCACATCACTGAGGGGATCCTGTTTTTGTCCACTCGTGTGATTTCCAAGCCAAAAGTGACTGGTCTCCGTTACATTCTGGGAGTGGTGGGAAAAGAAAAAAAACAAAAACGGCCTCATTTGACACTGCGTGAGAGATTGTCGTCTGCAAAATCAGTTAGCACGAGTCTGAGTGTCGGGAAGCAGCGATGGACAAAACAGTAGTAGGAGGATTTTATCGGAGATGAATGGATTCCAGGAAACATGTTCCCCTCTCTCCACGCACCTCATCAGAACAACACTAGTTCATAAGAGCAGTGTCAGCACACCGTCCGGCTGTTTTTCACATTTTCTCACCCCCGGCCAAAAAGGAGAATAAAAAATAAATAAAATATAGCTGCAGATCTGGAATGTCATTTGAAGTCAAGTTAAGTGGCCTTTTGGAAACTGAATAAAACTATCGGAGATGGGTAATTTTTGCCTTCTTAAGTAATGCGAGGAACGCTTTCTTTACAGATAAATCTATTTGTTTCGAAATAACGAGCCAGTCGTCCAGTTAAAGCCAGCTTTAACCTCTCATCTGTACCAGACAGCTGGATCAAGATCGCGATTTCAACACCTCGCAATTCGGGAAAAACACAATTCCAAGACCCAATCCCGTTCGTCACTTGCGCCCCTGCCTCTTGGCACTTTGCCTCTTGGCACAAAGCCAATGAGGGGCGTCGTGGCAGAAATGGAATCCTACGAAACGAAACACCCCTCCGAGAACAAGTTACATCACCGGCGGTTCGCTACGCTTTTACATAAGGAGGCGCATTTGCGTTGCTACCCGAGATCCAGCAGTTTTTGCTCGGTTAGCTGTTCTGATAGTGCTAGCGCAGAGCCAGAGCCGAGTTTTTAATGGGCCAATAGTAGGGAGGGAGGCAACAGTAAATTCTCGCAAAAATGCAGGAGCGTCGAGCACAAACTAGTGATAAAGATGTGACATTAGAATCAGGAAACATCAATTTTGGCAAAAACTAAACGAAGAACAGGACACTGAGGTCGATCGAAAAAATCTTTTTGAGATTATTTATGTGACTTGTAAAATCTCCAGACTGATCCACTGATCCAATTCTTAGAAAATACACCTGATGTTTTCAACCAATAAAGAGAGACATTTAGTATCATCACTGGGTTTGCAGCTAATACAACCAATTTTCATAGACTCTCCAGGCAGTTTAGGTCTGATTGAGCAGAAACAACCCAAAAGTCAATGAATATATTTGGGTCCTACGTGACGTTTAGCTAAAACCACTCGGCACACCCTGAACACACACAGGTGAGCTCCATTGGTGTCATTACACAACCTGTCAGGCTACTGCTGCTGCTGCTGCTGCTGCTGCTGCGAAGGCTCTGGGTGTGTCGCAGGTAGAGGCTGCGCCCACTTGAGCCCCCCCCCCCCCACCCACCCCCACCCACAGTTCTATATTTGGATTTCATTTGGATGGATTTGTAAAAATTTGTCAAAATTAGCAGTGCCATTTAAACGCCGTAATTACAAGCCTTATGTGGTGCAGATGATCTGCAGGAACGTTGTTAGACAGGGCGTATCATTATACCTGTTTGTTTAAGGTGACGGGAAGACACAAATATTTGCACATTGTATTATATTATCATATTCACTTCTGCATTATTGGCCCTGCGATGAACTGGCGACTTGTCCAGGGTGTACCCTGCCTTCGCCCTAAGACAGCTGGGATAGGCTCCAGCAGACCCCCGTGACCCTGAATTGGAATAAGCAGGTATAGAAGATGAATGAATGATGACTTCTGCATTATTATTTAAAAAGTTTCCCTTTAAAGCTGCACATATTTAATTTGTGGATGATTATTATTTCTTAGCAAATAACTTTCTATTGTTTTAAAGTTCGGTTCATCAAATCAGCCAGAAATCTCACTAACCAGCGAAACAACATAAATATTTTTGTTGTTCATAGTTGTGTTAAAATAGAATCGATCCGTCTGCTGTGTCGCTGAAGCCGTTGAAGGGGAAACAAATTGCTGTTGGAGCAGCCTGTTGTTATTGTGGTTTGACAGGTTGTCTTTTGTACACTTTGTTCTCTCAGTGCACATGATTGGGGTTAAAGCTTGTGGTTTCCTGCAGCTGTCCTCCACAGACCATTTTTTCTCTCTCAGAGGAGAATACAATAAACAAATGAACCCCCCGCCCCCACCCCGAGCGCTGGCGCCTACCGCTGAGACCACCTGCAAACGTGCGGCAGGTCCAAGAAAGCTTCACGTTGAACAGCGAGTTTAAAAAAAATGTAACAGGAACAAGTCAGGTTGAAGGCAGAATAATGACCTGGTGTTAATTTAATGAGGAACAGGTTAAACTACGGTGATTAAGCTGGTGGGAACGAACCGAGGAGAGAAACGAGAAATGTCACATTCAAAGCATCGTGCTCACGTTTTATCGTAAGGAGCTTGTTCAGCACTGATTCCTTTTAAGACCAAAACCTTCAGTGAGAGAAACATGATTTTGTTTTTGTTGTAATTTTGAAGCTCCACAGTCTGGAGCAAGTACAGCTCCTGTTGTTGTACCTTCAAGGGCACAGCCAAATAAAACAAAGTCAACTTTTAACCCACAATTGTAATCTTATTTTAGCTACGGGCCTTTTAACGATCACCGCAACCAATAAACCGGAGGTGGAGCCGTTACTGGTAGATTAGGAGTGTATTTTTAGACGCACTTTACCGCCAGGAATGTTTCATGCGTTAAGTATGACTATGCATCGCAGATAGATGGACGGCAAATATGTTTAATTTTTTCCATGCCTGTACAAACAGAAATTCCTTTTTGTAGATGTGAGAATTCACGGCGGAACATTTTCAGCGCGCCACATATTTTAAATGTAGGTTATTCAGCTTGAAAGAGATTTTTCGACATATTTACAGAAACATACAGTCCTAAAAAAAAAAAAAAAAAAAATACATACATACATAACAGCGAGCAGTGCCGGCGGCTCAACGTCCTCTCGCTTTGACAAACTGCTCCTTGGACGCCGCGTCCAGACCGCCGTCGCCCGCCCCCAGCTCCGACCCCTCCCCATGCCCCTCCAACGCCACCTCCCTCACGTTTCCCTGGGCGTCCACCACCACGGCGCTCCTCCTCAGCTCCTCCAGGCGCGTCTGCCGCCTGGCCACGGCCTCGCAGGCGGCCAGCACCTCGTCCGACTCGAAGTCGTAGTCCCGCTGCAGCTCGGGGGCGTCCAGGATCCGCCGCCTGGTCTCGTCCTCCTCCCGCCGCAGCTGCTCCGCGGCCGCCCGCGCGCTGCCGCTGCAGCCGGCGGGCCCACGCCAGGTCGTCCCGCCACAGGTTCGGCTCGGACGGCCGCTGGTGGACGGCGACCTGGAAGGACCTCACGGCCTGCGCGCACACGGGGGAGGGAGGTTCAGGGGGCGAAATTGCAAGCGGGGGAAACCGGCGTTTTGGTGTTAACAATTAATCAATTATCGAAGAATCGTCGACTTTTCTTTTCGTTTTTGTTTTTTTTAAGTTGAAATGTGACCCATTAGAAGACAACTTAAAGTCAGAGGATAAATGTTTAGGGTGTTTTTCATTGTGAAATTTAGGTTCTCAGGAAAATTAATGAATTAATCGATAATTTGCATGCCAAGTTCAGAGCGACTCCTTTGGGGCTTGCATTTTATTTTATTTTATGCAGAGGAACCGTAACTCTCGGGGATGAAGGGGTTTGAGAATATCAGGCTGACTCAGTGGTATTTCTTTATTTCTTTATTTCCTTTCAAATTACGTTTGCTTTTGTTTCTTTACGTTTGTTTGCTGTCAAGAATGGTTGTTATATTTTTTTCTTTGATTACTTGTAAAAAAAATATTCCATCTCCTCCTCCGTCCAAACATTAGGACATTGTCACTTGAAGTGAACTGGTCACGTGACTCCCGTACGTCACATCTGCTGTGGTGTAAATGCGAAAAAAGCGTTTCCATGACACTTTTGCGATAGATCTCAATATCGATACGTCTGAAAAACCACCTCATGAGAGCGTCAAAACCTTTGAGCGACATTTGAGAGGTTTTTCGAAGTTTAGGTGCTTCCATTACCAGTTTTGTATTGCGATATTTAGGTTTTGCGCAATTCTAGGAGTGGTGGAAGCGCAGCTGGCATGACAAGTGGCGGTGACGCCATCTGCTCCAATTTCAAGGAAGCTTTTCTGCGCAGGACAAGTTAAACGTCTGATCGCTTCAGGAATCCATCGCAACTGTAATCGGGAGCAGACGGATCTCTGAGCCTGTATTTCAGGATGTGATGTCAGAGCGCATGTGGAATTAACCAGCGCCACGTGAGCCTCTGCACCAACAGTCATGCACATTTCTATTGGCCGTTGATATGTGTGTCAATGCTGCCGCTACTGTCTGAAGGCCTTGAAGGCACCTTTTCCCCTTCATCTGTCCGCCAGTTTTGACTGCAATGGCCTCAGCGAAGGAGGCGGTCCAGTGAGGTCTGCGTCCGCATTTTCAAATTGGATGCGGGTTTTCGACTCCCTCCAGGGTCGACCGTAAAACTGGAAGTGGGTTCAAGTCCCGAGAGAGACGGTCAGGTCTAGAAAATTGGTGGATTCAAGCCCCATTGGAGGGTCACTGAGGGACGAAAGTTAAAAGTAGGTTCAAGTCCCAGTAGGAAAGGAGGTGAAAGTAGGAAAGCGAGTGTGTTGTGTCAATGATGAGAATAAAACTAAACTAGACATGAGCACATGAAGGTGCTGCACAAAACCAAAAGGAAAAAAAATACACAGGTGAGAACAAATCAAGTCAAAGAAATCGGTGCAAAACATTCTGAGACTTGCGTTAGTCAGCAGGGGACAAATGGATCAAACGTGAAACTATGAGTTCGGCTCGGTTTGTTTTGAGCAGTTTGAGGGACGCTGACACGGCTGGGACGCACGCCGCCGTGCACGTCTGCGTGCAGAGTGACTCAGGTTGGAGAAAACGACAGATCCCTCTGCTCAGCCAGCATTATTTAATTGCAATTTTCCTGCAGCCGATGCATGACCGAACACGCGCGGCTAAAAATAGACGTACCTTATTTTTTTTCTTGTTTTGTTTCCCCCTCACGAAGGGGGGTCCGCATTTGATTTGGCTCTCCGCCCGACTTTCGCCACGCCCCGTTGTTGTCTGAGGCGCCGCGAGACAGGTGCCTCGCTGCGTTCCTGCCTGCTTTGTTTGCCGCTGAAACGGCTCAAACGGTGAACTGCCGCTTTCACAGAGCGACGTGTCCGGGCACGTTCCGGCGCATTTCCAGTTTGGCAGAAGCCGCGACCAGGAAATTATTCTCAGGGTTAAAACTTAGCAGCGAAACGAGAGGCCGGCTTGCCAAAACACGCCAGTTGGAATCGGGGAAAAGTATCTAGAGAAGCGATTAGCGCCTGATGTAACATTACTGTCTAAACATGCCAGACTCAAAGTCTTCTTAATGTTATCTGGCCTCTGCCTCTTTCCTCTCCTGGGTTTTTTTCGCCGCTGCACTCACCAGGTCCACCTCGCCCAGGTTGAGCTGCGCCCGGCCCAGCGTCTGCCAGCCCTCCCACCACAGCGGCCGCAGCTTCACCGCCGTCTCGGCAGCCGTCACCGCCGGGAACGCCTCCTGCAGGATGGTGAGCACCTGCGGGGGAACGCCACAGGTTCTCACTGCTGATATCAAATCACAGATATTCACTCAAAACATTCAAAATGGATATTCCAAAAAAGTGCTTATTATTATTTCAAGCAATTAATATTTATTAATTAGTAATTAATATTTATATTAATTATTACATAGTTATGTAGTATTATATAGTAATTACTATTTATATTTCTTGTATTGCTTTTGTATTGATATTTGCCATGACCTCATATACCGGTAAGTGCAAATATTTTTTGCATATCTGGATTCATGTATACACTTACAACCTGGCACGTTTTCTAGAGACTTTTCCTGCATTGATAGTTATAATGGTTAAAAACACTTCGAAAATGTTTTTATTTTTTATTTAAAACAAATAAATAAATAAATCATGATGTCGCAGCTTGCGGTCTGCTAAACTGATAAAAACACAAACTTGCGTCCAAAAAAGGTTGACATCTATAAGAATATTTGTCTTCATTTTATTTTAACTCTAGCATGGGAAAAAGCGTAAACAGCCCAGAGGGTTGTCGGGGTTTCAGGACAGGCCAGCCAAACATGGGCAGTGAACCCTCAACCTGCTGCGTGTGTGGAAAAGCCCAAGTCAGCCTGAGGTCACAAGCTACTTAGTGGTGGGCAGATTTTTAAGGCGTGACACCATGGAAACTACCAAGAATGTGAAAAAAGGGAAAGGAGAAGAAGAAGAAGAAGAAGAGAGAGAAACTGCTGCATCAGGGCGACGCCGGGTGAAAAGTGACATTTGCGGTGCATCGCATTGGGAGCAACATATTTTTAGGTGACAAAAAAGGGAGGCGGCCACCAGTGTGGTCGATAACAACAAACATTTAGGCCGTCGGTTTCGAGACACCCTGCTCGTTTCAACGTGACTCGCATCTCATACGAACATTCGGGGGAAAACAAAAGAGCACAGGGTCACGTTCACATGGCCGCCATCTGGAATATTCATGGCGGCGCTGACCTGGATGACTCCTCCGAACCGAGCAGACACCGGACCATAAACGCAGCAGCGTTAGCTTATATTATACAGTCGCATCAACAGGCTCACGTTGGTTTCGGGGTTGACTGCACGTTCGCTTCAATCACTCTTTCCGACTTCTCTTTTCTTCACCGACGCGTCACAATCGTGTGACCTTTCACCCAAAGAAACCGCGAGGCGAAAATGAGTAGCGGAGCGCCACCTCCTACGGGTTGCACGGGAACGGGAAAATGTAATGATTGTTGAGTAAGACGCATACTGAGAGTCTCAGGCTGAGTGGCGAAGGTCACCGTCGTCCCGACAAGCGAGTAAAATAGTTGCTTCACATGATTCCCATTTTCAGCTACTTTTTAATGAGTCAAAAAAAAAAAAACCTTGCAGGGGGTTTCAAAGATGTGTCAAAGCCTTCGGTGAAGTCACAAAGAGCTGATTTCCAGAACTCACAATTTCTGAAGAAGTTTCAGATGGATTTCGGAGGATTTTTTTTTGTTGTTTAATTTTTCTTTTTCTTTTTTACTGGTGTGGGAATTTAACAAGAGCAGCCTAACGAAGGATCGGTCGACTCGGGAGATGCGCAGGACGGTTTCAGGAAAGCCCTCGCCGCACTCTGCGCCGACGTACGGAGGAAACAAACAGATTGAGTTAAACAGGAAGTCGTTGGCGGGGGTGGGCAGTGAACGCCCCTCATGGATACGACGTCCCTGCACTCGCTAATGGAAACGTGATGGGTTTGAACCGGCTGGCACGGCTTGCGAGCTGCGCATGCACTCAGGCTGACAGCTGAGGTTTGTATCTCAGAGTTTGTATCTAAAGTATCTAAGAGTTTAATTTTTATTTTTTTGCTCAAGCCGGCCATCGATCCCAGGCAGGCAGGCAGGAAGGCAGACGAGGCCCTTTGGCTTTGTGTGGCATTTTTCCAGGCAAATTCCTCTAATGAGTTCCTTCTCAAATGTCCCCTAATGGATAATATTACATTAGACTCACTTGGATCAGGACGGCTGCGACTATGAGGAAAGTTTTTTTTATTGCGTTATACCTGGAGGGGTGGAGGGGTGGGGGCTGCAGTTCTGCGTCCGTGCTGGGAAATCGAAGGGATGGAGAGGGACGGCAGCGGGGCAGGAGGGGGATGAGGCGGAGGAAGAGGAGGAGGAGGAAGAGGAAGAGGGGGGCGGCTGGAGACACGGCGGCGACTTTCGGCGGTGTCACCGACGCATCTGGCACAGGCACAGGCACATACCAGAGTGGCAGCCCAGAGAGGAGCCATGTGGCCGCGATGGCTGACACGTGTCGGCACGCGTACACACACACACACACGCGCGTGAACTCCGTCTGCCTTCCGACATCTCGAATGCGACGAATGGTGCAAGTGAATAAACGAAGACGAACATCTTGAAAAGCAAAACTCTAATCCAGTGCTCATTCGAAACACATGTGAAGCCACTCGGCTTTCGAGGGTTTTCAGCGAGGCAGCTGTCCGACGACGTCACGCGGCAGATGCGGCCGTAACACTCAGTGCCGAGATGGGAAACAGCTGCGGCGCTGCAGGTCGTCGCGCGGCCACTGTGTACGTGGTGCGTGTGTGCTGCAGGTCTCAGCGCTCTGTACTTCACCTAAAAAAAAAGTGGTCTACGTACCTGGGACTTCATTTCGTACAGAGCCGGGTCCTCTGGACTCAGGTGGATGGCTTCGTCCCACTTTTTAACGGCCTCCCAGTGTCTGGAAAACACACACACACACACAGACACGACACAGTCGAGTTAATTTGAAAACCTTTGCAAATGTCTATGTGTATTGAAGATGAACAGACGGATGCATGGATGCTGTGCTGATGTGCATGAAAGCTCACAAGCAAAGTCAATAACGACCTCCTAAGCAAGAAAAAGAGCTCCACTTGCTGGTCTTAGAAATGTAAAAGTCATCCACTACTGGAAAGCTGCCATTTTTTTCAGTTGACAAACTCACTTGCTCTCACTTTTCCAAAAGCTGAGCGAGGCGTTTTTCTTGCGGTTTATGCCACTCTGCGCAAAAGACGTTTTTTTCCACTGGACTCGTTACTAGTTTTAACCAGGATAGAACACACTGTCTGATCTTTGCAGTTTGCTGTTGATCTCACAGAGAAATATCCCTCACATATCACAACAATGTCCCACACGATTCACGATCCAAAACTCTGAAAAATGATCCTCTCGACTGCGATCCCGTTTTTTCAAATATCGATGGATTTCGTGTTGAGGTTTTAAATCATTTAGATGAGGTCTTTACAATACATTGGACGCTGATGTCAAAATACTAATGTGCACACCACCTAAAAACTCCTCGTCTTGAAGCGCAATGTGTCTGTCTGTTACCTCTGTAAGTTGTAAAGGACCAGCCAGGCAGTCAAGACCAAATAAACAACCTCAGTTACACATCTAGAGAAGACCTTGAAAAACATTAACGTCTGTCAACACCTGCACTGTACCCATGCAATGCACTATTTCTTCTATGCAATGCACATATACACTTTAGCTCATACGGCGCACTTTTTTATTTTAATTCAAGGCATACAGTGGCACTGAGAGAATGGTATGGTGAACGACTCCGTGAATGTGACGGGATGGATGAGATTGTAATATGTATGTTTATTGTGACTTATTGTTTTTAAGAGTATTTTGTTTTACTGAGCCCAGCACGTAAGTGCATTGAATCTTGTTGTATCTCCTGTGCAATGACCATAAATCTATTCAATTCAATTCAATTCAATTCAAAATGTCTGCATGCCATTCATGGACGAGCAACAGACGTTGAGGATATGAAACTAAACCGGTGAAGAAACACAACCCACACGAGGCAAATGTAACTGCAACATCATTCGAGGAAATGAAGCAATACCGCTTGCAGACACTGGGCTAAAAATGACCTATATTATGAACACTACCATGTACTATGATGTTTTACTGAATGACGACTCAGAAGAACCATGTAAACCCGAGGTGCTGATAAGATAAGATAAGATTCACTGGTACTTGAATCACAGTAAACGGGAACACGTTCAAAACAAACAATCAGACACATTAAACAACGTTGACGGCAGTTTTGATGACTTTCTTTCGGGACTGATTAATTTCTCAATCATCAGCCTCTCTACACATTGTCAAGGTCATTATTATATGGCAACATCTGGATGACTGAAGAACAAAAAAAAAAAAAAACCCTGCTAATTTACCAAGTCTAGCTGTGCAAGTGGTGCAATTCTGTGAACAAATAAGGAAGAAGTCAACAACACGCAGATCATTCAAAACACCATAATGGCAGATTGACATCAGATCAGGGGTCAGCGTCATCAGCGGTTAGGGGAAAATGCTGACGTCTCAATCCTGCAAACAGCCATTATGGAGCATCATGAAAGAAATCATTTCCCAAGAGAAATCCGCTATCTCCGCGCAGATGCAATTACAGGGAGTGACTGAGGGCAACTGCACTGAGCCTTATTGCTCACAATGAGATTGTCCGATGGCTAAAAAGGTCGATGCCGCTATTCGGCATTAAAAATCCATAAAAACACATGAGTAAACAATCGATTGTTGCCATCACGGGGGCCAGGGTGAAGCTTTAATTGTGGTGGTAAAAACCAAAGGTTAAACAGGCTCAATTGAAACGCTTAATGGACTTTCACTGGCAGGTCTGAGGAAAGCTGCGCGCTTTGCACAATGCTGCCACCTAGTGAACGATTACGGATATCACAAATAAACGGTTGTGACAAATAAATTCTCTCACATGCAACTCAGCGTTGAATTACTCCGATTCAACTGATTGAATCGCAAAAATTCCAACAAGCAGCTCTCAATGACAAAATATTAAATAATAATTAATTCTAAGAAATTGCTTTTACTCTCATCTTTTTTGGTGTATGCAAAACCACAAATGTGTAAGTATTATTAGCGCCGTGCAAGTGTTTCTTTGTAAATCGCATTTTCCGAGTCCTTACAGAGGTAACATGTTGCAGACAAAAAAACAAACAATAAAGTTACCGAGATACACATCCACACACCGTTCTCTGTACGCGAGTAGTTTCAGGAACTTTTAACGACATCACCCACCTGCCTTGCTCAGCCAGGTGCGCGCCCTCATCCTTCAGCCTCTTGCTCTTGGCCGCACAGTCCTCCAGCAAGATGTCCTTCCGTCTCTTGATGGCGTGCTGCCAGTCGACTCCCTCCTTTTGGGCTTTATCCTCGTCCTCGGCCTCAAAGTGCTGCACCACCGACCTGGAGACCTTCTCGCCAACTTTCCTCTTCCAGCCGAATGAAGCCATGCTGCAGACAAAAGAGGAAAGTTGGCAGGTCCGGAGTTGTGCCTAAATAGTTGGCATCGTTTCAGCCAATGTGACTTTTATTTTGAAAAAACCAAGAGCTGGCTAATGTTAGCATAGTAGTATTAGGTTCTTATTGATGTTAACAGGCATTGCAACGCTTACCAGGTGAACTGAGGGTTATAGTTTAATACAGCTGCGTTGGTTAAATGCAGGTCTTATGCGCGTACTGGCGACATAACTCAAGAATGACGTCACGACGTCACAAATGCGACTCAAAACACCGTCGTGCTAACGATGCTAACGGGGGGCACTGACAGGCCCGCGAATGTTGCTGAAACAATTTGCGCCTTGCTCGCGCATAGACTGCATTCGCAGGCGTTGTATTAAAAAAAAACAACGCAATATGCACTGAAGCTGTTGTAAAGGTACACGCACTAAAAGCTTGTGGCTAACAACTCATAACATACTACCGGAAGTTTGGGCTATCCTCCTCTTCTTCTTTGGTGCAACTTGGTTCAACGTTTCATCGCCGGTTCCCTCTGGTGTTTTCAATCTGTACTCCACAAACATGTATTACTACTACTACTACTAATAATAATAATAATAATGATAATAAAATAATACATATAATTTAAAGGCGCCTTCCCGGCACTTAATGACGCAGTACAGATCAACAATAAAATCACATCATCATACTTGTGTGCAATTTAGCAGTTTATTAGGCAGTTGTGTATACAAACGATCTCAACACTGTATATTCAGATTTACACTGGTCCTTCTGGTTAGGGTCCCTTTACACATCAAACAAAAATAGAACAAATTTTCTTTGTAGCACTTCATACAGATTTAATAGTATGTGTCCACCAAAGGCCCAGTCGGACATCTCAGTCCATACAACGTCAAATTTGACACATTCATCTTTCCTAAATGAAAACAAAGTAAACGTTTCTTCAAGCCAACAGCAACAAAACATAAAACTATGTGATTAAACTACAAATATTTATTTTGACAGTAAAAATTCACCATAAGCTACATCTACAATGTAGATTTCTAAACCATGAACATTTGACATGTACTGAATATGCTGAATTTTGGTTGAGACTGAAACTTAGCACTATAGCTTGAATGGTACCTCATGAGACCGATAGAAAGACAATCAGAATTGTTGTCACTTATGGCATCAGTTTTAGAAACTCACTGGGAATTAGAGAAAAAAAAAAATCTTGCACTGTAATTTGGAATTCTTTAAGATCCGTCTCCTTTGACTGAAGACAAAACTTAGGGCAAATAATGTAGCAAGTAGCTTAAAAATTTACTTACACTGGCATCTACATCAAAATATTGTTTTGAAGAGGCAATTTTTATTTTCTTCTCTGTTCTTAAAATGGCAAGGCAAAATGATTCAATTTCAATCAAGCAGTGATTATGACTTCACAACAGTTCCTGACTTGAAAGTCTAAAATTTGTGGAAAAGCAGATAAGTTCCAATTAGCGTTGAATTACAACTCTTGCATGTTAATTGAAAAAAAAAAAAAAAAAAATGACAGTACTGATAACAAAAAAGGCAGCCAGACAAGAGAGACACCTCACACTGTGGACAGGTAATAGAGCTGAGAGGATCAAACTGCTTTGTCAAACATTCTGGAGATCAAATAAAGCTTCAAAAATGGCTTTGTCACCGTTTACCCAAAGAAAACTAAACAACACGACGAGTTTAATGTGTGCTCATTGTTATTTTTCCCTATTTAAAAACTCACGACTGCCCTGCAGGTCCGGCAGACTCGCACTCGTTTGAAACATATGCTAATTTGATTTTAGGAACAATATTTGGGAGAACGCATGTGCAATGAGACCATAAATATATCCAACAGAGACACTATAGATGAAGTTGCCACTACGTCATTGCTACAACTTGTGTTAAAACGTTCCTATGTGGCTTACACATTTGTGATGAATTGGCATTTTTAGGTTGAATGTGAAGCAAGGCATTTCAATTGGTGATTATAGTCACATTCTAATCTTCATCTAATATAAATAGAAAAAATACAACAAAAATGTCCAAATTTGTCATTTTAATATGTGACACTTTAAATGATATATTTCTAATGTTTGACTGTTGGAGCAGAATAGCTCTTAGATGGTAAAAGCAGTATGTCGATTTGGAGACAATCAAGTTTCAGAATAAGAGTGATTGAACGAAGACAAAATTGTAATATTGATTTGAACAGCAAACGGTACAAAAAAGAAAAATATCATCCAGCAATTGATCTAAATGCAGTAAAGGAAAAAGAAACATTTTTCAATAGAATCAACATTGTATCCACCTATCTCACTGATAAATATATTCATATCTTTATATATAAAAATGTAGGGGACAGACAAAAAAAAAAAAAAAAAAAAAATTACAACAAAGACAAAACCACAACAATTTAGTCCAAATCTTAAAAAAAGAAGAAAGAAAGAAAAACCAAACAAATCTGATGAAGCATTTTTTTCCCCCCTCAGGAAACACGAGGGTCATTGCACTTCCTCAGAGTCCAATGAGTGCGGTGTGCACGCACCGATCCCGCTTACAGCCATCGCAGCGCCCAGACACACATCTGCACTGATTCTCTAATCCCCACTGAGAGAAACGCAAGAGCAGCAGGTAAAAGAAAAAGATACTTGTGCAAAATAAGCTTCCTGCGTCCTATTAACCACCAACCCAAATCCCAAACCTCTCCGTGTGTGGCTTAACTTGGTTGTTTTTTTTCGCTGTACTGGAATGCAGTGCTCACTGGCTATATAGTACAGAAAAAAAAAAGGAATTCAGTGTTAAATCACCTGCACATGTAGGTCTAAGTGCGATTTGGGCTGCTGAACTGATTTGTAAATTGTAAACCCCCACCCCTCCCCTGCCTCCGAATGCCGCTCTGCCCCAGCCGTGAACGCAGCTCACCGTCCACCGTTCCCAGCGCTCGTCCTGTGGGTTCTCCCGGCCGGGTGGGGAGGGGCGGGGGCGCACTAACCTGCGTCGGTGGCGTGGAGCGATCGCGTCATCCTCGGCCGGGACGAGTCGAGCCATGAATCGGTTGCATGCTTATTGCTATAAAGACACTCGCAGAGGAAAGAAGGCTAGCGATTGTGTTTGCAAGCTATCGTGCAAGTAGTTTAATGAGGTTGGCGCACATTTCGAAGAACTCGATGGTGTGGCTGCCCGGCCGGGGGGTGGGCGGGGCGCTGTCGCCGCCGCCCGTCGAGTCGATGGACGAGGTGAGCGACGACGCTAGCGAGCCCTCGGCCGCCTTGGCCGAGTGCACCAGGCTGGAGACGGCCGAGCCGTCCGCCGCGTCCACGTCGTTCTTGATGGTGGTGCGGTAGTTGCCCACCGAGCCGGAGCGCAGGGGCGTCGCCGTTCCGGACTTTGTCTCCAACATGTCGTCTGCAGGGCAACAAACAACACTTGATGCCAGCAACAAAGTATGCAAGGGCGGGCTGAGCTGAACAAAAGCCTCAGTCATATAAATAAAGGATTGACCTTTTGACTTATGAATCAGATCATGGCATGAACTGACCCACAAAAACATGTTGAGGTACCTCCATTCAGGATTGTTATCAGATAAACTCAAATTATTAAGTCCAATGCTGAGCAGTATGGGGGAAAAACTGCTGCTCAATGTTTGTTCTCCATAAAGAACCGACTTCACACTACGAGCAGGTCTGACAGGGTTTATTCTCCAGTTCAACCCACAGAACTGCAGCTGCATATTCAAACTGACAGGGTTCAGCTAATCTTCCATGCCGGCCCTTTATTTTCATACCAAATTTAACCAAATACCAAGACATATAGATCACTGCCTCCTGCAGCTGGACGGTAAAACTCTCAGCGACTCCGCCGCTGGGCCAAATTACAAAACGTTCCGGCTCGCTGTGCTACTTCACTCGCAGACAAACATAATCTTATCTCCAGTCTCTGACGCACCGCCGCTCACCTACGGTCCAGACCGGAGTCAATCATTTATGGCGAGTGCACTGACGCAGAGTAGCGTGGAACAGGCCCCAAAAAAGAAAAAGAAAAAAAAACAACCCACTGTTCTGAGAAAGAGCAATGACGTCTGACCCCAAGACCTTGTTAAAACTGTTACATATTACAAAGCCAGTGTCTTGTGAAACATACCCTCTCACAGACAATGCAATACTCTAAAGTACTAACATTACAATGTGCGTGCATCATTTCTAAGATAGATTTATTTCTCTGGAAAATCCATCTGCAGAATTGTTTTTTTCCGCCCCGACTGCTGTGGTTTATCAATAGAATGCGACTGAAACGGAAACTCACCGTCTATGCTACGGAAGTCGAGGAGGTAGGTTCTGCTGTCCACTTGGTAGAGTTGAAGGCTCATCTTCGTCTGCATGGCAGTGACCGGGTTCTTCCTCCTCACGCGCAGATAGTAAGGATTGACCACCTGCAGGTGTTGAGCAGGGTAAGTAAAAAAAAAAAAGAAAAAGAAACTGTGTCGGTCTGACTAGAAAACGCCAGCGAGCGCTCACCTTCCACTCATAGTCCAGCTGCTTCATGGCCCGGCACACCTCCGACATGATGTCGTTGGGCCGGCTCTGGCTGCGGATGCCCAGGTGCCACTTGGCCCGCCGGACTCCCTGGTGCTTGGACTTCTGGGGGTTGAGCTCGTCCAGCGTGTGGCGGGGCCGCGGCAGCGTCTCGGCCACCAGGAAGGGGACGCGCTCCGGGTGGGGCTTGACGTGGGTCACGGCCGCCCCGGAGGAGGAGGAGGTCAGGTGCTGGTCGTCCAGGAAGGAGTCGGGGGGGCTGGACGCCAGGTAGAAGTCCTTGGCCTCGTTCATGATGCGGCGATTGTCAATGATGAGGTGGTAGGCCACGGCCAGCGGGTCCTGGTGGTTGCGGCTGTACAGGCAGGTCAGGACCTCCTCCTCGGTGCACTCGAACTTCTCGCACACCTCCTTGAGGGCCTCGTCGTCGATCATGTTGTTGCTGTAGGACGGGTCCTCCGGGAACAGGTACTTGGGCAGGTCCTCCTTGAACCACTCGTCCTCTCTGCAGGGAGGCGGAGGGAAGGTACGGAGTGAACGCCATCAAATAGGGCTGTGCGATTAATCGATTTTAATCGGATTTTGTTCACAACGATGTTAAAAAGAGGAAAATCGGAAAATCGGGATTTTATTTTTGTCCAAAATCGCCCAGCCCTACCATGAAACATGAAGAAAACGGACGATGTGTAATTTGCGTCACGATGTTTACCGGATTTCTTTGATGGTGGCTCTTTTCATGGGGTCCACCTGCAGCATGTGCTTCAGAAGGCTGATGACGGAGGGGTTGAGATACTGCGGCGTGAAAAAGATCCCGTCGCAGATCTTCTTGAAGAGCGTTGGCACGTGGTCGTCGTCGAAGGGGAGCGTCCCGCACAGCAAGGCATAGAGGATGACACCGCTGCTCCAGATGTCCACCTCCGGCCCGGCGTACAACCTGAGCGTCAGGAGAGACGACACGGTGCGGCGCAAAGTTTACTCAACGCACTCTTGGAACAACAGGACGTGCAGGAAGCGGTGAGTCATTATCAGCCGAGGGCTGCGGGGAGGAAGCACCCACCGTCCTGAGATGACCTCGGGGGCGGCGTAGTTCGGAGAGCCGCAGCTCGTCCGCAGGAACTCCCCGTCTGACATCATGTTTGACAAACCTGCATAGAGTTGCACGCAAATAGCAGAGACAGTACGATGAGCTAGAAATCTGGCAACGGACCGACCGACTCGGCCCAGATGCTGAGCTCGGATCAATGAGAGCTGCTGGCATTTGCGCCACGGGTAACGAAAACCAGGATGAGCAGCTTCTCTGCAGAACGGCCAGATCAGAACCGCCCAAAAATCTTTGAGGGCAACGAAGGCCAGTTTGAGTGGGCTTGAATGGCAGTGAGGCCGATTTACAGGTGGACAAAAACAAAGGGGCAGGTTAGAGACCGGAGGGGTGAAAGACAAAAGTAAGAGTCTAGCGTTACCGGAAAGCAGTGAGCAAAGTGGTGACTCAATGGTCCCAGGCAGGACGCGCTGATCCACTCCGATCTGACTTCGCGAGCAATAAATTACATTACAGGATTTGTCACACCGTGGAAAAGCAATACAGAGAGCATTTGTGCTTTCTGACTCAATGGGAGGTTCTTGATCTCACGCCCGTGGCTTCGCCACCACAGCTGTTTGAGCTGTGAGCTCTGAAGAGAGCGACCTGACGCTACTGCACTGCACCCCCTAGCCAGAACCACCACCCCCCCGGCTTCCTGTATACTACACAAACAGTTGAGCAGAGCATTCTGCCAGTCTTCAGGCTGGAGTGAGTTTTCCAGAAGCTCAAACCTTAAACATCAATTTACATGCTGATGAAAGTCTAAGCGGAAGGAAACTTTGTGGCAAAATATGTAAAGGCGGCCTTGAAAAGCTTTGAAAAAACATTGCAACATGTGCGTGTGCAAATATGTGTTTGATACAGTTCACATCTGTCTCCTGTCACGCATATGATAACTAAATATTGGTACCTGCAAAAGGGACACAACACCGAGCGTGTGAAGGATGCACGAAACCACGTACCGAAGTCTGCGATCTTGGCATTCATGTGCGCGTCGAGCAGCACGTTCTCGGGCTTGAGGTCTCTGTGCACCACCATGTGTCTGTGGCAGTAGTCGACTGCTGAGATAATCTGCTGGAACAGCCGGCGGCTCTCCTTCTCATCCAACTGTTGGGGGCAGAAATCCCGCCATTAGGTGAGATCTTCGCTATGACTCAGCACATTCGCAGTTGACATCCTCTCGCGAGTGCTGCCGCGGCGAATCAATATCAAAGGCCCGCTAGCAGCACCGCGCGTGCACAATGCACTTGTTCCGGTCCATTAGCTCATAAACTAGGGAACGTCTGCAGCGTGGATGGAAAAACAGGGGCGGGACGGTGAGACACTCGCGGAGCTTTGCTGCCATTACCTTTCCATTTTTACAGATGTAATCAAAGAGCTCCCCTCCGGAGACGTACTCCATCACCATGAAGATGTCCGTCGGGGTGCTAATGACCTGGTACCTGCCGACAAGACACAAGAGCAACATCATGCAGCTGAGCAACTGGAAATGCTTCAAGACAGACAACAACAAGACTTTTATTTCATTGCCTCTACCCAGGCCACTGGGTGTGTTTTCACTTCCTGTTTCCAAACACACACATAGGCTGGGTCCGCGAACGTGACTCAATACCACTGGAATGACTCAGCGATTATCCTGTATTATGGTTTTTTGTTTTTTTTGTTGCATATCTACTTGACATGGAAAGCACGTTAACAAGCAACTCCGCTTTAATTCACGCGGACACATCTGGGGCTCGTGTGCGGTGGCACTGTTTAATTGCGAGGACATTATCCAATCAGTTTGAAGGCCAAGGGGGGGGCGTTCTTGTGCCAATAATTTATAACGCGACCACACAATAGGCACACGAGAAACATTAAAACATTAGCGTTTCCCCAAGTGAGCATGTGACATAACATCATAACACTGAAGTGACATCAAGTATAGTAAATTTGTACTGATCTCAAAATGGGCATCAGTGTTTTATCATTTAGCGAAAAGTGTCAATGAAACCGTTTTTCGAGTGCCATCCAGTTGAGTTACCGAGAGATTTTTTTTAAATCAGTGTTTTTATAAGTAGCATCGTAGTTGAAATGCTTCAAGTGGATGCCCTTAGAAGATAGGCAGAGTGAGGCATGAGAGGGCTGCCGCTACGCTAGTTGTTTACATTCTTGCGCATGCATGACTTGCAGCTGGTATTTCAAACAATCAGCCACACCTACTGGCCAGTTTAATAATTCCTGAAACGCAACTTCAGGACTGCACTGAAGCCATTGAAGAATTGTGTTCCCGGGGATGAATTAACCTTTGTCCATATTTTCTCTGGGAGCAGGGAGCTCTTAGCCAAAAAGAACTAACTGAGGGAAAAAAACCAGTGTACTTTTGAATTTATATACTGCTGCTTCTGGCAACGTCTAGGTGTTTACATTTTTGTTATGCCCATTAGTATGAGAACAAAATAGTGAGTTCAAAAAATATTAATCAAAACGAATGCTTCTCAGAGACATGTAAAGCAACAAAACGCACACACCACTCACTCACACCAAATTGTGCAAAGCCCGCACCATAGTGGCGGTGCCTATCTGTGGAAAACACTCCTCTGCTAGGACAGAAATAAGACTTTTGTGAATTTTCTTTGAGGCCAAACCACAAGGCCCTGTGAAAAACATTGGTTGTGTCCTTTTCCCTTCAAATGAAAGGCCACCACAGGGGATAACCAAATCTGGCAATAAAGCAGAGGAACGGAGAGGGGGGTGGGCTGGGTCAGGCACATATCATCCTAGATGGATGTGTTCCTGAACACACCATTAATGTCTGGAAATAGCTCAGTGGGTGGCGTTATTATGCAGGGCCAGGGGGATTACAAAGCCGCGAGCGGGGTGTAATCTAGGACTCACAGTTTAATTATGTGAGGATGCCGAAAAAGCTTCAGGTTCTGAATCTCCCTCCGGATCTTTCCGACCACGTCCAAGCTGCGGATCTTCTGTCTGTTCAGTATCTTCACGGCCACTTGGTGCTTGGTTAGTTCGTGCTGGCCCACTGCAGGAGAAACGGGAGAGAATGAAATGAGCAACAACAATCAGAACACGTAAAAAAAAAAGGCGCTTAAAATTCAGATTAAAAGGAGAACGCTCGAGATGAACAAGGCAAAAGATGAGAGAAGGCAGAGTTAAATCTATTATTTATCAACTTGTAGGTTACCTAGTGAGCTATTAACTGTTTTCAGGCAATAAAAACTGCATTCAATAGAGCTAAACCTTGGCCTAAACAGAGAGCTTCCTTTTTCAAACAACAAACAATGAGTTGAACGATGACTCAGTGGAAGTAAATTCAGAGTACCCTTAAGACAATTTTAAAGGCCTGGCCAGCTTGAAAAGAAGTGGACTGTTATGCAGGTATTTAGAAGCACAGTTGCACAAAAATTAATCTTTACGCAGGTGACTGGAAACAAGTAACCGTTCATTCCTTTTCTTCTCAAATCCGGTTGCTATTCAAAGTCAGCTCTTGTCGGTACATGCACAGCAGCACCATCGACCATCGTCAGTCACTTTACTTCCCAGTGTGCCCCCCGTCCCCTCCAAACTGTCAATACCTGGCGCTGCCCCATTCCACAAAGAGAGACATTGCTAACTACTGTCCAGAACCAGTACTGTGCTTCAGAAGTCGTGCTTCTACGCTGGAATGGGCCGGGGGGAAAAAAAAAATCAGACGGTGCAATGACCAGATGCTCCATTCAAGCTAGCGATAACACCAAAGAGAGTCTACTTCCCGGTGTCTCCCCTACATAGGCGACTTGTGGCTCGGTGTCAAGCTTATACATCAACGCAGAGTGACACTTGAGTGGACTAACAGCTGGAAACGGCGTCAAACTCGCACGGCGTCTCCCCGCCACGCAGCTTTGCACGAAACGTCATGTTTGTCGGAGCCAAGTTGGGCTAACTAGCGCTACAACAAGTGTGTTTCCTTGCTGGCGCAGCGACAAGGTAGCCTTTAACGGGAGGCTACATTAGCGGCTAGGCTAACGGGCTCCAACACCCGCCGCCGTCTTTTCAACTTGAGCGGCGGCAGAAAGCGCCAGAGACAGTCGGGCACGTACCTTTCACCTTCCCGAACGTCCCCACTCCGAGCGTGTCGCCGAGGATGTAATGTCCGATTTTGACTCTCCCCTCATGTTTGGTTTTCTCCGTCGCCATCTTTCCCGCAGTGGCCTTGCTGTGGAGTGAGCTAGCTGCGGGGCGAGATGGACTCAACTCCGCCGTTCAACGTCTCCGGCTCCGCTTGTGTGCGCGTGAGCGCGCGCGTGTTTGTGTGCGTGCGTGCGTGCGTGCGCGCGCGCTGTTAGCGGCTCGCCTCCGCGCCGCGCTTCCCTGCGCCGCTCGTCAGAAGACGTAAGCGCAGCGTAGCGTAGCGTGTGTGGCCTTCACGTAACTCCGTCAACTCCGGAACTGAAACGCTTTGAACGCACCTCGAGTCTGTTTCTTCCCTTGCGCGGCTTCTGCTTGCATCTAAAATCCTAAATACGTGCCATAAAAAGTTACTACATTTTTTCCCCCCCGATCCTACAATTTAGCATTTCTGCATACTAAACATTATAGACACAACGGACACTCTTATAATTCGGGTTCCAGTGGCCGGGACAA
Source organism: Thamnaconus septentrionalis (assembly GCA_009823395.1). Taxonomy (NCBI): domain Eukaryota; kingdom Metazoa; phylum Chordata; class Actinopteri; order Tetraodontiformes; family Monacanthidae; genus Thamnaconus; species Thamnaconus septentrionalis. Next base: position 10,582,658 of record CM020518.1, read on the forward strand.
ACAATGGCTTTGAGAGTTGTCATGGCACCCGTGAAACGTCTGCGTGGAATTAACAGTGAATTTTTCCAGGATTCAGTCATTGGCAGCGCATAGAAAGTCCATGAAACGTTCTCTGGGAAGGTGAATGCCAAATGCTGGAGTTTTATATTCCATTCATGTTCCTACTCTTGGTGGGGGAATTCCACTTGTTTCTATCCCACCGCGATGCATACAGTTCAATGGGAGTGTTGATTGTATACTCGGGATTACGTCACACTTTAGTATTCAGCTTTAATCTCATTTTATTCTGATTTTGACTTTTTTTTTTACAGCTAAAATATACGCGTTTCTTTATTTGCTTCGAATGTCAACAAAGGTAAATAACTGCATTTTCCCCCTACTATAATTCATTGTTTGAACGTGATACAGCAGCATCGCCCTGACTTATAACCAACCACTAGATGGCAGTGTCTTTGCATGAACAACCCTCAATTCAGCGTATTCAAATTTTCATAAACTTTGATAGAAAGCCAAGATATATTGTGCGGTATCTTATTGAGTTGCATTAAGTTGCCAAACAGTTCAAACTGGTTGTCTGATGAGATGCTTTTGATGAACCTTTTCAATTGGTTGGATGGGAATTTGATTGATTAGTAAAGCAGATTGCATAGAGGAGTGTTTTTAAACCTTTTTTGAGCCACATCAAAAACATCCCAAGGCACGCCAACCAAAACCATAAAATTACATTTTTAGCCTAATAATGACAATATAGTCTCTTCATTTATTTCTAGTCACTCAGTGTGAAACGTGGGCCTGTTAGATGCACACAAAACTGATATCCTGGGAGGAATTGAGGGAGGAAAATATGCTGGCATTCCTTTAAAAACACAGTCAATCAACAATGGAATGTTTTATTTATTCTTTCTAATTAAGTGAAATTGGATTAGTTTTCATGGCCCACCTGACATTATCTCACGGTACACTAGAGTGCCACAGCACAGTGGTTAAAAGAAATAGCATCGAGAACTTTCCATCTTTAGGGAACCAGTACAACACTACTTTCATTAGGGATCTGAAACAGTGGCATGCACATGACAGTAAGGGGAAGATGGGCAGAAGTTCATCTGATAAGTTCAAAACAAGTCAAGGGTCATGTTTTCAGTTCTGTCACTGACTAAAAAGAGAACCAGACTTGACTTGGGACAATGGAACACCTTATGCTGAGCCAACAAAGAACCCTAAAGAGGCACTGAACAAAAGCACTCTCAGTGAAACAATGACACCGACTTATAGTTCTTAAAAAGTAAATACATTGAAAATTAAACATTAACTATGTTTTACACTAACTAGTAATTCACATTGCTGAAAACTCGGTATGTAAAACTGTCATAACTAACGCTGTGTAGAAGTGTGCTTTGCCACTTTTTTTTTTAAATCAAGCAAGACAATCCAGTATTACCAAATGGTTTGTGTCTACATCCTAAAACATGCAGGTGTTAGCGTTGGCTGGCAAGTCCCTCTTATTGTGAAATATTACTTAAGTGGTGTCTCATAACATCATTGTCACTTGAGCGTGTCATTGGACTCTCCAAAAATGCAAAATGTCCATCCATTTCTGCTTTTGCTTTGCTCCTCTTTCTACACACAGCGCTAAAACACGGGCCTTCATGATGTCACAAGGGGCACATAGGACCATTCCAGCCTGATGTTTTTGTCTCTCACTCTGAGGCCGACCAGTTTTAGTCCCACTCCAAAAAACGCGCACGCCCTTTCATCAGGAATCTAGAACCCAGAGTTTAGCAGCGGGCTGATAACAGTGGGCTAAATCTGCTGTTTTCTAGACTTTTCCGGGTCATCATGCCAGACCCGCGCCGCCAGAGACTGAAAACACGTACCAGAAATTGGTATAATACGGCACCTTTCATGAGAAGATGACATTCATGGCGTGTTTGATTACAGCGGCGAGTTCAGCACACCGATATTTTGACAGAATCCGCTAACTGTTGTTGCCGCACAGGGATATAAACTGGCACTGAAACGTCCAGTTTCTGCGGGTGTTCCAGAAGCGCTTTGATCTTCCGGGACTCAGACAAACTGGACCGAGCGTCGCCGCTGAGAACAGTGTCAAAGCAATTAGCTTTGGCTTTTTTATTTTCCCTTACACAAGATCCCCGACTGTGTTTTTGTGTCCCTTTGTCGCCCTTAAGCCCCTGACAGTTTATTACATGCTACAGTGATTATCATTTTAATTACAGGGTTTGCCTGCTATAATCCCGACTCCGCTCGTTAGCAGGCTTGTTAAACACCGCTTGCACTTCCACATCCGAGCACCTGCTCGGAGACAGGAAATTAGCCACAAATCAAACAGGGCGAGGCCGACGTTCAGTCTTTTCTTCTTCTTTTTTTTTAATGAAAACATTTTATTGCTCAAGAGTATGTACACAGCTGCACGTATGCTGCAAATGAAGCAACATGGAGGGTGGAATGACAGCGAAAAAACCAGGAGATTCCCCACACTCCAGTCAGATCTGCCTGTGAATAAGCAGGCTCGCAATGAATCTTTCAGCACAGATGGGAATCGTTTTAATCTCGAACCAAAACAAGAGGCGGGGCCGACAGAGAATAACATTTTTTGACAATATGCGTAAATCTCCTCGGCGGCGTTGTACATGGTCGCCTGCCATAAGCAGACGTGTGTCCAGAGTGAGCATTTAATGGTGGTCAAATAAAGAAAACACACTTTGTGCCAATAAAATCTGATGAAAGTGTCACTTTTCACTTACACAAAAAAAATATTAAAGAGCTCTAACTGAGGACTTTACTGCAATGAACGAGTCAAACATTAAGAACGAAGATTACACTTCCTTTGGTGTTTTTTTTGTCTTTTTTTTAAAACTGAAAACAATGTGCACCCTAACAACATTAACACATATCATAAGCCTACTTCAGACCGAGGACAAATGAACTTGTGCTTTAAAAATAAGTGGGGTTGGAGGGAAAAAAAACAAGTATCAAATTCACAGTTAGATGTTTGACATACAGGAGCGTGAATGGACACAGAGGCACAACTTCAAAACAAAAATAAAAATCACAGGTCAATGAACCCTGGTCCGACAGAGAGGTGAAAAGTTAACATTTGTAGCACGCACGTTACAACACAGGTGCAGGTTCATCCAAACGGCTCTCCAAAAAACAAACAAAAAAAAAAAACCCCCCACCGAATAAACCACCCAATAAAAAGAGCAAATATTTGCTGTGACGTAAAAAAAAAAAAAAAAAAAAAAAAACAATTTGTAAAAGAAGGAAAAACAGGCATGGACCACATTTAAAAAGTCACACATTCCCAAACACCAAAACAACTCAGCACGACATTGTTGGACTGGATCATTCCAGACAATAAAGGAGCTTATTCTGTTCTTTCTGGAAGTAAAGAGGACCTGCGTGTTCTCCCTGGTTTGTTCTGTTCAATCTGCACGTTTAAGCTCTACAGTATCTGCATGTTGAGGCACTTGGAAAGAATATGATTGTACGCGTGTGAGGTCTACTATGTACATCTGCCAGCACGAGTGCCTGTGAATCACACTCCTTCCAGGACTAACATGTGCTTAACCTCACAGATTCAAAACTGACTCAGGTCACACATGGCCACCAAACCGGCGCTTCTCACGGCTAAAGAGTGAATATTAAAAAGCAGTACATACATACAGGACAATATATATATATATAGATTTTACTTTCTCTGCCCACGCTGTGCTCATGCGTGATAACCGAGTTACTGATTCCAGATCAGTACGTTTGCCGTGTGCAGGGCAGATAGCCTTAACTCCCGGGAAATGATCTGTAACCTGTGGCACCTGATCTAAAGTGAGAAGCTGAACGAGATTAGCCACAGGAATCAATCCGAGACCACTCAGGGCGGCGGAGAGAGGAGAGGGAAGGGTTGGAAAGCTGCTTCTTTGATGTGCTTTTTCCAGAATGATCCGACACTCACGTTAACCTGCGTCCCAGAATACAAAAAAAAAACAGAAAAACAACAACTGGGGAGCCTTCTTTTGAAAAAAAGCCTTCCCTTAATGTACAAACAATGAAACAATGACTACCTAAATTTAAATGGTTAGGATTACATGTGTCACCTATCAATGCTACATTTGAAGGGTTAAGGGAGGGGGGGGGGGTAACGATGATAATATTCACAGTCCAACATCACTTAGTGAGTGGTGGGATCTCCCAAGCAACAGACACGTCGTACACACAGCTTTTGATTTTTTTTTTTTTTTTTTTTTTTATCACAAAATAACATCTGTAATCACTGGTCCCACACAACACGACACTCCACACGTTGGAAAAACGACTTTCCGTTTCTCTCAGCTGCAGGAAGCAGGGCGAAGAAGAAGGAGGGGGGAGGTTCGACGGCTGCGTTTAAGGCAGGCTGGCGATGTCTCGCTTCGGAGGGGGGCCTTCTGGCTTGCAGGGGGCGCCGTTGGCCTTGTCCTCGAAGAGCAGGACCCTGCGAAGAAAACAAAAAAGAAGGTGGTTAAAGCCGGGTTCACACTGCCAGACAAAATCCGATTTTTAGCCCATCCAGATTGAAACCGGCTCTTTTGTAGTCTGAACAGTCACAAATCACATGAGATCCGATCTTTGCAAAATGGATTGAAACCACATTCGGGAGGTAGTTTCAAATGGCATTTGGACAGATGTGTCTCAATGTGAACAGCTCCAAACACACCGATGGGTTTTGACTGTCCGTGACGTCACGCTCTGTGACGCAAGACCCAATGAGAGCCAGATCCCTATTGGACACTTGCTAAAAACCAGTGTGGACAGTCAGCCCTAAAAATCGGATTTGAGAAGGAATCTGTTTTGAATCCGATTCGCCTGCAGTCTGAACGCAGCCTAAAAGTCCAGTGTGTAACATTTGGCTTGCTTATGATTTTTAGATAAAAACCTAACATACTGCCCATGAATACATGAATAAAAGTGTACACTTGCAGTAAAAGTAATTTGGTTTCCCCAACTTTTAGAGCTTAGTTCTGATATATATAAGAATAAACATAGAGCAACAAGGGTCTCGCTCCGAGTTTGCTGCCGTCTCACGCTGCCTTTTTTTTTTTTTTAGGAAACCCCCCTGACAGTGGCGAAATACCAAAAGTACTGTCAGGGGGTTTCCTCAAAAATTGTACACACTGGACCTTTAAGTGGGACTCAGGGATAGTTTTTCCAGCTAGAACCGGCTGGATTCTGGACACACAAAGCAATCAATTTCTCTTGTATGTCTAATTATGGATCAGATGAAAGCCTCAGTGGAAAAACAAGTGAAAGAAAAAGTCTGCCGTTGAAGTTACGGCACACGATGTGGCGAAGCAGCGAGTCGGAGGAATGCCGAGAAACAACAAAAGGCGTGCTGGGAATAATAGCGAGCGGCGGGCGCGGCAGAGTGAGCGTTCTGACAGCGGCTAGTCAAGGCTAAAAAGGCCGTCTTCAATTTCCTTTTTAGGGAAAAGAAAACTCGGCAAAGCCCCAGTGGGCCCGTAAGAGGCAACGATCCCCACGAAGGAACCCGCAGTCGGCGGCTCCACCCCCCCGACTCCCGGCTGGCACGCGCTCTCCTGCATCGCTCTCATTCTTCCTCTCGCTCGGCCTCCGCAGTGCGAGCTCACCACCGACGGCCGTCCGCAAGCCTCTTAGCCGCTCCATAGGGTTTTGCAAAATGACATCACAACATATGTTATGCGATGGCATTGGGATGACGCTGCTGGGATGACGGCTTTTTTAATCTCGTCATCTTGACATTAGAACGTTCCATTCAAAAGGTGAAGATAAGTTTTGCTTCCTCGCATTATAGTTCAAACAAAGGAGGCACCTGGCTCTTGCACGGCGTCCCCAGCGATTGTATTTTGTTCAAATATCAACATTATTTATACACAAGGCCAAAAAGCTGGAAGGTGACCTGCATGGTTTCCTCTGATTGTAACACAGTCAGTCAGCTGCCTTGGGGAGATTTCTGAACTCTGATAAAGGCGTCCCACCCGCGGTGCCCTTTACGCCCGTCGCCTCTTTTTCTGGAGAGGTGAACAGCGTCAGACAGGAAAAGGTGTCGGACGCGTTAGCCTCGCGACCGGCAGGCTAGCGTGCTGCGGGTTTTCACAACAGGGTATTTATAAGCGCGCTGGCCTCGCTACGCTATTAAAGTTCACTTCCTGTTTGCGGTTCTGCCACCTTCTCTTTTTCTTCTCGAGCCCGAGCAAACAACAAAATACTAAATAAATTTGATCTGAATTGTGGCAGCGAGTGAGGACAGGAGCGAATGAGGCCAGCCGCAGAGGGGGATTGCTGTGACGCACTTTCGAAAAATAAATAAATAAATACATTTTTTTTAAAAAACAGTCGAGGGCAATTGAGAAAAAGTAATGCGTTTCGTCCGCTTTGTGTTTCTCAGATTATGAGATTTGCCTACTTACTGGCGCAGCCGGCTTAAGTCCAGCGTGGAGGTAAGTTAGAGAGGCTTAGCGCCGCCGGCACAAATCACTTTCAAAATAGCAGCGAGTGTGCCGGCGTGTCCACCGGGGAAGGGGGCGAGGGGACACAACTGGCGGGCCGAGCTCGATGAGACTCGGAGGTGGGCGGAGCCTCCTTTTCCGCAAGACAACAACATTTTTCCGTGAGCTGTGCAAGACTGTCGCGGTGTAATCAGTCTGTCGTCACGGAGCTAAGCGCATGATCCCCCTGCTGGGTGCCGTGGGTGATGACATCATCTCGTGTCACGACACTAGAAGACGGAGACGGCAGACAGACGGACAGACAGGTTCGGCGCTCGGACTCACAGCTTGAGCACGGCGGAGCGCTTGCCCAGCATCATCTTGACAAAGTCCCTGTAGTCGATGGTGTTGCTGTTGCCGCCCGTCACCTCGCCCATCATCTTCTTCAGCTCCAAGTGGGTCTTGGGGACCCCCAGCTTCTCCATCATGCGCTTGAGTCCCATCATGTCTGTGGGGTGGCGAGAGAGAGAGAGAGAGAGAGAGAGAGAGAGAGAGAGAGAGAGGAGAGAGAGGGAGAGTGAAGTTGAGGCACGATTGACTGGGAAAAATGTGCAGTCAATTTTCAAAGACCAGCAAAATCCTTGAGGTGGTATCAAGGTATCAAGGACTTCGAACGTACCAACAGATGACATATTTCAAATGCAGCATCCCAAAATACAATGTTGCCTCCAATACTTATGTTAATGTTTCCACTTTGGGAGTCAAAACCAAACCAGAAGCAGTTTCTGGAGAGCTACAGTTAGCCTGGACTGCTATCAGGAATTCTTACTTGTAAGCACCTCAAGCATTCAGAAGGTCACGCTAGCAGGTTCCGCACACACTCAG